>CM037784.1:42074514-42124514 GCA_021229015.1 Solen grandis
AGCTCATGTGCCATATTTGAACGTTTTAGCACTACAGTGTGTTGCACAAAAACATTTAGGAATCCCTCACATGCTTCATATATTAGATGATTTTCTATTTCTCGCCCCTCAGCAATCGACATGTCAAAATGCCTTAGATGGATTCTTGCATTTATGCACCAAGATAGGTGTTCCAATTAAAACTGAAAAAACAGAATTTGCTAGCCAGGTGATGACTTTCATGGGTCTTGAGCTGGACTCCATTCTTATGGAGGCACGCCTTCCACAAGACAAGTTAGATAAGCTTATTTCTCAACTTAACCATGTTTCAAGACTCAGGAAAATCACATTAAAGGTGTTACAGTCGCTTTTGGGCCTTCTCAATTTTTGTTGCAAGGTAGTGATACCAGGAAGGTGTTTTCTTCGTCGTTTAACAATCCTGACTAAGAACATACACAAGCCACACCACCGTATCACTCTCAACAGAGAGAGCAGATGTGATATAAAAGCTTGGCTCCTTTTTGCCCGTCACTTTAATGGCAAACAATTACTCTTAGACATGCGTTGGGTTTTTGATGCCACTCTCCACTTACACACTGATGCGGCAGGTTCTCTAGGTTATGGGGCTATATTTGGGACCAAGCGGTTTTTCGGGGGCCTGGACTCCTCAATTACAACCACTAGCAATCACTTTTAAAGAGCTTTTCCCCATTGTTTTAGCATTAGAGATCTGGGGTCCCCAACTTCATTCTAGGTTGCTGCTGATACATACTGACAATCAAGCGGTGATCCACATACTGAACAGGCAAACATCAAAAGACACAAACATAATGATACTGGTTCGTCGTCTAGTTCTGACTTGCATGAGATTCAACATTCTCATAAAATCGGTCCACATTCCTGGCAAGAAAAATACTTTACCTGATCTTTTATCTCGGTTTCAGATTCACCGATTTCACCAAACCGCACCAAACATGGACCCCCTGCCGGAACACGTGCTTTCGCCCCATACACAGCCTCAACATATAGGAATGCATTAAATCACTACAAAAAATTTCATGCAGCTCATTACTAAAGCCATCCTCTCCTGCCTGTCCACCGTCACCAATTGGCTCAGTTCATAACAACCTCTCATGCAGCAGGCTTAAAGTCCTCTACTATTACAACATTCCTTTTTGCCATTGCATACATTCATCACCTTAAATATCTTGACAACCCTGGTGATTCTTTCCTATGTAAGAAATTACTTCATAGTATAAGTCTCAATGCTATTCCAGACAAAAGACATCCTTTAACGGTCTCTCAGCTTCATTCTTTGATTCAAGCCCTGAGATTTTTCACACCTGACTCGCATACCTTCTACATTTTTCGTGCAATATTTTTAGTGGCATTCTTTGGTCTTCTTCGAGTCGGTGAAATTGCCCTCTCCAGGCAAGGTTATGCAAACATTGTTTTACGCAAAAACCTTAAGTTTCATTTCAAGGACTCCATGCTTCATTCTGCCAGCATCAGGTTAACTGCATATAAGCATTCACAAGGCAAAGTGGTGGTTATACCCTTGACAATTCAACCGAATAAACATATATGTCCAGTGAGAGCTCTCCAATGTACGTGCAAATATAGAGGTGACAGACCAGGTCCTCTGTTCCTTTCAGCTTGTAGATGCCCAGTCACTACCTCAATGTTTCGGTCTGTGCTTTACAGATGTGTTCTCATTTGTAAATTAGAACCTAAACACTACACATCACATTCATTCACCTTTGCCCACTCCCGACACTATTCCTGCTCCACTATACAGAATTTAGGTCACTGGAAATCCACGGCATACAAGAAATATATTCGTGCAACACCGTTAGCCATTCAATCACACATTAATGTCTTTAAAGATGGGTGTTGGTTGGAAGCAAACACTCATCCGTAAAAAAATTCAGGATTTTTGAAGAATCAATTGGTCCACATGTCTATAGGGCAAGACACATTTCTTGGTTGTACACACCAAAGAAAGTACTACAGAGACTGGTATAGCTGTGTAGTCTACGGCTAAATAGAGGAGTGAGCAGTTTGAAGCAGCTCACTACTCAATATGTTAGTTTTGAATATGCACAATGCTCTGTTTTTCGTGTTCATTTGATGTATGGTTTGCTTGTCCAAATTGCCTTACAATAATACTCTTGGAGTATCCCATTTCAGAACATTTCCTCTGTACATATTGTTACAATATTCTGTCACACAGTCAACTGTATTATGCTTCTTCAACACTTGCTATACAGAAAGACATGTTTTGTAGTTTTTTGTTGTTACCTTTTTGTCATGGCAATGATCAGTGCAATTGAATTCGCACTTACCAGCAGATCAAAGGGTTAGGTAAGCTCAAAAACAGTAAGGTAAATCTGTATTTTGTTTATATTTTTACCAGTTTTTTGGGTTACGGTTTGTTTAAATAGCCAAACTACCATTACCATGTCGTCTATATATTTTAAAGATTTATGTTTTCATTTGTTTGACTTAGTAAAATAACTATTTCATGTGTCATACATAAATATGTCTTTGGTTAATTTTACGGATACCCTGTCTCAATTTTCACAGGCATCTTCCTATCAGTATCCTCATCTGGTCGGTGGCGGCGTTGCTCTTGTGGCAGTTTATGCCAACCAGATTTGAAAATATTTATCTAAAATACATATTATTTGGTATGTTTTTTCTTAAGGCATTACGATTAAATGCCCCATTATCAATCAAACACTGTCTTTGTTTTTCTATATTTCAAAACATTGTTCGGATACTGGGTAGTTGCCTGTGAACAACGCCACATAAATATATTTTATTAGGGATAAGAATATTTATGCCGTTGCATTACTATTTAGTAGAGTCGGACCTTCTGACTCATCAGTAGAAGTGGGGTCCTCCTCCTCTTTATGTTTTTTCCATGGGTCAAACTACAGCGTGTCCTAAAAATAGATTTCTTTGTTCACATTGTATGGAGGGAGGCTGGGGGCCACTAGCCAATCAAAACAGTACCCACCGATCACGTGTTCTGACAGATCCAATCAGCTGCCATCCTGGCCATTAGCTTTGTAACTGTCAACAAGGGAGGCTGCTGTCTCAGTGATCGAAATATTTTTCCGCCTCCACCCTTCCTCCTCCTCTTTATGTTTTATCCATGTATATGTTTTAGTTTTTGTATTTTGACCATGTTTTACACTGGCGGTTCATGTCAACCAGATTTGAAAATATTTATCTAAAATACATATTATTTGGTATGTTTTTTCTCAAGGCATTACGATTAAATGCCCCATTATCAATCAAACACTGTCTTTGTTTTTCTATATTTCCAAACATAGTTCGGATACTGGGTAGTTTCCTGTGAACAACGCCACATAAAATGTTATGATATGCAAGAACTTATACCTATGCTCCATAATGGAATTGTGGTTCTAGATACTTCCTCAGCCTGATATAATTATACTATCATTGTTAATACATTTGCTTGGATTGTTATTTTTTGAGTTTGCAAATAAATCTAATTTTACAGAACAGTGTTGTGCTTTATATCTATCATTGTATTAAAGAAAGAAGTATGAGTAATGTGATTCTCTTAGGCTGATATGAGTTGTCAAGACCCATGACGCAAGTAACATTGCGTTAAACAAGAAACACATACTAGATATTATACAATCGCCCGTCTTCTATCAGGAAATGACAAACCATGTGTATAATGTGTGAATGAGTAGCTTAAACACCTTTTAGGAAAGAACTATCCTCGTATCTTTGCTCTGTAACAGTTAATTTTACTATATATTTTCAAGCTGCAACCCAGAAATAATTGTTATAATGGTGTGGGTCAAACTTTCTAATGCTGTGATAAGTCATCGATATTATAAAAGAAATAAGTATATTAAACTTTTGATGAACTTTAAAATTTAACTTTTTGTAAATCAAAAAAGTGTCAATTATCATGGAATGGCAAGTGTATCCACAGTCTTACATACTTTTAACTGCCTCAGGCATAATGCCAGATGCTGGTTTGCCCTCCAATGAAATAGCAGTCTGGAAGGAAGACTTCACATCATCCAGCAGTTTGTTAGCATCATCCCCGGGGGGTGTGTTCTCATATCTGGACAACTGAGAAGCCCCCAGCAGGTACAGGGCATGGCTTGAGCATGGCTGAATCTGGATAAGCTTCTGGCATGTCTGCGATAATCAGGCATTAGAACAGGAAATGAATATAGGCTACAGAATAAAAACAAGAAATATCATTAAAGATAATGAAAACCTCAAAATATTGCTTTGTCACAGTTACTGTTATTATGTCAGATAGTCTTGATAAAGATGAAGGATAAAAATAAAAACACATTAAAAACCAGGTAGAGCTCTTATACATGTAAAAAAAAATATCAATAAATACAAAAAATTAAGCTGATCATGACATGCTATACTTATAAATGCTGTTAAGTTATATAAAAATCTGACCAGTAGTAGCTGAAAAATACATTCAAGAAATATGGTCAGGGAGCATAACTCAGTGAAAATTGAAACAAGCATGACATACCTACAATATAAGCAAGTGGGCTTGGATTTATAATTTTTGTGAAGTTAAATGAAAAGTAGCTAAGAAATAGTGTGGACAAACTAGCATCATTCAACAAAGGGCCGTTACTCATATAAAATTAAGCTGGTCATGATGTGCCAATGATATGTGCAACTAGACTTGGTACCTATTAATATTGTGAAATAGAATCAAAATCAGACCAATGGTCCAATACTGACCAATACCGTGGATAAAATATATTCAATTAAAATAACAAAGGGCCATAACTCATATAAAATCAAGCCAGTTAAATAAAGATTCATTACTCAAATAAGTGTGTGAAGGATATCTTGTCTATACTCTCGGCACAACTGCAATATTGTGAGAAAAAGAGGGAGCGCTTGTACTTTCAAATAAGGGAAATAACTTACTGCACGGAGTTGTGAAAACTGATCGACAACTTCCTAGTTATTTTTATCCATTAAGGTGTGTATGCAGCCAGGAAGCTCAGTCGGTAGAGCATTTGCCCTTAAGTGAAGGCCCGGGGTTCAAGTCCCGGTCAGGTTGCACAATTTCTCACCCTATGACATTAATATTAAATGTATTCCCAAATGCATCAATGTAGTTCCTTCAAACATATTAAATTTATTGTTGTTTTGCTATCTCTTTACACTGAACTCTCATTTTTGCTTGCGCGTTGAGAATATACCATATTTTGCTGAGAAGCTTATCTCTTGTTTTAGGTCTTTGATAAATACAGCAAAAGGCCATAACTCATTTAAAATCCATCTGATGAAGACATGCCAACGATATGTGCAACCAAAGGTACCCGCCAGGTTGCTGCCCATTAAAAAAAAAAAATCAATGACATTATATATGATAAGAAGGTAGGTAACATCATACTTTGTCCACTGACAACGTACATCATGTCATTTCAATTGCCTTTACTCCTTTGAAAATTGGTGGATTTTCATAAATTGGTCTTATTTTGCATGGAAATGATGAATTAAGACAATCAAGTACATAAATCACTTCCTTGCCAAAGGAATCGTGTGACAACAGTTTGCAAAGTCGAAAAAACGCGTTTGGTCAGAAGAGATCTGACTGACAGAATCTCGCCAATCTCTTCCATGTAAAACTTAAGAAAAACAAAAACTACAATATCAGTATTGAATTGTATGGACAGATACCAATAAAAGAACCACATCACCCAAAAATGAATATCTGAATTCTCTACAGTTTCTATTAAGCCTTTCGGTGACATTGCTGATGTAGTTTTGTTTTCGATTTAGTCAAAAAATCTTATCAAAACAATGGATTTCAAGTCAGCACAAGTATTCATTTTAGGTATATTTATATCTTTCATCAGTATCTGTCCATGCAATTCAACACTGATATTGTGGCTTTAATTTTTCTATAGTTTTCCACGGGAGAAATTGGCGAGATTCTGTCGGTCAAATCTCTTCCGACCAAACGTGTTTTTGAATTCGCAAACATTTTTAGGACGATTCCTCAAAAAAGGGGATGTTTTTTTGTTCCTGTATGTCTTTATTTATCCTTTCCACACAAAATAAGACCAAATTTATGAAAATCTATCAATAATCAAAGAAGTTATGGCAATTGAAACAACATGATGTACCTTTTCAGTGGACAAAGTTACCTACCCTCTTACTATATATAAGGTCATTGAATTTTTTTTTTTTTAATGGGCAGCAAGGTACTGGGTACCTTTGTGTGCAACCTTGGTACTTATAAATGCTGAGAGGTTAAATCAAAATCCAACCAAAAGTAGCTGAGAAATATCACAAACATAGAGTTAAGAAATATAACAAAGGGCCATAACTCATTTAAAAGCAAGCAAATCAGGCTGTGCCAAAGATATGCCCAACTAAGTTTGGTACTTATTAATACTGTGAAGTTTGATTAAAATCTGACAAAAGGTAGCTGAGAAACAGGGCAGACAAATCTTGTCTTAAGACAAACCAACAGACCGACAGATGTGACTCCAATATAGTCCCCATGTACTTCATATCTGGGGGTATAATAAATAATACAAAAGATTTGTCAGAGAAGAGGTGAAGCGTAAGCATATACTATCAAAATTTTACATTTCATTGTAATGTAACTGGGTACGTTCAAGTTGTAGGAAATCTTTTAAAGTAGTCTCCCTTTGTTGTCATTCGTTCTTTTTTCATGTCGGTAAGTTTTGTTCTTTCTATCTTCTCAGTTGTCATTGTAACAAATTCATTTAATTAGTTAAGTTTTATGATATATAATGGTTTTCAAGTAATGGTTAAGATTAATCCGGTTACTTATATTTTTGCGCTGTCTTGTGTGCCACTTTCTTGCGTTTCGCAAAATGGTCTTATTTCACGAGCGTTGTCAATTACAACATGTTTGTGTTGACGATAACCGGTTTAAGTTTTATCATAAGTCTTTATACTGCCGTTCTGTCCAGACGTGTAAATTAAGCTCTTAACCCACAGTTGGTAAGTTCAATTATTTATCTGAAGTTTTATTAAAGTTAGGTAAGTAGTATCAAGTTACCAAATTATACAGTATGTTAAATATTAATAATATGTACTTTATGTTGGAATAAATAGTTATTTTGATGATATAGTAAGGCTTTTGAACACACACACACACAGAGAATTATTAAATGTTTGTATTTTGCTAAGTATGTGCAATATTTTAATCTAATCTGATTATAATGTTTTATCATCATCATCATCATCATCAAAATTACTAATAATGTAAGAATATATTGTAAAAATTTGTTATTCATTTTACTTTCAGAGAGTCATTGTAAACTCAATGTAAACCCATCGTAAACTCAATATAAACTCGATGTAAACTCGCTGTAAACTGGATTAAACTGGAAAACTTGGAAAATTTGTCGTTGTAACCTACCCCACATCAAACTGTGTGAAACAAGAGCAGCGGTTACATTTTGGCGCCCAACGAGGGACTCCACAACGATAGCTCTGAAGGTCTGAAGCAGATTATAATTTCACCAAAGGATCGAAAAGGACTTGAGCAAATACTTTCACATTGGAAGACGTTGGATTGGACTGATTTATTTAGAATATTTGGAGACAGCGCAAGTTTGGAGACAGTTCTACATAATTTTCATCAAAAGACATTCTTTACCTGTCATAGAAATCATCAGTGATTTATTTTCAAAAAAAAAAAGAAAAGAACCAGAACATAATTCTCATCATTATATCAGAAGCATAAAGACAATTTCTTCACAAGTCATAAGACCTGCAGTGATATTTTTTTTTTTCCTCTAATTTTTTTTCAATCAATCAACTTAAATTTAAATCATTTTAAGTGTGTATGTGATCAAGAGTATCATTCCTGAATCAACAGACTGTGAGTATTGAAATTTTATTTAAATATTGAAATTTGGACTAAATTAACTTACCATACCGTGGGATAAAATAATTTGGATTAGAGTTTTGGTCATCTTCTCAATTTAATGTCTATTTTGAATAATCTATTTTCTCATTGAATATCCTTTGCTTATATTTGTATATTCACCGGTTTCCATTTGATACAATTTTGAGTCCCATTGTCAATTTTAAAGGAGTTGGACAGCGGTGATGATATTTTTGTGGTGATTTCAAAATGTGATTTATCCAATTACAGTCTATCAAAGTGATTTTAGCTGTGTTTTATACATTTGGAGACTTCTCATTATTGCATTTCAGGAAGCAGCATTATTTTATGTAAATATTCATTATGGGAGTATATTGGATATAATTTGCTTTCTGATGATGGTAGATTAAGGACAGGTCCATTTTAGTAAGTTGTAGTATAAGCATTGGCATTTTGTTAAGCTTTAACTGGTTTAAGTAGTCAGAATTACTTAAAAGCTTTAATCATACATCATTGATCATTAGTATCTTGCTCTTGTTGTTGTTTTGAAAATATCATTTCTCTATTTTGATTCTTAAGTCTACAATTTCATTAATTTCAATAAGTAGTCTATATTTGAAATTGTGTATTACATACTGAATCCAATTTCTCATGAACATAGATATTGTATTGTAGTGTATCATACTATAGCATAGTGTATTGTAGTGTATAATAAACTTTACAATGTCTGTTGAAGAAAATACTATTGAAATAGATATAAATAGTGAAAGGAGCTCAGAGAGCACAGTTTTGTCAGAACAAGATAGAAAACTATTGAATGCTTTTCATAGTTTGCAAGTCCAGACTGATATTGAGACTGCAGAGGATCTTGTTAGTTTTGTTAGAAAACTTGGATCATTGAAAACATCAGCTCCGGGATCAGAACTAACAAGTAAAAATATGGATATAAATGAATATGGCAGTGAAGATAGGGGATGTGAAGGTTTAAGGAGCCTTAATGGAGCAGAAACTGGACATAGGGTAGGATAGTCCACCATTGTGACACCATACCAACATCCTAGAATTTCTAGCTTTGGTGGGGATAGTAGTAAAGGAGAAGTAACCTGGAAATGCTTCAAGTTTGAAGTTCAGTCACTTGAAACTGATGGTGTGTATACACCTGAACAGATCCTGTATGGAATAAGAAAAGCTGCCAAGGGTGAAGTTGCAGAAATTATCAGAAGATTAGGAACTGGGGTAACTGTCAAGCAGGTCATGGATAAGCTGGAAAGCACCTATGGAAATGTTGAGACGAGAGAGTCAATAATGCAGAAATTTTACAGCTGTACCCAACTTATGGGAGAGAATGTAGCTGCATTCGCCTCAAGGCTAGAGGACTATTTTGACAAAGCCGTATCTCTGGGAGGACTTAACCGAAAGGATACCAATATTCTTAAGGGAGTTTTATACCAGGGTCTGAACAGAAATCTTACATTTAGCTGCGTACAAGTGTGATACGATAACAGATTACGACAGATTTAAAATCGAGCTGAGGAAAATTGAATCTGATATGAAAGATGAAACAGTAGTAGAGAGAAGTAAACCTTGTCGGCCTGCTGTATCCACTCCCCTATAAAAACAGAAGGCAGAGAGCAGTGAGCTGAGCGAAGTAAAAGACCTTTTGAAAACTATGAACGATCGCATCAGGAAATTGGAACAAAAACAGCAATCTGGTGCAACAACAGAAACAGCTCACAATTCTTATATAAGTAATATAAGAGGACAAAGAGGTGGCTTCCAGAGAAAGGTGAGCAGAGGATTTGGACACAGAAGCTCAAGCAACAGAGATACATACAGAATGGGAAGGCCCATAGCAAGCAACACTTTTAGTCCAACGTGCTGGAGATGCAACAAGAAGGGTCATGTACAATCAAACTGCCCAAACTAGTTTGTGCTCAGGTAAAGGGATCATACCCGAGCATTTCTGATATAACCGATCCCAAATTAGTAGGTGATGTAAATGAAGTGGACATTAAATTGAATAATATAAATACTAAAGCACTTTTAGACACAGGGTCATGTGTCAGTTTAATTTCAGAATCATTTTATAGAAAATATCTCATGGATGTACAGATTGAACCTTTAACAAGTGTGTTAAACATTGAATGTGCTGATGGCCAGCCATTACCATATATATAGGTTGTATCGAAGCAGAGATTAAAGTTGTTGTTGGAGCAGATCTTGCCAACCCGCAACCATGCATATTTTTAATTTCACCGGATACTAAATATTTGTCAGACACCTGTTATTTTAGGTACAAATATTTTGCACAGTTTGTTGCCAGACTGCAAGGATAATTTTGGAAAACAATTTTTCCATACTCCATGGTACCAGAGCTACAAAGCAATTACCGTTAGAGAAAAGACTCTAAAGAGAAATAAAAACAGATTGACTATTGTAAGGTGTGCTGTGAAAACAAGAATTGTGTTAAAGCCAAATGAGACAGTAGACATTAAGGCTTATGCAGATAAGAAGTTGATGTATCCAAAGGTCAATGCCATAATGCATGAAACTAAAAGTGTCACCATTCCAGATTTTGTGGATATTTCCCCAGGTTTGGTTGAGTATGATTATAACAGTGATCAGGAATTCTTTGTTACACTTTCAAATATTACAACTAATACAGTGAATATTCCTCCAAGAGCCATACTTTGTGAACTTCAACCAGTGTCAGTGACAGAAGTAGCAATGAAGAGAAAAGAAGAAGAAGATTTGGATAGAAAAAGGACAGATGTCGTGAATGATATTGAAATCAGTGACAAAAAACAGAGATCAAAAACAGCAGTGTTTGAGGAAATTTCTCCTAGAGCATAAAGACATATTTTCCACAGGGGATACTGATATTGGAAAATGTAACAAGGTGAAACATAGAATTGATTTCATTGATGAGATACCTTTTAAACTTAGGCACCGAAGAATACCGGGAAACATGATAGATGAAGTTCGACAACATTTAGAACAATTACATTCTTGTGGTATAATAAGACCTTCCAAATCACCATATGCTTCCCCTATAGTACTATGCCGGAAAAAGAATGGCAAATTGAGGATGTGCATAGACTATAGAACTTTAAACCAGAAGACAATAAAGGACTCATATGCACTACCCCGTATGGAAGAAATATTTGATGCTTTGAATGGGACTAAATATTTCAGCACTGTTGACATGAAATCAGGTTATCATCAGGTTGAGGTGGAAGAACAGCACAAAGAGAGAACTGCATTCACATTAGGGCCATATGGACTTTGGGAATTCAATAAACTCCCATTTGGACTTACCAATGCACCTGCTACTTACCAACGCTTGATACAAGAATGTCTGGGAGACCTCAACATGCGCATCTGTGTAGTTTTCATTGATGACTTAATCATTTTTAGCAGAACATTTGAGGAACATTTGGACAATTTAGAGAAGATATTTAAATGCCTCAATGAATTTAATTTGAAGCTTGCTCCAGAAAAATGCAAGTTCTTTCGTAAACAAGTGCCATTTCTTGGCCATATTGTCTGCGAGGAGGGAATTGCTACCGACCCTGATAAAGTTGACAAGGTGTTGAATTGGCCTGTTCCATCAACTCCAAAGGAAGTCTGCAGTTTACTTGGGTTCGCAGGCTATTACAGACGTTTTGTTAAAGATTTTAGTAAAATCACGAGACCACTAGCTGAACTGATTCCTCATTCTTCACCAAAACATGGACCAAAGAAGAAGAAACATATGAAATCTTGGAAGTGGACTGAAGTAGAACAAACCGCATTTGAGAAGCTAAAAACCTTATTAACATCACCACCTATTTTGGGATATCCAAATTTTGAATTACCGTTCGAACTTCACACGGATGCCTCAACCAAAGGTTTAGGTGCAGTGCTATATCAAAAGCAAGGAGAACACAAGAGAGTGATTGCCTATGCAAGTCGTGCCCTTACCAACTCAGAGAAGAACTATTCTGCATTTCGTCTGGAATTCTTAGCTTTGAAATGGGCAATAACAGAAAAATTCTCTGACTATTTACGTAACCATCATTTCTCTGTGCTGACAGACAATAATCCACTTACCTATATTTTAACCTCGGCAAAACTGGATGCCACAGGTCAAAGATGGGCATCAGCATTAGGACAGTATTCCTTCGACATTACATACCGGCGAGGGATTAATAATGGCGATGCAGATGGTATGAGCCGATACCCCCATGACAAAGTTGACTTAGATGAGAGCGAAGCCATCAGATTAGGGAGCAGCACAGTCAAGACTATATGTGGAGGTGTGGCACCACCTTATGTAGAGACGCTGTCAGTAAATGCCATAAACATAGTAGAGGCAACAGAAACCCCAGGGCAAGCAATGGCACAAATTGAAATGAGGGAAATAAGAAAGAAACAGAGAGAAGATTGCCTGATTGATAGATGGAGGATAGCAGTATTGGACAAACGTGTACCAACAAAGAATTTATCTAAGCAAGATCTGATCATGAAGAAACAGTATCAACATTTAAAGATGAAAAGAGGGATATTGTTCAGGGCTATTAATGAAAATGCTGATCTTCTAGAACAACTTGTACATCCCGAATGTTACAGGAACCAAGTTTTACGAAGTGTGCATGATGAAGTTGGCCATCCCGGAAGGGACAGAACAAAGAGACTTCTCAGAGAAAGATTCTATTGGCCAGGGATGGCTACTGATGTAGACAAATGGGTTGAATCATGTGATAGATGTCTAAGAAGAAAAAGTTCTACACATACTAAAGCCCCACTCGTAAGTGTAAACACTACTTCTCCTTTGGAGCTAGTTTGTCTGGATTATTTAACACTGGAGCCAGCCAAAGGAGGAATAGCAAATATACTAGTAATAACAGACCATTTTACAAAATTTGCCATGGCAATACCAACAAAGAATCAGACCGCTAAAACAACTGCAGAAGCATTCTACAATCAATTCATTATTAATTATGGGATCCCAACATGACTTCATTCAGACCAAGGTGCCAATTTTGAATCGGAAATAATGAGAGAGTTATGTTCATTTACTGGAATGAAAAAAAGTCACACTTCTGTATACCATCCCCAGGGGAATGCGGTGACGGAACGATTTAACCGCACACTATTAGACATGTTAGGAACCCTTGAAAACAACCAAAAAGCCGATTGGAAAAAGTATATTAGTTCCTAAGTGTATGCTTACAATTGCACTCCTCATGAGTCAACTCGCATTGCTCCGTTTGAACTTATGTTTGGCAGAAAGCCAAATTTGCCAATTGACTCAGTATTTGAACAAGCCAGGGATGAGGTCAGCATTACATTTGGAGAATACATTACCAATTTACAAGAACGCATGCAGAAAACCAGACAGATTGTTGCGGACCACCTAAAAGAGTCTAAAAATAATCAGAAATATTACTATGATATCAAAGCCAGGGCAGCTGAAATCACTACGGGAGACAAAGTGCTGGTAAGAATATTAGCCTTTGAGGGCAAGCATAAGATTGCTGACAAGTTTGAAGAGGAATCTTATACTGTCATTGATCAAGAAAAAGATGGCATACCTGTATACTGGCTGAAAGGAGATGACACAGGAAAGATTAGGATACTGCACCGGAATCACCTGTTCTTGGTTAAACACAAGGATGAGAGGGATGAATTACGGGCAGATTCAGTTGATAATACAGTAGGAGAAGCTGAAGATACATATAAAGATATAGAGGGTAAAGAAGATGAAAATCTGCAAGAGGCAGAACAATGTGACGTTACTGAGAATGAATCTGAAGATGAGACAGAAATACTGGTTGTAAGTTCCAGTGCTGGGGACGCCCAAAACTCTGTTTCGGTCAGTAATGAGGTAAAAGATGTTGAAGAAATTATGGATAGGGAGGAGAGCAGTGCTTCAGTGCATAAAGATACTGAGAATAAACTTGCCGTTGACACAACACCTGTGACATCAACGGAGACAGCTCATCAAACCGGTGAGGAGGATAAAGCTGGAGTTGGGATATTACAAGCCACATCAGAAGATGAGGATACAAGATCAAATACCAAAGACAATAGCGACACGGATCAGTCAATTAGTGTTGATGATTTGGCACCAGAGATTGACGATGTCAGTACAACAGAATCGAAACCAAACAGACCTGTAAGATTAAAAAGATTGCCCCAAAGATATGCTGATTATCAGATGAATAGCATTACCAGTGTACCGATTGATCCAAGTTTTCAAGCACTTAACAAAATCCTAGAATCAGGAGTTTTGCAAAATGTTGACATTAATATTGCAAAAAGACTAGTAACAAGTATTTTTCAGTAGACAGTAAGTCTATTGCAGCTGTTGTAAAGTTGAATTCATTTGTAGTGGCCACCTGTTAAAATTAAGCCGCCATTTTCTGGTTTCACTAAACGACTGTACTTTTAATTGTGTGTGTATATATAGTATAAATTTAAGTATGTTTTCATAATATATATATATTTAAGGGAGGAAACTTCAGATTGTGCAATAGGGGAGGAAACTCATATAGTATTGTCAGATATGCAGTAATTAGATACAATTAAGTTTTGGTATGTGACCATAGAGGGTGCTGACTGGTAAAATTATATATCAGTTGCTTACAGTAGTATTCTTTTGCTTAGTTAATGTTGTCGCTTATTCATCATTTGGATTTTAGTAGTGCATGAGTATAGGCGTTGAGGTAGTATGTGAACTACCTTAAATCAATAATACTTTGTATTGTACTTTGTTTTTCGTGTAAAATGGCTCATGTGACTGTTAACATGCAAATGACGTGGACGTCATTTTTCTAAGGAAGGGAGGTGTGTAACTGGGTACGTTCAGGTTGTAGGAAATCTTTTAGAGTAGTCTCCCTTTGTTGTCATTCGTTCTTTTTTCATGTCGGTAAGTTTTGTTCTTTCTAACTTCTCAGTTGTCATTGTAACAAATTCATTTAATTAGTTAAGTTTTATGATATATAATGGTTTTCAAGTAATGGTTAAGATTAATCCGGTTACTTATATTTTTGCGCTGTCTTGTGTGCAACTTTCTTGCGTTTCGCAAAATGGTCTTATTTCACGAGCGTTGAATTATTGCACGAGCGTTGTCAATTACAACATGTTTGTGTTGACGATAACCATTTAAGTTTCATCATAAGTCTTTATACTGCCGTTCTGTCCAGACGTGTAAATTAAGCTCTTAACCCACAGTTGGTAAGTTCAATTATTTATCTGAAGTTTTATTAAAGTTAGGTAAGTAGTATCAAGTTACCAAATTATACACTATGTTAAATATTAATAATATGTACTTTATGTTGGTATAAATAGTTATTTTGATGATAGAGTAAGGCTTTTGAACACACACACACACAGAATTATTAAATGTTTGTATTTTGCTAAGTATGTGCAATATTTTAATCTAATCTGATTATATTGTTTTATCATCATCATCATCATCATCAAAATTACTAATAATGTAAGAATATATTGTAAAAATTTGTTATTCATTTTACTTTCAGAGAGTCATTGTAAACTCAATGTAAACCCATCGTAAACTCAATATAAACTCGATGTAAACTCGATGTAAACTGGATTAAACTGGAAAACTTGGAAAATTTGTCGTTGTAACCTACCCACATCAAACCGTGTGAAACAAGAGCAGCTGTTACAGTAACATGAAATAAATTGACATTTGAGCAGCAATCAATTCATTTTTATAGCTGTACTTTTCCCCATTATTTGGCTCTATTCATTTTCCATAACTCCTGTATGAACAATCCTTGTATCTTTGTTTGCTATGTTGGCTTCAGGTCATGTAAGGCATTGTCTTTAATTGTCTTAAATGTCTTTAAATGGATAGGTATAACAGCATGAAGCCCTTATCACCTTTTAATAAAGCCCCCAAAATCTGTAAAGAACTCTAACCCAAAACTGGCAGATCTTTAAACCATGATATCTGTCCATCTGCAGATGATTCTTGCACTCGATACACTTATTAACAGAAGTCAGAAATTATCTGATGACCATTCCATTTATACATACAAAAAGGCCATCTAGGCTTTAGAATGCTCACCAGAGTACCATCAGCTTAATCAAACAATTGAGATCACTTAATTTACCTGGTTAATTTACCTGGTTTAAACCTTCTGCAGCAATCAGATTAAATTTCAGATGCAAACAATTCTAAAGTTTCTAGACAGACTAATTTAGAAGACAAAGTAGTTGTCAGAAGACAAAAAAGCTCGCAGAGCAGACTATTTTCCCAGTGAGCTAAAAAGTCGCTGAAATAAAAACAGCTTTTACTCCTTTCAGTTTCCTCCTTAAAAGCTGATTTTCCAACTGAACTATTTCTTCTCAACTGTCAAATCATTTTGAATGTTGGACAACTTGTGTGTGTGTGCTTATGCATGTATACACACACACACTATAAAATTAAAGAAACTGTCCAAACCATATATTTTCAATCTATTTTATTTTCATATCTACAATGATCCAAAGTTACAGGATAAAAATAAAGAATATGGAAAATATCATCATTTCCACAAGCTTGCACAAACAAGGTGTTTTTGGAAACTCTTAGTTGAAAAGGGGCCATAACTGTGTCAAAAGTTCATAGATTTTGCTACAAATTGAACCTGACCTTCATTTATTATGATATACACATGTGGACCAAAAAATATTCAAATATATTAATCTGTTCAGGAGTTATAGTGCAGACAAGGTGTTTTTTTGCAAATTCAAAGTAAAAAAAGGGACATTACTTTGTCAAAAATGTACGGACTTTGCCTAATGTCACACTTGACCTTAATTTTTTTTGATAAACTTGTGTACCAAAAATAATTTAAATCTGTCTACCAGTTTTGGGGTTATTATGCGGAACCTAAAGTTTGATGTTGCCTGCCCAAACAACAATAGCTCTCCAAGGATTTCGTCCCGGCAAGCTAACTAGCAAACCATCTCAGGCCCAGATTCATCAGGAAACACAATAGCCGATCAGCACATGGCAGACGGGTTTGGATAAGAGGTGTGAACAGGGAACTTATATAAGGTCAAGAGGGCCATGATGGCCCTTAATCGCTCACCTGAGAAATATTGCTTTCAATGGTTTATAATATGAACATACTTAAAGTGGGACCAATTTTTACACAGGGCCATGATTTGAAAAAAAAACTTGATAGAGATGTACTAAACAATGCTACACACTAAATATCTTAACTCTTGACCTTGTGGTTTCTGAGAAGAAGATTTTCCTTTCTTCCTCTATATAAGCCTATGTAAAATCAAGTGACACCTGGGGCGGACCCAATTTGGACCCAAGGGCCATGATTTGAACAACTTTGGTAGAGATCCACTAGACAATGGTACAAGCCTTATATCTAAGCTCTAGGCCATGTGGTGTCTGATAAGAAGATTTTTCTAGTTTTTCCCTATATAAGCCTTTGTAAAATAAAATGAGCCCTGGAGCGAGGACAATTTTGACCCAGAGGTCATTATTTTAACAACTTTTGTAGTAGTTCACAAGACAATTCTACATACAAAATATCCAAGCTCTAAGCCTTGCAGTATTTCAGGAGATGATTTTTCTATTTTTCCTATGTAAAATCAAGTGACCTCTAAGGCAGGGCCAATTTTCACCCAAGGGCCATGATTTGAACAACTTAAGTAGAGATCCACCAGACAATACTACATACCCAATATCTTAACACCAGGCCATGTGGTTTCTGATGAGAAGATTTTTCTAGGTTTTCCCTATATAAGCCTATGTAAAATAAAGTGACCCCTGAGGCAGGGCAAATTTTGACCCTAGGGCCATGATTTGAACAATTTTTGTAAAGGTTTATAAGACAATTCTACACGCTGTAGAGGCCTTACAGTTTTGCAGGAGAAGATTTTCTAAGATTGCATTTTAAAATCTATTTTTAGCTCCTGTGACCTACTTTTTCAACCAATCATAATAATTTGTACAATTTTGTTAGAGGACATCATAAGGATGATTCCTGTGAAATTTTGTCAAAATCCCTTCAGCGGATTAGGAGGAGATGTTGTTTAATGGAAAAAGTTGACGCAAGACGCATGCACGGACATATGGACAGACGACAGACGCCGGACAAAAGGCAATCATAAAATCTCACCATGAGCACGTTGTGCTCAGGTGAGCTAATTATCTAAGCTCTAGGCCTTATGGATTCATAAAAGAAGATTTTTAAGATTTTCCTATATAACTCTATGTAAAACAAGTAACCCCTGGTGCGGGGTCATTTATCACCATAGGGCTATGATTTGAACAATCTTGGTAATGAACCATTAGATGATGCTACATACCAAATATCTTAGCTCTAGGCCTTATGGTTTCATAGGAGAAGATTTTTAAAGTTTTTCCTATATAAGTCTTTGTAAAACAAGTGACCCCCGGGGCAGGGCCAATTCTAACCCCATGGTCATAATTTGAAAAACTTTTGTAGAGATTCATTAGACAATGCTACATGCCAAATATCTTAGCTCTAGGCCTTATTGTTTCATGGAAGAAGATTTTTAAAGTTTTTCACTATATAAACCTATGAAAAATAAAATGACCCCTGGGGCGGGGCCAATTTTGACCCCAGGGTCATGATCTGAACAACTTTTGTAGATGTTCATAAGACAATTCTACATACCAATTATTAAAGCTCTAGGCCTTACAGTTTTGCAGGAGAAGATTTTCTAAGATTGCATTTTAAAAATCTATTTTTAGCTCCTGTGACCTACTTATTCACCCAATCAAAATAATTTGAACAACTTTGATAGAGGTCATGATAAGGATGATTCCTGTGAAGTTTGGTCAAAATCCATCCAGTGGTTTAGGAGGAGAAGTCGTTTGAACGAAAAATTGACGACGGACGGACGCACGGACGCACGATGGACGACGGACAACGGGCGATCACAAAAGCTCACCTTGAGCACTTTGTGCTCAGGTGAGCTAAAAAAATCAGGACCGAAGATTAGGTTCGGATAAAGGATGTTTGGATAACTGAGATCCGACTGTATATACATATTATTTTCCAGAAAAATTGTATGATTGTTCTAGTTCATACTTAAATTATATAAGCAAACGGGTTAACAAAATAGTGAAGTATCTTTTGGCTTGTGAACATGATATATAATCTAAGAACTAATTTGATAAATCAAAGTATTTTAAAGAGCATGTGATTAGAAAAGAAAAGTCGCTACACATACACACACACACTTGAAAAAATTATTAAGTAGTTAAATACACAAAGGAGATGGGACAATACAAAGAAGAAAACATGATGAGAGATAGAAAAGAATCAATTCAATATTGTTCAAAATATCTATAAATTGCAACTTTTAGTAAGACAGTAAACAGGCAGAAAGTCCTATTAGGTTTGTTTTTTTTATTAGGACTTTCTACCTATGCAGAAAGTCCTATTGGGTTTGTTCTGTTTTTTATTAGGACTTTCTACCTATGCAGAAAGTCCTATTGGGTTTGTACTGTTTATTCTTCTTATTATTCTTTTTTTCCTCCTTTTCTACATGTTAATTTCTATATGTTGCAATGGTCCAATGACAATGAAAATTTAATGACATACACTTCAGGTGCTGAAATTTTGATTTCAATGATTTTCATATGCTTATGACGTTATATTACGTCCCACTTGACATTGTCTACAAAAGTTTGTACGCGGTCTAAAGCCATTATTTCTGGACCGATTTTCATCAAAATTTCACAGAATGTGTATGTTACGCTCTAGTTGTGCATCCCGGTGTCTGTTTTTCAAAATTTGAAAAGGCAATGGTTCTATGGCGAATCCAAGATTCGAACCATTGACGTCAAATTTCAAATGCGTATAAAATCGCTTCCAGATGAGCTAGAAAGCTGATATTTAGACAGTATATATGTATCCAGGTATTCTTTACATTCTGAAAAGATGGACGTCATATGACATCATAATTCCAAAGGAACTTTCCTATTAAAATTAAATTATTTTTAAGCCCTGGAGGCTTTATTTTTTGTATGATTTGCATGGAAATGTAATCTAAGGTGCACTATTAGATCCTACGGAGCAAGGTCACTTCTGTTTCCAGAAAATTGCAATGGTCAAGGTCATATATCAATTAACCTTTTTTTTTTAGTAATGGTTCATATCCTATTGAGACACTATTGGTATAAATTGTAGTGCTTAGAAAGTCCTTTCAGATGATATTAGTTTTTGATGATCGATGTTGAATCAGTTGAGTTATGGCTGAAAAACGAAAATTTGGTTACCCTCAGTGCTTTTAACAGTTTATATCTGGAAAACCTTTGATTTTCTAAAATACCATTATGAATAATATTTGTAGAGCAATGTTTGGCCATTCTTATGATGCTTAAAGTTTTACAATTGACCTAAGAATCATGGAGTAATGGAAAAAAAACGAAATCTGTGCATTTAGCTTTGGTGATTTTTGCCATTTTCTCAATGTTTAGCAGCTTGTATCTCAAAAACCATTAAAGATAAGTCTAAATATAAAGCGTGTGAAATGTAAATAATTTTCCGATGATTATTTTGGTACCTAGAACTTGACATTGGTTTAAGTATAAGGAAGTTACATCAAAAATACGAATTTAAACCTAATTTTAAGCATTTTTAGAAAATTAATTACACTTTTACCTTAATTGAAGCATTTTCGGAAAATGTAATTTTACACACATATATATATATATATATATATATGTTAGTCATATAAAATTTAAAAATACTTTTCACTGGCATCATATTGATATCATTAGCTAAATAAGTGTTGACAATAATTTAATGGTGTGTTAAATCATTTTATTTACGTTACTTATACATATCAGTTGCAGCCATGCATCACATATAATCCTTTGACGAAAGTCATTCAGACCAGTGTTGACACATTGCAATTTCCTGACTTTATTGTTGCATCAATCGATAAATTTTGTACAATTTATATTCGAAATTCATGATAAATGATAAGCTATGTGAAAATATATGGTATAATACAATGAAATTTGAATGCCAGCTTGAGAAAACATGAGTGTGTGTAAGTGTAGACATCTGAAACAAAATGATCAACGCATGCCATCCGTTCAAGATGTTTCTAGCTAATTTGTCCATTAACTACAAGGGCCAAAACCTATAAAACAAGACCCAAATATGGTACAATTGAATAGTAGGGATTTTCAAGACATTCGTTTTGGAACCTAGAATACTAAAATTGGTTTTAAAAGTTTTAAGAAAGTGATATAACATAAGAACTAACTTAGTTATTTTTGCCATATGACTTATTTCGCAAAGTTTGTGCATGAGGAGTCCATACGAAAAAAGAAAAAGTTAAAGGTAAGGAATTTGATATTTATCCTTTCTAATGGTATTAATCTTTTACGTTTGACAATGCTAACAGAAAGTCCTATCATTCGTATCAACGAATGAAATCTAGTTGTGATTGATATCAGACCCTAAGTGCACAAGTTATTGCCATTGAATCATAAACAAGAGGCCCATGATGGCCCTAAATCGCTCACCTGAGATAAATAGGTTGACCCAAGGAACATCTGTACCAATTTATTTTAAAATCTGGCCAGCAGTTTTGAAGAAGATGATTTTTAAAGTTTTCATATTTTTTTTCTTTTTGTTGCCATGGCAACCAGAGTTCTACATGGATCAAGTTTATTTTAGCAGCTTTTGTGAAGGTTGACCCAAGGATCATCCCTGCCAAGTTTAATCTAAATCTGTCCAGTGGTTTCAGAGGAGATGTTGTTTAAAGGTTTCTCTATGTACATATAAGGCAAATAAGCCCCGCCCCTGGCGGCCATGTTTTTTTACGGATCAGAATAATTTTAGTAACTTTGGTAGAGGTTGGCCCAAGGAATATCTGTACCAATTTATTTTAAAATCTGGCCAGTAGTTTTGAAGAAGATGACTTTTAAAGTTTTCTTTTTTTCTTGTTTTTTTGTTGCCATGGCAACCAGAGTTCTACATGGATCAAGTTTATTTTAGCAACTTTTGTGAAGGTTGACCCAAGGATCATCCCTGCCAAGTTGAATCAAATTCTGTCCAGTGGTTTCAGAGGAGATGTTGTTTAAAGGTTTCTCTATATACATATAAGGCAAATAAGCCCCGCCCCTGGCGGCCATGTTTTTTTACAGATCGGAATAATTTTAGCAACTTTGGTAGAGGATGACCCAAGGAACATCTGTACCAATTTATTTTAAAATCTGGCCAGTAGTTTTGAAGAAGATGATTTTTAAAGTTTTCATTTTTTTCCCCTTTTTGTTGCCATGGCAACCAGAGTTCTACATGGATCAAGTTTATTTTAGCAACTTTTGTGAAGGTTGACCCAAGGATCATCCCTGCCAATTTTAATCAAATTCTGTCCAGTGGTTTCAGAGGAGATGTTGTTTAAAGGTTTCTCTATATACATATAAGACAAATAAGCCCCGCCCCTGGCGGCCATGTTTTTTTACGGATCCAAATAATTTGAACAATCTTGGTAGACACTTACCAAAGGAACATCTGTGCCAAAACATTTTGAAATTCAGTTGGTTGTTTTGGAGAAGAAGACATTTTAAGTTTTTTCTTTCCGTTGCCATGGCAACCAGAATTCCAAATGGAATTCAATTCTTTGAACAACTTTGAAAGGGGACCACCCAAGGAACATCCCTGTAAAGTTTTATCAAAATTGACCAAGCGGTTAAGGAGGAGATGTCGTTTGAAGCAAAATGTTGACGGACGACGGACGGACGGACGGACGACGGACGGACGGACGACGGACGGACGGATGACGGACGAAGACCGGTCACAATAGCTCACCTTGAGCCTCTGGCTCAGGTGAGCTAAAAATGCAAGATTTCAGCAAACACATGACAAAAAAATCATGAATGCCAAACCTTATGTAAAAGAAATAGGGCCTTTTTGGTCCTCTTGTTAGATATGCTCAGTATCAGTAGTGTAAGCAACAGCATTTACATAAACCTTAATTCATATAAATTCTAATAAGTTTCATCTGCATTGCATGATAGTTTCATCATGCCAGTGTTGAGGGCAGAGAACCTGATGCAGCCAACCAATGTTCACCTGATGCGGGGCTTCATCCAGTTGGGCAAGAACACAGAACACGGACATCAAGGACACTATGTCTCCTGTAGACATATTCCACAAGTATGGTCTATATATCAGAAGCTTCAAAGTGTAGGCCCATTAAGATGTGTTACATTGTTCTGCAAAATCCATCATATTGCAGTCCAACATTGGGCCCAAAACTTTTTTTTTTGTTTATAAGTTGATTTTTCAAATTGTTAAAATGTGACAAAAAACGTATTATTAGCATTCTAAGAAGATGAATGTCATATGACATCATGTGACGTTACAAGTCCAAAACACTTTTTATACTGAAATGTAACTGTTTTTTTGAAGGCCTATAGGCCTTATTTTTTGTTTAATATGCATGAATTTTTTTACTGCAGCATTAGATACTGCACAATGTCACTTACGTTTCCATAAAAAAGTAACTGTAAAGGTCATATTTCAATTATCATTTTTTTCTTTTGCCTTGAATATATGCACAAAATTTGTAGTGCTTTGAATGACCTTTCAACTTTTAATGATCGGGGGTTGAATCAGTTGAGTTATGGCTGAAAACAAAAATTCTGTTACCTTTTTATGCGTTTAACAGTTTATATCTCGAAAGCTTTTGATTTTCGAAGTTATGAATATTATTTGTAGAGCAATGTTTGTTCATTTTTTTGATGCTTTAAGTTTTATGATTGACTCAAGAATCATAGAGTAATGCAAATAACAAAATTCATGTATTTTATGATAGACCCTTTATGATCAGATTGAATGGATTTTAAAGACATTTATTTTGGTAGCTAGATTACAGTAAAACCTCGCTTTCCGACCACCTCGGAATTAAGACCAACTCGCTATACCGACCATATTTTTTTGGAACCAAATATTTTAATGCATTAATTCAATGGTCGTTTGTTTCACAATAACGACCACCTCGCTATTCCACCATTACGACCACTGATGCTGGACAAAACTTACCATATTCCTCTTATTCTTAATCCACTTGGAAGACCATAAAAAATTCGGCCTGCGGCGATAGAACAATATTTTGTGTATAGTGCAGTACAATACAATGGGTGTCAGTTACTGCTTTACGGTGTCATAAACCGGAAAAGGTGCCATAAATTGGGTACACAAACTGCAGACCTGTGAACTCTCCCGATTTTGAGCGGGAGCTACCGATAATTGCTTGCATCTCCCGGTCTACCGACCAACACCAGAAATCTACCGCCTTTGATCTCAAGGCCCCCAATATACCGCTTATCAACTTTTGGAGCACTAATTGCCCCCCTACCGAGCCGAGGTGTATGCCGATTGCGTAAGTTGATTTGGCTATTATCGGAACGCGATCTCGTTTAGAGCGTGATTTCAGGGTGGGTGGGGAGTGTCAGAAATACCTGTGTGTCACTTCGCCATGGGGGGGGGTTTGGGGAGAGGATTGAAGATGATTAGCCACTGACTTGCACATGTTTGCCTGGGGAGGGTTACCTGATGCATGTGGCACTTCACCCCACCTATGATGTTTATTAGAAGGGTAAGTGTTTGTTAATTCAGGGAAGTATTACTTATTTTGGCATGCCAAAATCGTATATCATACACAAGGTGCCCACTGGTCTGGGAAAAGTCAGGGAAAGTCAGAGAATTCTTTGAAATGGTCAGGGAGATTAGAAAATCTTAAAAAGTCAGGGAATTTTAAAATAATGCTTTGTTTAAACTGAAAATAAATGAATAAAAATACAAGATATAAAATACCTATGGCAGTTTTCATGTGGTTATCAGAGGCAAATTGGTTATCCTGATATAATTCTTCTAGCCATTTTAGTGTTATATATTGTATTTTTTTGTTTCTTCTAACAAACTTTTACTCTTAAATTCAATACAAGACCTTCAGCCATCCATTGCAACTAGCTTCCTACATGTATTTACATTCATTGGTGGTTTACATGTTTTTAAGAACCTCAATCCCTGTGCTGCTTAACTGCATTTTGTTGATTTAGTTCATTGTCAGCACCAAAATTAACATTTAAAATGCATAAGAATTTAAAAAAGTTGATATGGCATATCTTTAAAATATACATATACATTTTAGTATGCTAAAAACATAGCTGTTCATGTGTTTGAAAAAAAGGTACATGTAATGGCCCATTATGTGCAGAAAGTGAAAGTTGAAAATCTAAAATATGAATTTTGAAATATTATAGTGGGCCCAAATGGCTTAATTTTACCTAGTCCTTTATGTTTATTTTTATGTTTATCATCTGGTTTATTATGCTCTCTTATTTTGTTGTTATATTTCTGAATATTTTATTAATTTATTATCTTGATTTGATATTTTATTTAATGTTATAAGTAATTAGTTAATAAGTAATAAAAAATGAAATAAAAGTAAATGAATAATAAAAAAAATGTGTTTTGTTATTACTGTAGTGCGAAAAAAACGCACTGCGAAAAATCTCCCTCTCACACAACCCAATCTCCCACTTTTGGAGCACAGATCTCCCACTTTCAGACCGAATAAAGTTCACAGGTCTGAAACTGTCAAGTGATACGTTATGTGTGAAAGGGGAAAAAGTGTGGATAGTCATTAATTGTCCCTAATTAGACATGAATGAGGGTACAGTGGATTTTCAGAAAACTGAAGAAAAGAGATTGCATGGCAATTATGAACGATTGAATGTCAATAAAAACAGAAACACATCGGATCCTTTGATATAATCGTTGTTTTCATTTTCGTCAAAGGTGAGTGGATTAGTTATTGAATTAATCACGCAAATCATTAATTAGCAGTTATTTTTTAAGTTTTTTCAAACTGATGAACTGAACTTAACCATCACTTATAAGAGTATGCACACTTCAGACTTGCATTAGTAACCACAGCATAACATGGGGAAGCTAGAGAATTGACTTTTAAGCAGAAAATAGATTTGATTCAAAAGAGTATAGGCAAAAGTCAGAGACAGTTAGCAGAAGAATTTGGTGTAGGAAAAACCCAGGTAAAAAGATTTTGAGAAAAAAAACTTTCATGTAAATGTATTTTTGAATTAAAAAAAAAATATATTTTAAATAAAACATGTGTATACTGAAAATAATTAATGGACCGAAAACTCAAAATGTTTTTTACTTTGCTTTCAGGTACAGTGCATATTGAAGAGGAAAGCTGAGCTCCTAGATGGATATTCTGAAAATGTAGGAAACGACAGGAAGCGTCTCTGCTCTAGGTCTCCGCTGGAGGAAGTGAACACCCTGATGTGGGAATGGTTCAGAAAGGCAAGATCCCAGGGGATCCCAGTATCAGGACCCATGCTACAGGAGAGGGCCCTCTCTTACGCTAAGGAAATGGATATCTCTGCAGATAACTTCAAGGCATCAAATGGGTGGCTAATGAGGTTCAGGCAACGACACAACATAAACTTTGCATCTGTGTGCGGGGAAAGTGCAAGTGTCTCTGACGAAAAAGTTCAGGATTGGAAGGACCGAGAACGATATTCTAAAAGGATATGATTCACCTGACATTTTCAACATGGATGAGACAGGACTTTTCTTTAGGTCACTGCCTGACAAGTCTCTCAGTGTTCGTGGGGAAGACTGTAAGGGAGGAAAAAAGTCAAAGGACAGAATAACTGTGTCTTTGTGTGTGAACATGGAGGGGGAAATTGAAACATGTCTAGTGACTGGGCGTGCTGCAGTGCCAAGATGTCTGAAGAACATTAAACATCTGCCTGTGACATGGCGTCACAACACGAAAGCATGGATGACTTCTGCTATCTTCACGGAGTGGCTGACATCATTTGACAAGAAAATGAAAAAGGCTGGACGTAGTGTTGTGTTGCTACTCAATAATGCCCCAGCGCATCCCCGAGATCTACACACAAGCAACGTGAAGCTTTTCTTCCTACCAGCTAACACCACATCCAGACTGCAGCCCCTCGACCAAGGCATCATTCAGATGATGAAACAGCTCTACAGGAAGCGACTTTTGCGCTCAGTTCTCTCTAGGATCGACGGGGAAGAGAAGCAGAGTGTTGAAAGCTTGTCAAAATCAGTGAATGTCTTCAATGCTATTCAGTGGGTATCTGCTGCTGTGAAGGAAATTCCTAGAGAGACTGTGAGGAAGTGCTTCATAAGGTCAGGGATCAAGTTCGAGACTGATGCTTGTGAATTTGATGAGGATGACGTGCCAATAGCTGAACTGGTGAAGCTGATGAAAGCTGCCAAGGAAAAAGTGAACTTGGAAATTGAGATGTCGCCTGATGAATTTGTTCATCACGATGACGACATTCCAACATGTGAGGATCTTGGAGAGAACTGGGAGGATGAGCTGCTACACTCGGCTAGAACCACCGACAATGTTGACAGAAGTGAGGACCCTGTAGAGGAGACAGAAGAGGAGAAAGAGGACGAAGAGATGCCATGCCCCATTCAGAGGCCCTAAGGATGATGGAGCATCTCAAGCTGTACTGCTACAGGAAAGACTTCACAGACTTGGTTCCACAGTTAAGCACAGTCCAGGACGAATTAGAAAAGAGATCTGTGATCATTTCTTCAACAGGAAGACAAGCAACACTTGATAAATATTTTAAGTAAATATTCTTAAGTGAATGACACACTGGTATAAGTCAGTACATGTACATTGTATTATGGTTTATACAAGACATTTCCCAAACATTGAATAAAACAAATGTGTTGTTTGAACAAAATAAAAATTAGAAGTATCTGTGCCTGTAGGTCTGATGAATGTTCAATATGTTGGGCATGTGTATTTATTTGTTTTTGCATATGCATTACAGTATTTATCAAATAAATTAAAATAAATTTGACATTAGTGTTTGACTTTTTAGAGAGAAAGAGAGAGAGAAAGAAAGAGAGAGGGAGAGATTCTATTTTATATAAAAATGTACATACAAAGAACATACATACATGAAAATGTAAAATATAAACAACATTCACACATGCACAAAAAGATATACATAGGTGTGGGTGTGCAAGGCCGAAAAACGAACATGAACATGAGAATTTGGTTATGTTTCACTAATAAGACCACCTCACTATTAAGACCACTTTTCAATGGAACAGAAGGTGGTCTTAATAGCGAGGTTTTACTGTACTGAAATTGGTCAACTTGTAAGAAAGTGATGTCAAAATAGGAATTGATGTTAGTTAATTTTGCCAAACAATATTAAGCTCTTACGTTTGAAAAATTTAGCGTATCAATGAATGAAATCTTGTTTTTATTATTCTTCTTATTATAATTATTCTTTTTTTCTTCCTCTTATATTTGTGTTAATTTTGATGTGTTGTCATTGGCCCAGAACAATGAAAATTTTATGGCATATATTTCAAACCATGAGCTTTTGGATGCAATGAATTTTCTATTCATATGATGTCATATAACGTCAGGTGAAAAAGTTTGTACATCGTCTACAGCCATTATTTCTGGACCGATTTTCATCAAAATTTCACAGAATATGTATGTTAGGCTCTAGTTGTCCGTTTTTCAAAATTTGAAAAGGCAATGGTTCTGTGGTGAATGTCAAGATTCCAAGATTCGAACCATTGATGTCAAAATTCAAATACGTATAAAATCACTTCCAAGTCTCCTGAGAAGATGAATGTCATATGAAGTCACATGACGTCATAATGCTAATAAAACCTTCATATTAAGATTAAACGGTTTTTAGCCCTGTAGGCTTTATTTTTTGTATGATTTGTTTGAAATTTTGAATGAATATGTAGTATTAGATTCCATTGAGCCATGTCACTTCCATTTCCGGAAAATCCCAAAGGTCAAGGTCATATATCAATTATCAGGCTTTTCTTCATCCTTAAATATCTCAAAAACAGTTAATATTCTATCAAGACATTTGAAAGACCTTTCAGATAATATTTAGTTTTTGACGTTGTCTACAAAATTTGTACACGGTCTAGAGCCATTATTTCTGGACCGATATTCATTAAAATTTCACAGAATGTGTGTGTTACGCTTTAGTTTTGCCTACCGGTGTTCGTTTTTCCAAATTTGAAAAGGCAAGGTTTTTATGGGTAATCTAAGATTAGAACCACTGACGTCAAATGTCATTTCAGATACATATTTTTTTCCTTAGATTGACGCTTGTCCCATTGAAATCGACGAAGATAGAGAACTTTTAGGATCATTTCTGGTATTTGGTATGTTCACAACTTTTTTTACAAACTGTGAATGACTATATACAACCCCATATAGCAACATATGCACTCTTGAACAATACCTGTGACAGACTGTGGCAGCCTGCGTAATCAAAAACAGATGCCCACACAACGGTGGTGGGGGGGGGGTGTCACTTATATAAGGGTTTTGAAATGCCTTTAAGCATCCATATATTGGCAATGAGCCAATATGATCTAAGTGTGACACACTGAACGATTTGATTAATGGTGATCATCACTGTGCGCTCAAAAAATGTCTTCCAAACTGTCCCACTTTTTATACTAAACAGTTTAAAATCAGGTGGGACAGTTGGGAATCCTGCTTATCATTATGAGAACAATCAGTTCTCAGTAGTATAAATGATTTACAATTTATTTGTTACCAAAAATTTTGGTAATGTAACAAGCCATTTGGTTAAACCTATATCAGCTTTCACTCTATGCCTCAAAGTTCAGTAATGCACTAGAAGGAACTTTTGGTATGCTAAAAACTTGTTTAAAAGGTTGATGTTTATACATGTACTTAGTTGTTTTGCTATCCAATTCAATAGTGAGTGTGTGGGATATCCAATTCAATAGTGAGTGTGTTGGGAGGAATAATAATACATGTAGAATATAGACACAATTCATCCTCTGATAGTTACACATACACATTGCAAGCTATACAACCCAGCTAGCAGAGCCTGCATCTATTCATAGAACATAGGTAACCAGTGATGCTCATTCTGTCAAATTTTCTCTGTTTTTATTCTGGGTCATGTATTTAAATTCTCTATAAATTCATCAATTCTTGACAGATTTTCAATTTTTTTTTTGTTGACGAGGTAAGACATTCTTTTTTCCAATGATGACAAAATATATCACACATTTAAACTTTAAAGGCTTTAAATCAATTCAAAGTATGACCAAACTTCAAACTGCCACCAAACAACCAAATCAATCCCGATCTGAAAAAAATAAAATTCTTCAAAAAGTACTCTTTAGAGGCTTTTGATTTTTCCCCATATTCTTTCGATAAAATATTTTTAGATTTTGAGATATTTAAGGTCAAAGAAAAAACCAATAATCGCAATATGACCTTGACCTTTGCAGTTTTTGAAATTTTGAAACTGTGAAGTCCTTTGAAACAACAAACAATACAATCTGCGAAAATTTCATTAAGATTGATTCAAAAATAATGGCATAATCATCAAACAAGAGGACCATGATGGCCCTGGATCACTCACCTGAGTATACGGTTACCCAAGGAACATCAGTCTGCACAGTATTAAAACATTTTGAAATCTGACCAGTAGTTTTAAAGGAGATGATCCCTGTAAAGTTCTCCCTATATACATAAAAGGCAAATAAGCCCCGCCCCTGGTGGCCATGTTTTTTTACAGATTGGAATAATTTTAGCAACTTTGGTAGAGGTTGACCCAAGGAACATCTGTACCAAATTATTTTGAAATCTGGCCAGTAGTTTTGAAGGAGATGATTTTTAAAGTTTTCAAATTATTTTTCTTTTTGTAGCCATGGCAATCAGAGTTCTTCATGGATCAACTTTATTTTAGCAACTTTTGTAGAGCCTCACCCAAGGAACATTCCTGCCAGTTTCATTAAATTCTGTCCAGCAGTTTCAGAGGAGATGTCGTTTAAAGGTTTCTCTATATACATGTAAGGCAAATAAGCCCCGCCCCTGGCGGCCATGTTTTTTTACAGATCAGAATAATTTTAGCAACTTTGGTAGAGGTTGACCCAAGGAACATCTGTACCAAATTATTTTGAAATCTGGCCAGTAGTTTTGAAGGAGATGATTTTTAAAGTTTTCAAATTATTTTTCTTTTTGTAGCCATGGCAACCAGAGTTCTTCATGGATCAACTTTATTTTAGCAACTTTTGTAGAGCCTCACCCAAGGAACATTCCTGCCAAGTTTCATTAAATTCTGTCCAGCGGTTTCAGAGGAGATGTCGTTTAAAGAAAATTGTTGACGATGCACGACGATGGATGCCGGACACAGGGCGATCACAATAGCTCACCTTGAGCACTTTGTGCTCAGGTGAGCTAAAAACTAAAAAAATGCCTATTCTTGAAAATTTGTTTCCCCCATATTTTAGTGTACTTTGACTGCTTATTGAAAGCCATTTTATGCATTTTCTGAAATCACCACCCCATATATTTTGTGCGCAAATATCTTCGGAATCAATTTCAAAAAACAGAATGAGCGTATCTAATCTCTAACAAAAATTAGCATGTTTTTCGTGGACACTCCCTAATTTGCCAGATTTTTTCAAAGATTCAAATATTCAACCTCTTCTAGCTCAAAAGTTTCAAAGATATGGATATTGCCACTCATCATATTTAATGGGGCAGTTGACAGAGAACTGAATGCAAAAAACTGCATAGATAGATTAGATACGCTCATTCTGTTTTTTAAAATTGATTCCAAAGATCTTTGCACACAAAATATTTGGGGTGGCGATTTCAGAAAATGCATAAAATGGCTTTCAAGAAGCGGTCAAAGTGCACTTAAATATGGAGGAAACAAATGAGCGTATCTAATCTCTAACAAAAATTGGCATGTTTTTCGTGGACACACCCTAATTTGCCAGATTTTTTCAAAGATTCAAACATTCAACCTCTTCTAGCTAAAAAGTTTCAAAGATATGGATATTGCCACTCATCATATTTAATGGGGCAGTTGACAGAGAACAGAATACAAAAAACTGCATACAAATAAAATGTCAAATGACAGAGTTATCAGCAATTATATGTTTTGATGCTAAACGCCACCTAGCGACAAAACTTAGTACTAAAATGAAAAACAAACTTAATGGTGCACAACTTCAGGTACGATACGTGTGAGTATGCATGGAAATTTTCATATTTGTTGCATTTCTAATCATGCAGCAACAGCAGTCACAAAAAAAGACAAAAAAAAAAAAAAAAGAGCAATGAAATCAGGTTTTCATGATGATCAACAGTTTCAAAACCTGATCAGCCAAGTTAAAATACCAGAAAAACAACAAAATGCAAAATGCTTTATATATCTTAGTGTTTTTTTTCATTGGTGAATTCAGCTGTGACCAAGACTTAAAAGCATCTCGAAAGGAATGTGATGTCCCACTAAGCCAGGCCCCCATCTGCTGTGATCAGACCTGTAAATTGCTGGTCATCACTGCAGGGAGTCTTTAGCCAATATAGTAGCTATATGTTACGGTAAAATGACTGATGGGTTGATGCATAACTAAATTACCTGCTACAATGGAAGTGAGATAGTAGGCTAGTTTTACACATACATTCATGACCTGTACATACCAACCTAAAGAGCAAAGCTAGCAGAGCCTGCATCTAATTATAGAACATAGGTAACCAGTGATGCTCATTCTGTCAAATTTTCTCTGTTTTTATTCTGGGTCATGTATTTAAATTTTTTTGTTGACGAGGTAAGACATTCTTTTTTCCAATGATGACAAAATATATCACACATTTAAACTTTAAAGGCTTTAAAATCAATTCAAAGTATGACCAAGCTTCAAACTGCCACCAAACAACCAAATCAATCCCGATCTGAAAAAAATAAAATTCTTCAAAAAGTACTCTTTAGAGGCTTTTGATTTTACCCATATTCTTTCGATAAAATATTTTGTGATATTTAAGATCAAAGAGGAAACCAATAATCGCAATATGACCTTGACCTTTGCATTTTTTGAAATATTAAAACTGTGAAGTCCCTTGAAACAACAAATAATACAATCTGTGAAAATATCATAAAGATTGATTAAAAAATAATGGCAGAATCATCAAAAAACTAAAAAATATTATAGTAAAAATTTAAAAAATCTTCTTAACCAAAACTGGATATCAAAGTTTTCTGGGACAGAATGATGTTCTTGGGGTAACTCTCTATCCTGATTGTAAAAATTATTTGGATCGATCAAAAAACATGGACGCCAAAGGGTGGAGCCCATTTTCCTTATAAGTATATAGTACAAATTTGAATTTTTTTCTTGTGCAAAAGTACTTTTTGGATTTCAATTTTTTTTTGCACAGATGTTTCTTGGGTGACTTGCTTCCAAGATTATACAAGAGAGTCAAGATGGCCCTGAATTGCTTACCTGAGAACATTGCCGTCATTACTGAATACATAATCCATGCAGAAGTACAGCTAAATTCCAACAAAAACTGTACCTGCCATCCAAATTTTGAAGGTCATAGCTCTAATAAGTCTATATAAAATCAAATGACCCCATGGGTGGGGCCCATTTAGACACCAGGGCCATGAATTGAACAGACTTAGTTGAGGTCTACTACAGTACAACGCCGCTATGTCACGGTTCTTGGGGTCCAAGTCAAAATAGCGCATTCTATTTGACCGCGTAGAAGGTTTGAGAATGCTATATATGTGTCTTTGTGATAGTCGTAAATTCTTGAAAAACCTTAATATAAAGCAATAAACATTATTTTAAATAATTCCATAATCATTGATTCTGGATTTTCTTCCTTTTTTGTTCTGTAATTGCCGATGATTCAGATTCAGAGAGTAGTGTGTACGGTATGGTGATGTGAAGTGGTTATGTAACTCTTCAGCATATCTCATTATAATAAATTATACATCATCCATTGTTTATCAAAACAATGTCAGTGTGAAAATTTCCATTCCACTACAATTTATCGCTATTTGAAATTAAGCTGAGGTGTACTTATTATGATGTATTAATATGAGGAGCCTTGTTAATGTTTAAATAAAACAAATTACCAGGTACGTAACGCTGATCTGATTATCATTTATTGTTTACTTCCAGTGAAAAAGATTGACTATTTTCCAGGACTTAATAATCCATGGTAAGAATATGCATGCTAGCATAATAAACAAAAATACCATTATTAAGGTTTATGCAATGGATTTTAGACAATGTTTGTGTATTTTATCGAGTATCTGCTTGGTATTGAATGTCCATACCATTAAATGCTGATTACTGTGGTTGGATAACTATACCAACAAACCTGCATTGTTGCAGATCATTAACACTTGATTGCGTAATCATCAACTGCCCCCAAACACAATAGCTTACCACCTGGGGTGTTTAATTGTTATCACTTTCGCTCGCGTGTCTGTGCACTAGCATGTTAAATACTGACCGCAAAAATCTTTTAAATACATATAGACATAGAAGGAGATAGATTAGTTTCGCGGTAAGCCTATGCAAATGACGCGATATATTTTTGGGGTCCATAGAACAACCGCGATATTTTGGTCAACGCGAAATAGCAGTCCACGATATAGCGGCGTTGTACTGTAGTAAACATCTAAACTCCAGGCCTTGTGGTTTCTGACAAAAGGTCTTTTGAGGGTTTTCTTATATAGGTCTATGTAAAATCAAGTGACCCCTAGGGCGAGGCCAATTTTTGACACAAGGGCCATGATTTGAATAAATTCGGTTGATGTTCACTAGGCCATGTTACACATCAAATATCTAAACTCCAGGCTTTGTGGTTTCTGACTAGAAGATTTTAGTAGTGTGTGACATAGTCACTCAAAACTAAAGTACCTACATGCTGAGGGTCCAATTCTCTACATTTAAAACCGAATAACCTCTTCATTTTGTATGAATGATCGAATGATTGAAAAGAATTCTACAACACAGGTATGCTGAGATTCAGCCAAAGCATTGAAAACTCAATTTTGAGTAAAATATACATAGTTGAGGGAAACAACAATTGTACAAAAGACCTATTTTCCCTGTGATGTTGTGTAACTTTCTCTTAACCATGTGGAGGAGTATAGATTCTTTCGATGCAAAGGTGGCGCTTGCCTGAATTTGGATGGTAAATGTGCAGGTTTTGGTTATTAAGTGGTGTTATCAATAGTTCATATAGAAAAATAGAAAGCTTGAATTCAGATACAAATCCGTATAACTTACTAATAATCACATCAAGCTATGTCAGATACATCGAGATACCTCCAGGGGTTATTTGTTGCTCTATGGAATAGCTAATACCTTTATATATCTGCTATCAGAAGTTACTAAGGACACAGTATGGAGCCAACTATTTGCATCTATAAATAGAAACTGTGCCGTCGCTCAGTAGTACAAATCAAAGCGCAGATAGTGCTAAGAGAGCAGTATTGTCGCATTTCCTTTGTTTATCAAAGTAACTTTAATAAACAGTGGTCAAATTTTCGCACAGTGCCAATAACCCCACTCTTATGTTGCTTAACATGGTTATTACAAGATATTAAAGATGAATTCACTATTTGTTTCATCAGACAGTTAACAATTGGCACATTGCCACTCTTACTCTCCCTATTTCTAAAGCCCACAATGAACAATTGTTTATTATTTAAATGTTAGTTACACTGCATATCTATCTGCAGCACGTCAAACCCTCTTCCACTTGAGACACACACAACTTCAGTGCCTTCAGCGCTTTGATTCTAGTTTTTCTTATGAAAGTCTATGTAAAATTAAGTGACCCCTTGGGCAGGGCATATTTTGACCCCAGGGTCATGATCTGAACCGACTAAGTAGAGGTTCATAAGACAATGCCACACACCAAATATATAAGACCTTGATTTCAATTTTTTTTTTTATCACAGATATTCCTTGGGTCACTCTCTATCTGTATCAAGACTGTAAAATTATTTGGATAAGTCTAAAGATATGGCTGGCAGGGGGCAGAGCCCATTTTCCATAATATCATAAGATATTTGCTGTTTTTATTCCACCCACTACTACCTGGTTCTCAGGTGAGCAATTCCAGGGCCTTCATGGCCCTCTTGTTAGCAAATATGGTAGACAGCCATAAGGTGATCAAATGTGCCAAATGAAATTAAATTCTGACTACTGGCTTTATAGTAGAAGAATTGTTAAGTTTTTTTATATATTATAATTATATAAGGAAGCTAGCTGAACCTGTAGGAACCTCACTTTTAAAAGGATCAACTTTATTTTAGCAATTATGGTAGACAGCCATAAGGTGACTTTAAGTGCAAAATGAAACTTAATTCTGCCCATTGGTTTCATAGGGGAGGAATTTATAAGTTTTATAATTAAATTCCTTTTGGTTGCCATGGTAACCAGAGGTCTAAATGGGTGAAGTTTATTTAAGCAACTTTCGTAAGGGGCTACCAAAAGATCATTCATGCAAAGTTTCATCAATTTCTACCAAGTGATTTCAGAAAAGATGTAATTTAAAACAAATTGTTAACAATGGACAATGGACGGAGGGTGATCCTAAGCTCACCTTGAGCTAGTTTTAGCTTTGGTGAACCAACAAGGCAGTCTAGAAGACAGCTATATCCCCCACCACAAAAATGGTGATCAGAGTGGAAGGAGATTTAAATAAATATTATTTCTTGATGGGATATCTGCAGTCATGAAGTCAAAGATCCAACCAACTGACCCTTGATGAAATTCAAGATTCAAACAATTGACATGATTGTAACCTTAACCTTCATTTGTCCTTTGTGACTGGTCATGGGTTTCATATATGTTTCTCCACATTTACTTACTGAGGTGAACAGTTTACCAACGTTTAATGAGGTTACAGGAGATATGAAAAGGACATGAAATCCAAAGTTCATATTGGTTCTGTTCAATCTTCTCACTGAAGATAAAATTCTTCTAGGGATTAGATTGAGTGAACATGAAATCATAGATTAAAACTGTTAACCTTCAATTGTGACCTTGATCATGAGCTGTCATTATTCTGACATGGGTTCTTCACATTGTCTCACTGAGGTGAACATTCGACTAAAAATAGCTGTAAAATCCTCCCAGTAAAGAAATTTTACTTTTAAATAAAGAAGACATAGAGCAGACATGAAATTAATAGTTGTAATTGTTGACCTTAAATTGTGACCTTGACCAATAGCTAGCATGGTTTGACCATGGGTTCTGCACATCTTCCCACTAATATTAACCTTTCACAAAAGTATAAAGAAAAAGAAAATATATACAGTAGACACAAAATCAAAGGTTCAAACTATTTTACCTACAATTGTGATGTTGACCTTGAATCATCAGTTTTGGTTCATTCCATTAGGAAACATGCAGCGAGATTTGTTTCAAATGATTACTCTTAAACCCCAGGATCAATGACCAACATACTCTCAACACATAACTGGCAATCCCTAGAAAGTAGTTGCACTTACAACAAAATTAATGAGTTCTATTTTACATTTTAGTACTTGTCATGAATCAATATATACAACCCTACACAAGACAATCTAAACATTACCATAACCAAGCTTACCATCTTGTTAAATCATCAAACAAAACTAATGAATATTCATTCTTTTCTCGAACGGTCCACCTGTGCAATTCCCTCCCACAGAATGTAGTCTGCGTCAACTCGGTCCTTGGTTCAAGTTGGCGCTGGCTGCATGCACTTGGACTGCACCATGTTTTTAATACATCTGGCTTTTAATTTTGTTTCTTTTTTAACATACTAACACTTGTCTATCTGCACCAAAACCATGTGTATATTGTAGGAAAAATAAGGATTTTTTAAAGATTTTACGATGTTAGGTTTTGCACCAATCTATTTATGGTGCTTGGTTTTCCTAGGTGTACTGAGTAACTTGGGAGGCTAGTAATCTATCCTTTTACTAATCCCCACGCATGGCCATCATAATCAGAAAATGATTGTTAGCCATTACTATAGAAGATGAAGAAGAAGGATTTTGCACATAGTCTCACTGAGGTGATCATTTGACTAAACTTCTAGGGGTACAGGATATATTGAGCAGAAATGAAATCAAAGGTTCAAAATACTGAACTGCAATTGTGACCTTGACCTTAAGCTAGCATGTTTCCAACATGGGTTATACACATAGTCTCATTGAGGTGTACATTTGACTAAAGTTTAATGAAAATCCTTCCAGGGGTAAAGAAGATATGAAATGGACATAAAATTAAAGGTTTAATCTATTTATCTTCAACTGTGACCTTGACCTTTAACTGGCATTGTTGAGACATGGGTTCTGTATATCGTTTCACTGAGGTGATTATTTAACTAAAGTTTAATGAAAATCCTTCCAGGCCTTAAAGCAGCTTGTTCAGAGATGGCCATGGACTAAGAATTTGATTTTAACTATATGTGTGTATTACATGTATCAATACCCATCTACAGACACATGGTCATCTAATGCAACCATCCATGATCATAAAGAAATGGGTGGTTTCCTGATCACAGGCAATACCGTCACAGATGATATTTAAACTATATTTAGAATTATAAAACCTATATTTAGATTTTCTTTTGTCATTTACTGTCATTTGGCTGATTGAATTAACTTTTCATGCATGCGCTAAATTCATAGGCTGAATTTACAAAATTGCTACCCTGAGCTGGTGATCACGCCATGTTGCAGAATGTGTCATGTGGTACCACAATCTGCTTTGAGAATACAGTATTCTACATGTATATTTACCGATTTCGTTGAAGTTGCATTTACAAAAATAGCATTGACCTATGCTTTTTATTTGTCAGGAAACTAAAACTTCACCAACATTAATGAGGGAGAGTAATTTCTACCAATCATCTGTGAACGAGCTGCTTTGAGGATATATGGAGTAAACACAAAATTTAAGGTTCAAGCTACTGACCTTTAATTGTGACCCTGACCTTGAACTAGCATCATGAAAATTTGACTAAACTGAATGAAAATCTTTCCAAAGGTAAACTAAATATAGAGTGGACACAAAATTGGTAAACTTCAGAAAAAAGTATTAAATATTGGATATCTTAAATTGTCAAAACTTCTGAGTAAATTTATATACCTTCTCATGAAGAGCCAACAGCTGATCATTCTGTGGAACTGTAGTGCGGAAAATCAGCGCAGACAACCTCTCACACCTCTGTTTGATCAGTTTCTCATTTCCACTATTGGTGTTGGTGAGAATGTCGAGGAGACTGGCATGTGCATCAAGTATGACCCATTCCAACTGCTGGTACATATCACCTCTAGATATCACAGGCAACATCTGGGTTGCCAGCAATGAGGCACTGCAACAGAGAAATTCAGTCCAACTTGTATTAGACTGTGAACAGAGGCCAGAGACTTGGATTTCCATAACTGAATCTACAGAGAATTTAAATTCTGGATAACATCCTCATGTAGACATGTTTTAAATTTGCCTAACTAACCCTTGTATAGTTACAAGAAAATATTATTGTAAATATGTGCCAAGAGACATTTATGTTAGAAATCAATCTTGCTTTCTAGTTAAAACAGGATAGGTCTACACAGTACTTCTAATTGTTGACTTAATTTACATCCTTTGTGCACCTGGCTAATCATTATAGCAAATGCCTGTAGCATATTGAAATGGATAAAAAAAATTGTTGCCTAAAGTCTAGTGTACCAATCTTTACAGCAATTGCATGCAACGTTATGTGATGGGTGCCTATTTTTAAGGTTTAAAACCAGACGCAAGATTTAATGTATTTTCAGAAAAAAATATGTTAAACAATGTTGAAATTAACCAAAATTAACCTTCATTTGTGGACACAGTTGCACTACTGAATGAAGTGTATGAAAACATAATTATGTTAAAGTTATAATGCACTATACTAAGAAAGCCTATTAGGATTACTTCCAAAAGAAATTTTAATTTAGCTTTTACAGTGCAAAATAAAGGCGTTTTATTGCTAATTGACTTGTTATAATGCAGAGAAATGCACCAGATTGCACAAAACAAGAGGGCCATGATGGCCCTGGATCGCTCACCTGGTATCATTAGGCTATGTAAAATCAAGTGACTCCTGGGACAGAGCCAATTTTGACCCCCAGGGTCATGATTTGAACAAACTTGGTATGGGGCTTTTAGCCCATGTTACATACCAAATATCTAAACTCCAGACCTTGTGGTTTCTGAGAAGATTTTTCTAGTTTTTTCAAAAGCAAGTCTATGTAAAATCAAGTGATCCCTGGGGCGGGGCCAATTTTGACCCCAGCGTCATGATTTGAACAAACTTGGTAAGAATCGACTAGACAATGCTACTCACCAAATATCTAAACCCCAGGCCATGTGTTTTCTGAGAAGAAGATTTTTCAAGTTATTTCTATATTAAATTCAGGTGACACCTATGGCGACCCCAGGGCCGTGATTTGAACAAACTTGGTAGTCATCTACTAGACAATGCTGCACACCAAATATCTAAACCTCAGGCCTTGTGGTTTCTGAGAAGAAGATTTTTCAAGTTTTTCCTGTATTAGCCTATGTTAAATAAAGTGACCCCTGGGGCGGGGCCAATTTTGACCCCAGGGTCATAATTTGAACAATCTTGGTAGAGAGTCATAAGATCATGCTACATACCAGAAATAAAAAGGCTACGCCTTGTGGTTTCGGAGAAGAAGATTTTTAAAATTTTCATTTTTAAAATCTATTTTTGGCTCCTGTTACCTAGATTTTTTGACCAATCAAAATAATTTTAACAACTTTGGTAAAGGGCCCCACAATGAACATTCCTGTGAAGTTTTATCAAAATCCAGTGAGTAGTTTAGAAGGAGATGTTGTTGACAACGGACACACGCACGGACGACGGACAAAAGGCGATCACAAAAGCTCACCATGAGCACATTGTGCTCAGGTGAGCTAAAAAGGACATAATTTGGTCAAAAACCATGACAGAGTTATCCCCTCTTGCCTACAGGTTGAGATGGTGGTCATATACAAGTATTCCAAGTTTCAAAACAATACCTTAAGGAGTTCAGTAATTAAATGTGATGGTACAAAACACTTAACTGTTACGGCGATTCCGACGTTGACACTCAGGTGAATAGAATAGCCCTCCTTATTCTTGTAATTATCGAGCATAAAATGGCAAGTTGAACTTTATTTACAGAACTGCAACAGTTATCAGTTCTCCATTTTCAGGATGAGTAAGTTATAAAGTTACAACTGGCTCTTTCAGCTGTTATTTGTAAATACAATGCTGTTCCATTTTGACGTTATATTTGGGGTCGTAATCTAGATACCTTATTATATTTGACAACATTTTGACGTTATATTTTGGGGTCCAAATCTAGATACCATTTTTTTTTGTCACATTTTAACAATTTGAAAAATCAACTTATAAACAAAAAAAAAAAAAAAAAAATTTGGGCTCAATGTTGGACTGCAATATGATGGATTTTGCAGAACAATGTAACACATCTTAATGGGCCTACACTTTGAAGCTTCTGATATATAGACCATACTTGTGGAATATGTCTACAGGAGACATAGTGTCCTTGATGTCCGTGTTCTGTAGGAGCAGCTTGCCCAACTGGATGAAGCCCCGCATCAGGTGAACATTGGTTGGCTGCATAAGATTCTCTGCCCTCAACACTGGCGTGATGAAACTATCATGCAATGCAGATGAAACTTCTTAGAATTTATATGAATTAAGGTTTATGTAAATGCTGTTGCTTACACTACTGATACTGAGCATATCTAACAAGAGGACCAAAAAAGGCCCTATTTCTTTTACATAGGTTTGGCATTCATGATCTTTTTGTCATGTATTTGCTGAAATCTTGCATTTTTTATGATTTAATGGCAATAACTTGTGCACTTAGGGTCTGATATCAATCACAACTAGATTTCGTTCGTTGATATGAATGATAGGACTTTCTGCTAAATTTGTCAAACGTAAGAGCTTTATATTGCATGACAAAATTAACTAAACATCAATTTTTCTTTTGACATCATTTTCTTACAAGTTGACTTATTTCAGTAATCTAGTTACCAAAATAAAATGTCTTTAAAATCCATTCAATTTGAATGCAATATATTTGGGTCTATCATTAAATAGCATAAACGAATATTGTTATTTGCATTACTCCATGATTTTTGGGTCAATCGTTAAACTTAAAGCATCAAAAGAACGACCAAACATTTCTCTACAAATATTATTCATATTTTCGAAAATCAAATTTTTTGAGATATAAACTGTTAAACGCATTAAGGCTAACAGAATTTTCATATTTCAGCCATAATTCAACTGATTTAACCCCTATCATTAAAAGCTAAAAGGTCTTCCAAAGCACTTCAAATTATATGCATAGTGTCTATATAGAATATTTATTGTTTTAGAGATATTTAAGGCCAAAGAAAAATATCGATAATTGAAATATGACCTTGACCGTTGCTTTCTTTGGAAATGGAAGTAGCATTATGCCATAGCATTTAATGCTGCACCTTCAGTAAAAATTTCATGCAAATTAAAAAAAAGAAATCAGGCCTATAGGCCGTTTAATTTCAGTAAAAAAAGTGTTTGGGACTTGTAACAACACATGACATCATATGATGCTCATCTTCGTATAAGGTAAAACATATGTAGAGACTTATATTCAGTCAAAATTTCAGCTTCCTAACTCATCTGGAAGCGATGTTATGCGTATTTGAAATTTAACGTCAATGGTTCGAATATTGGATTCGCCATAAAACCTTTGCCTTTATGAATATGGAAAGACGGATACCTGGCTGCATAATTATAACAAAACTTACACATTCTGTGAAAATTGAATAAAAAACGGTCCGAAAATAATGTCTGAAAATTTCAGCTTCCCTCTTCTGTAAGCGCGAAAAGTCTTTCGTAGAACACGTCATGTTTTATGTCATATGACGTTATAGGCATAGACAATCAATGAAATGACATATTCAGTATCTGAAATAAACGCCATTAATTTTTCATGCCCCTGGGACTTTTGCAACATATAGAAATAAACGCGTAGATATCAGAAATTATTTTTTACCTTATGACGTCATATGACGTCAAATGACGTTCTGCCTCACAGAATAAAAAGAAGTCATAAAGATTAATTTTCAGTTCAAATATCAGCTTTATAATACATCTGGAAGCAATGTTATGCGTATTTAAAAATTGACGTCAATGGTCTGAATCTTGGATTTGCCATATAACTTTTGACTTTTCGAATTTGGACAAACGGACACCGGGATGCACAACTAAAGCGTAACATGTACATTCTGTGAAATTTTGATGAAAATTGGTAAAAAAATAATAGCTGTAGACTGCGTAAAATCTTTCTGTCCTGACGTCAAATCTGACATAATATAGCATCACATGAATATGAAATTCAATGCATTCCAAAGCACATGATTTCACGCGTATGCAATTACATTTCCATGGTCCTGGAAACTTTACAACATATATAAATTTAAGCATAGATCTAAGAAATTCTTTTTGACCTTAAGACGTCATATGACGTCAAATGACATTCATCTTCTCAGAATGTAAAAGACACTTGGAGACTTATAATCTGTGCAAATATCAGCTTTCTAGCTCATCAGGAAGCGATTTTATACTCATTTGAAATTTGACGTCAATGGTTCGAATCTTAGTCGCTATAAAATCTTTGCCTTTGCGAATTTGGAAAAATGACTTCATCTTCTCAGAATGTAAAAGACACTTGGCGTCTTATCATTTTTGGAAGGATGCACAACTAGAGCCTAACATACACATGCTGTGAAATTTTTATGAAAATAAGTCTAGAAATAATGGCTGTAGACCGCGTACAAACATTTTTAGAAGACGTCAAGTTTGACGTCAAAAAACGTCATAAGCAAATAAAAATCATTGAAACGCAAAATGTTAAATGTGAAATATATGCTGTTAAATTTTCATTGTGCTCGTACGTTTGTAACGTAGAATTTAACACGTAAAAATAAGAAATTTCTTTTCACCTCATGACGTCATATGACGTTTATCTTCTCAAAATATGAAGAAGACATACAGACTTATATTCTGTTTAAATACCAGCTTTCTATCTCATCTGAAAGCGATTTTATGCATATTTGAAATTTGACGTCAATGGTTCGAATCTTAGATTCGCCATAGAACCATACCTTTTCGAATTTTGAAAAATGGACACCGGGATGCACAACTAGAGCGTAACATACATATTCTGTGAAATTTTGATGAAAATCGGTCCAGAAATAATAGCTGTAGACCAAGTACAACTTTTTCACCTGACGTCAAATCTGACGTTATATGACGTCATAGAATATGAAATTCATTGCATTCGAAAGCTCATGGTTTGAAATATATGCCATAAAATTTTTCATTGTTCTGGGCCATTGGCAACACATCGAATTAACACAAATTCAAGAGGAAGAAAAAAAGAATAAGAAGTATAAGAATAATAAAAAAGAGGGCCATGATGGCCCTGGATCGCTCACCTGGAAACATTAGGCTATGTAAAAACAAGTGACCCCTTTGGGGGGAGCCAATTTTGACCCCAGGGTCATGATTTGGGAAAAAAACTAGGTAGAGGTCTATTAGCCCATGTTACATACCAATTATCGAAACTCCAGACCTTGTGGTTTTTGAGAAGAATATTTTTCATTTTTTTCCCAAAAAAAGTCTATGTAAAATTTAAGTGATCCCTGGGGCGGGGCCAATTTTCACCAAATATCTAAAACCCAGGCCATGTGTTATCTAAATAGAAGAATTTTCAAGTTATTTCTATATTAGCCTATGTAAATTCAGGTGACCCCTATGGCGGGGCCAAATTTTACCCCAGGGCATTGATTTGAACAAACTAAATATAGATCCACTAGACAATGCATGATTCAAGTTTTGAACAAACTTGGTAGAGGTCTATTACCCCATGTTACATACCAAATATCTAAACTCCCGGCTTTGTGATTTCTGAGAAGAAGATTTTCAGGTTTTTCCTATATAGTCTATGTTAAATCAAGTGACCCCGGGGGGGGGGCCAATTTTGACCCCCGGGTCATAATTTGAACAAATTTGGTTGGATCCACTAAAAAAGGACACACCAAATTTTTTAAACCCCAGGCCTTGTGGTTTTTTTGAAACATTTTTAATTTTTTTTTCCCCAAATTTTACCCTATGAAAAATTTCCGGGGCCCCCCTTTGAGGGGGGCCAAAATTTCGCCCAAGGGGTCATAATTTGAAAAAAACGTAGTAAAAAAACCCAGTAGAAAAAGCTAAAAATCCCAAAATTTTAAAAATCCGGGGACCTTGGGGTTTTCCCGAGAAGAATTTTTTTTTCAAGTTTTTTTTTTCCCTATTTTAAAACCTAGAAAAAATCATTGACCCCTATGGCGGGGCCCAAAATTTTGCCCCCAGGGGCCATGATTTGAACAAACTTGGTAGTGATCTACAAAAACAATGCTGCACACCAAAAAAACTAAACCCCGGGTTTTGAAATTTTTTGAGACGAAGATTTTCAATTTTTTTCTATATTAGCTTTATGTTTAAAAACAGGGGACCCCGGGGACTGGACCAAAATTTGGGGCCCCCCCATGGTCATGATTTAAAACAAACTTGGTAGAAAACCACTGGGGCCAATACGGGCAATACCCAACCCAAATATCAAACCCCTAGGTTTTGTGTTTTGAAAAAAAAGAATTTTTTTTTTTCCCAATTTTTAGCCTATGTAAAATCGGGGTGACCCTATGGCGGGGGCCCAAAATTTTGACCCAAAGGCCCATAAATTTGTAAAAAATTGGGTAGGACCCACTAGAAATGGCTACATCCCAAAAATTTTAAAACTCCAGGCCTTGTGGTTCTGAGAAAAGATTTTTCAAGTTTTTTTTCTATATTAGCCTTTTGTAAAATCGGGTTGCCCCCTTGGCGGGGAAAAAATTTGCCCCCAGGGCCATGATTTGAACAAACTAAGAAAAAGTTTCCACGGGAAAAGTTTACACCCCAAAGGGCCTTTTGGGTTTCTGAGAAGATTTTTAAATTTTTTTCCTATATTAGCATATGAAAAATCGGGGAAACCCCTTTTTGGTGGGGCCAATTTTGCCCCCAAGGGCCATGATTTGAACAAAGGGTTTGTGATCACAAGCCCAATGCGCCCCCAAAAAAATATCTAAACCCCGGGCCTTGTTTTTTCTGAGAAGAAGTTTTTTCAAGTTTTTTTTTTAATTACCCCGGGTTTAATCAAGTAACCCGGGGGGGGGCCCAAATTTTGACTTCAGGGTCATGATTTGAAAAAAACTTGATAGAAAATCCACTAGACAAGCAACAAAACCAAATTTTTAAAACTCTTTTCCCTTTGTGGTTTTTTTAAAAGAAAAATTTTTCAAGTTTTTTTCCTATATTAGCCTTTACTAAATCAAGTGCCCCCTGGGGGGGCCAAATTTTTTCCCCCCAGGGCCCAAAATTTAAAAATAACCCTTGGAAAGGAAAATTTAAAAAAGATAAACCCTCCCATACCAACTATCAAAACCCCCGGGCCTTGTGGTTTCTGAAAAAAGATTTTTCAATTTTTTCCCTAAATTACCCTATGAAAAATAAAGTGCCCCTGGGGGGGGGCCCAATTTTCAAAACCCCAGGGTCATGATTTGAACAAATTTGGTAGAGGGTCATAATTTTTTTTCTATTTTAAACCCTGTGTAAATCGGGTTTTGCCCCCCTTGACGGGGCCCAAAAATTTCCCCCAAAGGGGCCAGGGTTTGAAAAAATTTGGATTTTAAATCTACTGAAAAATCTGCATTTTTAAAATTTTTAAACCCCAGGCCTTGGGGTTTTTTCTGAGAAAAGTTTTTTTAATTTTTTCCTATATTAGCCTATGTTAAATAAAGTGACCCCTGGGGGGGGGCCAATTTCGCCCCCAGGGCCCTGATTTAACAAATTTGGGTAAGAGTCATAAGTTTCCTGTAAAACCCAAAAAATTTAAAAAAGGTGGGCCTTTTTGGTTTCGGAAAGAAGATTTCTTTAAATTTTTCCCCTTTATATTGCCTATGTTAAATCATTGACCCCTGGGACGGGGAAAAAATTTGCCCCCGGGGGCCATAATTTGGGAAAAAATCTTAGTGGGAGAGTAAAAAAAATAAATAATACAAAACCAAAAAAATAAAAAGGCTGGGCCCTTTTTTGGTTTCGGAAAAAGAAGATTTTTTAAAAATTTTATTTTTAAAAAACTATTTTTTTGCTCCTGTGACCTAGATTTTTTTACCAATCAAAATAATTTTTAAAAAACTTGGTTTAAAAGGGGCCCCCTAAAAACAATTTCCCGTGGGGAAATTTTTAAAAAAAACCAGTTGAGGAAAAAAATTTTTGAAGGAGAGGGTTTTTTTTAAAAAAAAATTGTTGACGCCCGGGTGCAGCCCGGACCCACAGACAAAAGGCATCACAAAAACTCACCCGAGCTTAAAAAAAAACAAACCCAAAAGGACGTTTCTGCCGAAAGGGCCCGAAAAACCTAAAAAAACAAGATCAAAATTTTGGCCCTTTTAATATTGTTGTGATTCTCAAAAAAAAATCCCCAGTTTCTTAAATATCAAAATTGATGGGAAGTTTTGGGCCGTTTTCTGAGGGGTTTTTTCCCCAGAAAAAAAGGGACTTCATGGGGTATTTTGAAAGAGGACGGGTAGAATGGGGGTTCCCTTGGCGGGAAAAAGCCCCAGCCCGGGCCTCAAATTCCCCTTTAGAAGTTTCAGAACCTCGGGGGAACTAACCCCTTCCCCCTAAATGCCCCCAGAAGCAGGTTTCATACCCAAAAAAAGGATATAAAGGCATGGGGGGCCCCTTTAAGAGGTTTGGGCCCTGGTGGTACCGGGGCCCCCCAAGGAAACAGGGGGGTTTTGGTTGGCAAAAAATTGGGATGTGGACGGGGGCCAGGGAAAGGGGGGCCTGGGGGGAGGAGGTAAAACTACTCATGATTGGGGGAAGGTGGGCTACGGGTTGGGGGGGAAAACCCCCAGTAAAGTGGCCTGGGCCCCAGGCCTAAACCCGGTTTGTGGGGTTTTCCCCCTTGGTGAAACCCTGCCCCGCTTTTTCCTTTGAGATTTCCCCCCAAAGGGGGAAAAGGCTCACATATGACCGGTAGGTCCCCGGTGGGGTTTAAGCCCTGGTGACCAGGAAGATGGTTGATGCCCAAATCCCTGGTTGGGGGCCCGGGTTTAACCAGAGATGGGAATTAAAGATCTCGAAATTATGCTTCTTTGGGGGTCATTAAACCTCGGGGGTTGAGGGGCCTCGCTGAAGTTTCTCCGGTTTAACCCGGAAAATTCGTTTCGACGAAAAAGCCCAAACCCCTTCGTGCTTGCGAGACAAAAAGTTTCACCTGGCATGGCAAAAAGGGGAACAAGAGGCAAAGGTTTTCCCTAGAAAACATCCCATCCGAAAGGCATGGGGGATTTTGTCCCACGAAACTTTCCAAGGCCCCACAAAAAACCTTGAGCGAGGCTTTCCAGCAGAAAACAAAATATTTTTTGTCCCTTGAAAATGTGGAAAAAAACGGGTAAATAACAGTAAAGAAAATATATATAAAAATTTAAAAAAAATTAAATTTTACAACCCTACTTGGCAGACAAAAGGAAAAAACCAGTAAAAACGAAGAAGCTGAATTTAAAAGGGCACGAAACCCGAGGGTAAAAAAAACCCAAAGATGCTCCCAAAAAAAATAACGGGAGTAACCTGTCCCGGGGAAAATTATTCAAGCAAAAACCGGGTCCCTTTTTTGGGACAATTGCATTTCCTGGACTTTTTTTTTTTGGGAAGCTGGTAGTAGCGAAATAGACAGTATCGGGGTTTTAAAAACAGGAAAGTTTTAAATCCCAAATTTAAAATTAAAGGGGTTTTTTTTAAGGGCCCTTTAAAAATTTAAAAAATTAAAAAATTTAAAGCTTGAAAAAATTTTAAGGTTTTACAATTCTAGGTGACAGGGATAAAACTGAAATTTTTTTTAAAAAAACTTGTTTAAAACCCCTTTTTTTAAACTTCAATATTGTAATTTAAAATTCAAGGGTTTTTTTTTAAAACCTTTCAGATAATTTTTTTTTTTTTTTTAAAGGTTTATAAGGCAAAATATGATTTTCAAGGTTTTTTTTAAGACCTGTTGTTCTCGCCACAGGGGTTTAAAAACAGGCGAAGCGAGGGTTAAACTAACTTTGTCTTAAGAAAAAGTGCTTTTCTCTTTTAAATTTTATCACAAATTTTATTTTTTGTGCATTTAATTTAAAACTTCTTCTGTTAAAAAATTGCATAGAATATTGGTTTGCAAAAATTTCCCATAAAAAAAAAAGTTTTTATGTACACGGTTTTTAAAAATTCAAATTAATGCAACCTTTAGATATTTTCAAAAAAGAATAATTTTAAGGTTTTTTTACCATTTAAAATTCCTTTTTAATTAAAAAAAATTTGTGGTCAAATTTCAGACCCTTTCCCCCTCTTTGGCGGTTTCTATACCCCTTTCTAGGCAAGTCCCTCACTCTTCCCCGCCACGGCAATTCAAGTTTCCTTTTATATTGTTTTAAAAAAATACCCTCAAATTCCCCCAGTTTTGGAAAAAAAGTCAAAATCACAGGGATTTATGTCGGGGGGAAAAAGGGGGGGGGTCCAACCCTTTCCCCTCATAAACCCCCCTTTTAAAAACGTCCAACCCCGTTCGTCCCGGGGGTGTTGAGTTGGGCAGCAGAAATTTTTTGGTCCCCGGGTTTCCAACGTTCAGGTCCCCTTCCTACGGGGGGGGCTTAGGTTTAGTGTTCTTTTTTTTACTTCTCAAGTATTTCCCATTAATGGTTTTTCCACTCTCCCCCTTTTGCTATTTGGGAAATTTCCCTGTCATTTATTGGCAAAAATCTTTAAAAATTTTAACAGACGGAAAAATGGGGCTCTATGTTCACCTCGCTTTCAGCAGTGATACCAAAAAATTTCAAGTATTGTCCTTCCAAATCAAACCCGTAAGGAAATGGTGGCTACTTCCAAATAACGTTTCCCAAATTAAGCAATAACATGTATGTGCACAACCTGGCGGAAAAAACCCTTTTTCTTTTTTTAAACAATTTTTGCAAAATAGTAAAATAACTGATCTGACACTTTTTCCCCAAATCCTGAACCCTTTTTTTTACACCCAATCATTCTATCAAAATTTTAACGA
>CM037784.1:42124614-42152165 GCA_021229015.1 Solen grandis
AAAAAATGGTATACGCGCTCTACAGCCGTCATTTTTGGGGATTTTCTTAAATTTTCAAGATGGTACATCTTGAAACAAAGGTGTGAATACCTGTCGAAAACCCGGAATTCGAAAGCGAAGTTCTGTGGTGAAATAAGTTTCGAACACATAGGACCGAAAATTTCATTTTCGGATTAAGAGCTTCGGATGAGTTAAGTTGAAATTACAAAGTTTGCGTTTACATAATTTTACAATATTTTAGTCTGACGACAATGACGTCAGTGACGTCATAAGCATCTTTTAAATTTTTATTTTAGGGCAATGATTTCGACATGTTGCCAGTTGTTCAGAATAAGAAAATTTCAGAGTTATGACAGTAAATAAGCGTTTTGAAGAAAGATCAAGACCTTGACGTCCCTGCCGTCACAGCTAAAATAGAATAAATGTTTTCGCGCTCTCGCCTTTCATTTTGGTCGGTTTTCATCAAATGTTCACTATGGTATATCTTAAATTCAAAGGTGTGCATACCCTGTCAGCTAACCGAAATCGAAAGACCCGAAGTTCTGTGGCTGAAACACTTTCGAAATAGGACCGAAATTTTCATTTTAGGATTAAAAGAGTTCTGGTGAGATTAGAAAGTTGAAACTTACACGTTTGCAGTTTTGCGTTTCTCCTTATTTTGAGTTTGCGTCATTTGAGTATGTGACGTCATAATCTTTTAATTTTCATTTTTGGGAATGATTTTGACATGATGCCAGTTGTTCAGAATAAGAAAATTTCAGAGTTATGAAGCTAATTTATGCGCTTTAAAAAAAAAAGCATTTCAGCACCATGACGTCACATGACGTCCAGCTAAAAATAGTAAAAAATGATGTTCGCGCTCTACAGCCGTCATTTTGGTCGGATTTTCTTCAAGTTTTCAGAGGACATTTGAAAACAAGGGTGCCTTCCTGTCAGCTAACCGAAAGTCCGAAAGCGAAGTTCTTGGCGAAATAAGATTCGAACATAGGACGAAAATTCATTTTAGGTTAAAAAGAGCTTCAGGTGAGATAGAAAGTTGAAATTACACGTTTGCAGTTTCAGAATTTCTAAAAAAATACCTTGAGTTTTTGACGTCATATGACGTCTTTGACGTCATCCCCCATACTTCTTAATTTTCTTTGGGCAATGATTTCGACATGATGCCATTTGTTCAGAATAATGAAAATTTCAAGTTTTGAAAGTAAATTTTTCGCTTTTGAACAGGAAATTTTCAGTACCCTATGACGTCTGTGTCGTCAAGCTAAAAATGTGTTTACTTAGTTCTTTCATTTGACTTATTTCGGAATTTAATGTAATTGTTTCAGAATGAACATGAAAAACTACCAGAGGTGAGTCATTACATAAAAATTCTATCTCTGTTTTTGCATTAAAAGTTGAGAAAGTCCTTCTTCGTTTCACGAATGAATTTGTTATTTTTTCTTTTCTTCTTCCTAACAAATGGGCTATTTTATGTGAAATTTAGTCCTAGGACGATAATATTTTTATGGCATTTAGTCCGTGAGGAAAAATTTGTTTCAATGATTTTCAGCACCCTATGACGTCACATGACGTCACAGCTAAAAATAGTGAAAAAATGGTGTTCGCGCTTTACGCCGTCATTTACGGTCGGATTTTCTTCAAATTTTCACAGATGGTACATTGGAATCAAAGGTGTGCTTCCTGTCAGCTAACCGAATTCCGAAAGGCCGAAGTTCTGTGGCTGAAATAAGATTCGAACATAAGACCGAAAATTTCATTTTAGGATTAAAGAGCTTCAGGATGAGATAGAAAGTTGAAACTTACACAGTTTGCAGTTCTGCGAATTTCTACATATATTTAGAGTCGTGCGTCATATGAGTCATGTGACGTCATAGGCAATTCTTAATTTTCATTTTAGGGCAATGATTTCGACATGATGCAGTTGTTCAGATATGAAAAAATTTCAGAATTATGCAGTAAGGTATGCGCTTTTGAAACAAAAGCATCTTCAGCACCCTTGACGACATGACGTCACAGCTAAAAATAGTGAAAAATGGTGTTCGCGCTCTACAGCCGTCATTTATAGTCGGATTTTCATAAATTTTCACAGATGGTATCTTGATTCAAAGGTGTGCATATCCTGTCAGCTTACCGAAATTCGAAAGACCGAAGTTCTGTGGCTGAAATAGATTCGAACATAGGACCGAAAATTTCATTTTAGGATTAAGGCTTCGAATGAGATGAAAGTTGAAACTTACACAGTTTGCAGTTCTGCAGAATTTCTACAGATATTTTGAGTTCTGACGTCTATTGACGTCATGTGACGTCATAGGCATAAAGAGCTTTAAAGAGGATTAAAGAGCTTCAGGATGAGATAGAAAGTTAAAACTTGCACAGTTTGCAGTTCGCAGAATTTCTACATTATATTTTGAGTCTTGAGTCATATGACGTCATAAGCATACTTCTTAATTTTCATTTTAAGGCAATGATTTTGACATGATGCCAGTTGTCAGATAATGAAAATTTCAGAGTTACGACTGTAGAGTTGCGCTTCAGAACAAAAGAATTTTCAGCACCCTATGACGTCATGTGACGTCAAAGCTAAAAGAAGTCCTCGAAAAAAAAAAAAGTAAAGGTTAGAGAATTTAAATCTATTCTTTTACGGAATTATCTTAATATTTTTCAATTTTAGCAGAAAGTCCTATCATTCGTATCAACGAATGAAATCTAGTTATTATTATTCTTTTTTTCTTCCTAACTAAACGCTTATTTTTCTATGTTTGCAATACTCCTAGGACGATGAAATTTTATGACTTATTGTCACGTGAGGAAATTTTGATTTCTATGATTTTCATATGCCTATGAGTCATATGACGTACTTATGAAAATATGCTACAAAAGTTTGTTACGCGGTCTACAGCCATTGTTTGGAACCGATTTTCATCAAATTTTCACAGAATGTGTAATTAAGTTCTAGTTGTGCATGCCGGTGTCCGTTTTTCAAATTCGAAAAGTCCATGGTTCTATAGCGAATCCAAGATTCGAACCAAGGTCGTAAATTTTTAAATGCTTTAAATTCTGTCCTATTTAAGATAGAAAGTTGATATTTAATCAGTATATAGGTCTCTAGAAGTTTTAAAACTTTTGTGAAAATAAATGTCATATAACGTCACGGGGACGTCATTATATGATAATGTATTTTAATATTAACAAGAATATTTCTATATGTTGAAATTGTCGAAGGGCAATGAAAATTTAATGACACATGCTTCAGATGCTGAAATATTGATTTCTATGATTTTCATTTCTCTTTGACGTATATGACGTCACACGTGAAATAAGCTAAAAAGTTTGTACGCGGTCCAGAGCCATTATTGATAAACCCGATTTTCATCAAATTTTCACAGAATGTGTATATTAAGTTCTAGTTGTGCACCCCGGTGTCCGTTTCTCAAAATTCGAAATTGCCAAGGTTCTATAGCGAATCCAAGATTCGAACCAAGGTCGTAAATTTTCAAATGCTTATAAAATCAGTCTATTTGAGATAGAAAGTTGATATTTGGTCAGTATGTAGGTTCTCGGAGTCTTAAAAATATTTTGAAAATTTGCATCATATGACGTCACATGAGTCATTATATGAAAATATATTACTAACATTAACAAGATTATTTCTATTATGTTAAAAATGGTCGAAGAGCAATAAAAATTTAATGGCATATGTTTCACACGATATTAATTTCTATTTCAATAATTTTTATAAGCATATGACGTCTATAACGTCACACTTGACATATTCTACAAAAGTTTGTACGCGGTCTACAGCCATTACTTATAAACGATGTTCATCAAATTTTTACAGAATGTGTTTTATTAAGATTAGTTGTGCATCCCGCTATACGTTTTTCAAAATTCTAAAAGACCTGGTTTATGGAGAATCCAAGATTCGAACCGAGGTCGTTAATTTTCAAATGCTTATAAAATCGGTCCCATATGAGATAGAATATTGATATTTGAACATTGTGTAGGATTATGGATGACTGAACGATTTTGTGAAAGTGAACGTCATTTTGACGTCAGATGACGTCAATACATGAAATCTATTTCTAATATTTACAAGAAAATTTCTTTATGTTAAAATGGTCCTGGAAATGGAAATTATATGACCTCTTGTTCAAATGTTGATATTTTTAATTCTACAGTTTTCATATGCCTATGACGTCATATGACGTTACACTTGCCAGATGCTACAAAAGTTTGTACGCGATCTACAGCCATTGTTTTGGAACCGATTTCATAAAAATTTCACGAAAGTGTATATTAGGTTATAGTTGAGCATCCCGGTGTCCGTTCTTCCAAATCAAAAATGCAAAGGTTTTATGGCGGATCAATATTCGAACCATGGCGTCAATTTTAAATAAGTATAAAATCGTTTCCAGATGAGTTAGAAATCTAATATTTGGAAAGTAAATAAGTCTCCAAAAGTGGGTTTACATTCTGTGAGATGAACGTCATTTGACGTCATATGACGTCATAAGGTCAAAATTATTTTGATATATACGCGTAAAATTTATATGTTGTTAACTTCCAGGACCATGAAATCTTATGGTATATACTTTAGAAATGCTTTAAAATGCATGTAATTTATATTTAATTTGACGTTATATTCACATCAGATTTGACGTCAGGACAAAAATGTTTTACGCGGTGTACGCCATTATTTTTGGACCGATTTTAAGCAAATTTCAAAGAATGTATATGTAACGCTCTAGTTGTGTATCCCGGGTCTGTTTTACAAAATCGAAAAGACGAAAGGCAATGGTTGTATGGCGAATCCAAGTTTCGAACATTGACGTCAAATTTCAAAAACATATAAAATCGCTTCGAGATGATTTAGAAAGTTGATATTTGGACTGAATATTAGTCTTTAAGATTTATTTATATTCTGTGAAGATTAACGTTATTTGACGTCATAATGTCAAAAAGAATGTTAATATATCTACGCGTTAATTTCTATATGTTGCAAAGTTGCAAGGAGCATGAAAAAATTACTTGATATATTTAAGATACTTAATATTTCATTTCATTGATTTTCTTATGCCTATGATGTCATGTGACATCAAACTTGACGTTGTCTAAACATTTTGTACGCGGTCTACAGCCATTATTACAGGATGGAATTCGAATTGTAAGCGTTTTAAATAAATTTGATTTGTAACATAGATTATAAAAATAGTTCAAGTTAAATAAATCGATATAAAAAAATGATTTTCAGTTACTTTTGCCATTTCCTCCAAGTTAAACCGTTTATTTATCAAAGTTCATTTAAGTTATGGCCATACAAAAGCAAGTTAAAGGCTGCAATTTTATATCCTCTTACTTTTTTTGCTTTTAAGTATTTGACAAATGTAGCAGAAAGTCCTATCATTCGTATCAACGAATGAAATCTAGTTATTATTATTATTATTATTTCACCTTTTGAGGTTCAAATTAAAACAAGTTGCCAATAAGCCAGCAGCATGAAATTTTAACAGTTATCAGAGTGACTTTGGCCCTTTTTAATGCCTAATTTTCATCTTCATATGACGTCATGTGACGTCACAGCTAAAAATAGTGAAAAATGGTGTTCGCGCTCTACAGCCGTCATTTATGGTCAGATTTTCTTCAAATTTTCACAGATGGTACATCTTGAAACTAAAGTGTGCATATCCTGTCAGCTAACCGAAATTCCGAAAGACCGAAGTTCTGTGGCTGAAATAAGATTCGAACATAGGACCGAAAATTTCATTTTAGGATTAAAGAGCTTCAGGATGAGATAGAAAGTTGAAACTTACACAGATTGCAGTTCTGCAGAATTTCTAAATATGTTTTGAGTCGTGACGTCATATGACGTCAAGTGACGTCATAAGCATACTTCTTAATTTTCATTTTAGGGCAATGATTTCGAAATGATGCCAGTAGTTCAGAATAATGAAAATTTCAGAGTTATGAAACTAACGTATGCGCTTTTGAACAAAAGCATCTTCAGCACCCTATGACGTTATGTGACGTCAGAGCTAAAAATAGTGAAAAATGGTGTTAACGCTCTAAAACGGCCATTTAGGGTCGGGTTTTCTTCTCATTTTCACAGATGGTACATCATGAAACTAAGGTGTGCATATCCTGTCAACTAACCGAAATTCCGAAAGACCGAAGTTCTGTGGCTGAAATAAGATTCGAACATAGGACCGAAAATTTCATTTTAGGATTAAAGAGCTTCAGGATGAGATAGAAAGTTGAAACTTACACAGTTTGCAGTTCTGCAGAATTTCTTAAAATATTTTGAGTCGTGACGTCATTTGACGTCATGTGACGTCATACGCATACTTATAATAATGATTTTCTTCAATATTTGAAATGGTGTATGTCAGAAAAGTAAATAAGTATGATCAGGTTTGACATAGTTAGCAGAAAGCCCTTTCTTTTGTTCAGAACAAAAGGAGTCTAGTTATTATTATTATTATTCTTTTCTTCTTCCTAACTAAACGCTTATTTTAATATGTTGCAATGGACCTAGGGCGATGAAATTTTAATGGCTTATTAGTCACGTAAGGAAATTTTGATTTCAATGATTTTCAGCACCCTATGACGTCACATGACGTCACAGCTAAAAATAGTGAAAAATGGTGTTCGCGCTCTACAGCCGTCATTTATTGACGGATTTTCTTCAAATTTTCACAGATGGTACATCTTGAATTAAAGGTGTGCATATCCTGTCAGCTAAGCGAAATTCCGAAAGACCGAAGTTCTGTGGCTGAAATAAGATTCGAACATAGGACCGAAAATTTCATTTTAGGATTAAAGAGCTTCAGGATGAGATAGAAAGTTGAAACTTACACAGTTTGCAGTTCTGCAGAATTTCTACAAATATTTTCAGTCAGAACGTCATATGACGTCATGTGACGTCATAAGCATACTTCTTAATTTTCATATTAGGGCAATGATTTCGACATGATGCCAGTTGTTCAGAATAATGAAAATTTCAGAGTTATGAAACTAACGTATGCGCTTTTGAACAAAAGCATCTTCAGCACCCTATGACGTCACATGACGTCACAGCTAAAAATAGTGAAAAATGGTGTTTGCGCTCTACAGCCGTCATTTATGGTCGGATTTTCTTCAAATTTTCACAGATGGTACATCTTGAAACTAAGGTGTGCATATCATGTCAGCTAACCGAAATTCCGAAAGACCGAAGTTCTGTGGCTGAAATAAGATTCGAACATAGGACCGAAAATTTCATTTTAGGATTAAAGAGCTTCAGGATGAAATAGAAAGTTGAAACTTACAAAGTTTGCAGTTCTTCATAATTTCTTAACATATTTAGAGTCGTGACGTCAAATGTCGTCATGTGACGTCAAAGGCATACTTCTTAATTTTCATTTTAGAGCAATGATTTCGACATGATGCCAGTTGTTCAGAATAATGAAAATTTCAGAGTTATGACAACAAAGTATGCGCTTTTGAACAAAAGCATCTTCAGCACCCTATGACGTCATGTGACGTCTGAGCTAAAAATAGTGAAAAATGGTGTTAACGCTCTACAGCCGCCATTTATGGTCGGATTTTCTTCAAATTTTTACAGATTGTACATCTTGAAACTAAGGTGTTCATATCCTGTCAGCTAACCGAAATTCCGAAAAACCGAAGTTCTGTTGCTGAATAAAGTACTCGAACATAGGACCGAAAATTTCATTTTAGGATTAAAGAACTTCAGGATGAGATAGAAAGTTGAAACTTACACAGTTTGCAGTTCTGCAGCATTTCTACAAATATTTTGAATCGTGACGTCATAGGACGTCATAAGCATACCACTTAATTTTAATTTGGGGCAATGATTTCGACATGATGCCAGTTGTTCAGAATAATGAAAATTTCAGAGTTATTGCAGTAAAGTATGCGCTTTTGAGCAACAGTATTTTCAGCACCCTATGACGTCACCTGACGTCAGAGCTGAAAATAGTGAAAAATGGTATTCGCGCTCTACAGCCGCCATTTATGATAAGATTTTCTTCAAATTTTTACAGATGGTACATTTTGCAACTAAGGTGTGAATATTTTGTCAACTAACCTTAATTCCTAAAAACCGAAGTATTGTGGCTGAAGTAAGATTCGAACATAGGACCTTTAAACTAGAAATCAAGTTTGCAGTCATGTCCTTACGTCATATTACATCATGTTACGTCACAGACTAATACTTAGTTCTTATCATTTGCACTGATTTCGGAATATAATGTCAATTGTTCAGCATGAACATGAAATACTACCAGAGGTGAGTCATTACATGAAACTACTATCTCCTGCTTTTTGCATTAACACAGCTTGCAGAAAGTCCTATCATTCGTTTTCACGAATGACATCTAGTTCTTCTTATTATTCTTTTTTTCTTCCTCTTATATTTGTGTTAATTTCGAGGTGTTGTCATTGACTCAGAACAATGAAAATTTTATGGCATATATTTCAAACCATTTGCTTTCGGAGGCAATGAATTTCATATTCATATGACGTCACATTACGTCAGATTTGACGTCAGGTGAAAAAGTTTGTTCGCGGTCTACAGCCATTATTTCTGGACCGATTTTCATCAAAATTTCACAGAATGTGTATGTTAGTCTCTAGTTGTGCATCCCTGTGTCCGTTTTTCAAAATTCGAAAAGTCCATGGTTCAATAGCGAATCCAAGATTCGAACCAAGGTCGTAAATTTTTAAGTGCTTATAAAATCTGTCCTATTTAAGATAGAAAGTTGATATTTAGTCAGTATATAGGTCTCTAGAAGTTTTAAACATTTTGTGAAAATAAATGTCATATGACGTCACGTGACGTTTTAAGGCAATGAAAATTTAATGACACATGCTTCAAACGCTGAAATTTTGATTTCTATGAATTTCATATGCCTATGACGTCATATGACGTCACACTTGAAATATGCAACAAAGTTTGTACGCGGTCTACAGCCATTGTTTATGAACCGATTTTCATCAAATTTTCACAGAATGTGTATATTAAGTTCTAGTTGTGCATCTCGGTGTCCGTTTTTCAAAATTCGAAAAGACCATGGTTCTATAGCGAATTCAAGATACGAACCAAGGTCGTAAATTTTTAAATGTTTATAAAATCGGTCCTTTTTGAGATAGAAAAGTGATATTTGGTCAGTATATAGGTCTCTGGGAGTCTTAAAGATTTTGTGAAAATAAACGTCATATGACGTCACGTGACGTTATTATATGATAATGTATTTCTAATATTAACAAGAGTATTTCTATATGCTGAAATTGTCGAATTGCAATGAAAATTTAATGACAAATGATCCAGACGCTGAAATTTCGATTTCAATTATTTTCAGAAGCCTATGACGTCATATGACGTCACATTTGAAATTGACTACGAAAGTTTTAACACGGTCCAGAGCCATTATTAATGGGCCGATTTTCATCAAAATTTCACAGAATGTGTATATTACGTTCTTATTGTGTATAACGGTGTCCTTTTTTGTCAAAATTCGAAAAGTCCAAGCATCTATGGCGGATCCAATATTCGAACCAAGGACGTCAATTCTTAAATGCTTATAAAAACTGTCCTATTTGAGATAGAAAGTTGAAATTTTGTCAGTTAGTAGGTCTCTGGGCGTCTTAACAATTATGTAAAAATAAACGTCATATGACGTCACGTGACGTCATTTTTTATTATTATTATCCTTTCTTCTTCCTAACTAAACGCTTATTTTAATATGTTGCAATAGTCCTAGGACGATGAAATTTTTATGGGTTATTAGGCACGTGAGGAAATTTTGATTTCACCCCTACTGCATATATGTAGCCATATCTCAATAAATATCGATTTTTGTAAATATATGTATGAATAAGAATTATAGCTGAATAATTGACGTTTCCAAAGATATTTAGTTAAAAGGTTTACGCAATACAAAGTTATAAGCAAAAAAACTAAATGAAATGAAGCTAATTTTGCTGATAATATGCTGTTTTCTTGAGGTTTAACAGTCAATATCTCAGAAACGACTGAAGATAAGTTTATACATTATGCGTATAAAATGTAGCATGTTTTAAGAGCTTTCTAACGGTACCAAGCTTAAATACTTGCGCAACGACTTAAAAAAAAATTAAAAAAAAATATCAAATTGCAATTGATGCGCTATATCTTGATTTTGTTGTTTTTTTTTGTTGTTGTTTTTTGTCGAATGTTGACTGTTTCCAAAATAAGCATTGAAGTTAATACATGTACAACGGCACAAGACAAAAATCCGTATTTGCAACACTGTGTAGCTAGCGAGCAGTTTGCAAGCCTTGAAAAATTCACACGCAGCCCCACATTTTAGACCATCTAAAAACTGCATTGTTATGCTAACGATATTCATATTGCATCAGTTTGTAGGCTGGGATGTTACCTTTCAAAATATCACCATAGTTCGAAATTCCAGGAATTTATGGCAAAACTACGGAAGCCCAAACACGCCAAAATCGCTAAATACGATTAACTACGTTACAGGTGTCGAAAGGATATAGCACTATACAAATATTCAATACTTCTTCCTAATGAGGCTAAAATTAAACAAGGTTACAACTGAGCTGGAGTGATGAAATTCTATGTGTGATGAAAGTTAGAAACTTACATTTGAACACTGTTTCATTTTTCTTTCATGTCATATGACATAGTATAAATGTTGTATGTAAACTACATGTGCAAGATATGGGCGGACTTTTATTAAAATTCACAGAATGTGTTCTATTTGTGCTATTTTATATAGAAATAGAGGAGATAGAAAGTTGCAATTTGGACAGATTATCTATTATGTCATCTTCTATATATACTATATAAAGCAGATGTTGCAGAAAGTCCTATCATTCGTTTAAACGAATGACATCTAGTTATTCTTTTTTTCTTCCTAACTAAATGTTCCAATACTCCTAGGACGATTAAATTTTTATGACTTTTTAGACACGTGAGGAAATTTTGATTTCTATGATTTTCATATGCCTATGACGTCATATGACGTCACATTTGAAATATACTACAAAAGTTTGTACGCGGTCTACAGCCATTGTTTGTGAACCGATTTTCATCAAAATTTCACAGAATGTGTATGTTAGGCTCTAGTTGTGCATCCCGGTGTCCGTTTTTCCAAATTCGAAAAGGCAAAAGTTTCATGGCGAATCCAAGATTCGAACTAATGACGTCAAATTTCAAATTCGTATAAGAAAGCTGATATTTGGACTGAATATTAATCTCTAGGTCTTCTATATATTTTGAAAGGATGAACACCAAATGACGTCACATGACGTCATAATGCTATGTAAACTTTCGTATTTAAACTTAACGGTTTTTAAGCCCTGTAGGCTTCATTTTTTGTATGATTTGCTTGAAATTTTGTCTGAAGATGCAGTATTAGGTTATATGGAGCCATGTCACTTTCGTTTCCGGCAAATCCCAAAGGTCAAGGTCATATATCAATTATCGGCTTTTTCTTCGGCCTTAAATATCTCAAAAACGGTAAATATTCTATCGAGATACTATGCGTATAATTTGTAGTGCTTAGAAAGACCTTTCAGATGATATTTAGTTTTTGATGATCGGGGTTGAATTGGTTGAGTTATGGCGGATAAATGAAAGTTTGGTAACCCCCAGTGTGTTTAACAGTTTATACCTCGAAAACCTTTGATTTTTCAAAATATGATGATGAATATTATTTGTAGAGCAATGTTTGGCCGTTCTTTTGATGCCTAAAGTTTAATGATTGGCCAAAGATTGATGGAGGAATGGGAAAAAACGAAATTCGTGTATGTAGCTTTGGTGAATTTTTCATTTTTCAGGTGGTTTAAGAGCTTGTATCTCTAAAAGTATTAGTAATATTCCTAAACATAAAGCGTGTGAAATGTAGAGAATTTTCAGACGATTATTTTGGTACCTTAAGTTTTGAAATTGAACAAAGTATAAGGAAGTTACATCAAAAATAAGAATTTAAACATGTAGAATCTCAGCGATTCTGCCGTGTTGTCAAAGTTCTACGGCTTATATCTCAAAGCTCATTAGAAATAAGTCCACACCTTAAGCGAGTGAGATGTAGAGAATTTTAAGACGATTATTTTGTACCTAGAGTTTTAAAATTGATTAAAGTATAAGGAAGTTACATCAAAAATACGAATATAAACCCAAGTGTAAGAATTTTCGAGAAATATCCTACTTTCGCTTTCACGTTAATTGAAGCATTTTCGGAAAATATGTAAGTTAACAGCTATGTGTTAGTCATATAAATTGCAAAACACTTTTTACTTATATCATATTTATATTACTAGCTGAACAAGCGTACCCTTTCCGGTGGCCGAGTGGTTAGAGCGTCGGCCTCGGGAGCGGAAGGTTGTGGGTTCGATCCCCGACCCGACATACCAAAGTCGTAAAAAATGGTACTGTTATAGCTCCCTTGCTTGGCGCTTAGCGCGGTTTTAGGATGATGTGACTGGGTGTGGTATCATGCCACATGTCTACGGCGTGATACTGCAGTGTGGTAGTCCTATACCCGCATGAAGTAGACATCGTGACTGGCTGAATTACTGTCGGTGGGACGTTAAACCTAACAAACAAACTGATATCATATATAGCAGTGTTTACTACACCGATCCCTACACACGAGGTGTGCACACAGGCGCATGTTGACGTCTTTTGTAAACATTTATTAAAGTTGCTTAAATAATCATGTTTATAGATAAACATTTACATAAGAATGAGGAGATTCGGAAATATTTTTTGCAAAGGGACTCCTAAGGAAAGAAAAAGATGCTAAATTAAATACTAAAATACAAGTATAGTTTATTAGGTTTAACGTCCCACCGACAGTATTTAAGTCTTTTGGAGACAATGTCTACTTGAGACAAATGTAGTGTTGTCACACTGCACAGTATCACGTCGTAGACAGTTGGCATGATACCACACCCAGTCACATTATCCGGACACCGGGCCATCAGTCCTAGAACTACCTTTATTAAGCTGAGCGCCAACCAAGGGAGCTATACCAGTACCTATGTTTACGAATTTGGTAAATACAAGAATTGAATAATTGATATAACGTTTTTAAACAACTTACAGATCATGTGTTATCTCGTTTGATTTGGTATTTCCGGGGTATTCCTAGCCTTGATATCTTCCGCTGACACCGACTTTTTTAAACGATTATTTTTTACATATTTCGTTCTTTCCATAATGTCAATCAGTTGATATTTTCTGATTTCTCAACTAATTCAAACAAGATAAATAAATTAAAAAAACAGCCATCACATAGATTGATTGAAATCTGAAAAAGAAATGAGCCGACGGTCAAAAAATGCGCGAAATTTATGTGTTACATCCATATTTGGAAAGCACGTGCACGTGTGTGAATACTTTAACAACACGCTGACGTAACACTTATATGGCGCCATCTTCTAATATAGCAGCATAACGTAGTAATAGGGCGGGGCAAACTCTAAGTTAGTCAGTGTTAATTAAGTATAGGTTAGTGTTTTTTTAGTAAGCATTAATGAAATTAAATCGGTGTGGCGCGGCAAAGCCGCGCGACCGATTTAATGGACTTAATGCTTATTAAATAACACTAACCTACTTAGAGTTTGGAATTATGTTTTGAAATTTAACGCAGTCGCACATTCCAAATATAGTATTGATTTTTTAGACTCCGCCCTATCAACCTGTTCCCGGCGTGAATTACATCACGTGACATGTAGCATGTTATGTCAAAGGTCAATGCGTCGCTCTAGCTGTGTATATCTATGTAGATCTACGCTCCAAATGAGCATTGAACAGGAAGCCGACTCTGATCTCTTCGGCAAAAAAGTGGTGATTGAAATTTGAATAAAAGATACTGTTTAGAAAGGTTCATATATCTGCACCTATATATGTTGTGTTTTGGACATTTTTTTTTTTTATTTAAGTAACCCTTGTTTGTTAGTGTGTTTTTTTTCTTCTCTTCTCATTATTTATATACATTTTTCAATTTGAATTTATTTAATCGGATATTTACTTAATCGCTTTGTTTAGTAATTAGTTATATATTGCCCATTCTGTGTTAACATGTGTAGACATTGAAATTACACAAGTGTCTTTAAAGCGATGACCGATACTTATGTTGTTAGAACTTGTGGTCAAACCCTCTTACTTATTTTTTAAAATCTTCAATGTTGTATCACCATTACTTAGGCAATAATACATGTTTAAACTAAACTAAGCGGAAGGGCAGAGTTCTTTTGTTATTTTGGATTAATCAGAATGCTGGTGAGTAATTGTTTGTTCTCTATGGTTGCTGTGTATTATTTTTTGTCGATGTTCATGCGTTCACATAAAAAATCCCTGTAACACGTTACACATGCGTGCTGTAAGGGACATTGGCATCCAAACTTACCCTCATTAGATAGATCTATTCAAGAAAAATAATTCTGTACATTTTAAACATGGAGTCACCCGACTACTTTTTGACCTATTTAAGGCCAAATAACATGCGTATGAATTTAGTGCACCGGTCGGCTTGAAGCTGGTTTTAAATTTATCAGTTGATTTAGCGGAATAGTGTTTAGTGACAAGTTGATGCGGATTAAATGAATTAAATGGAGAATTTTTTTTGAAAAAATGGAATGATTTCATTGGACAAAATATATTTTCAAACACTAAGAGAGAATTAAACAGTTAAGAACCCGTCACTCGCTACGCTCATTCTGGCTTCTTAACTGTTAAATTCTCTCTTAATAAACACTAAATATAACGTAATACAGTCGTCTCCATCGTATGTACAAGCATTATTGAAATTTAACTCACGAGGCTACACGCGTCGACGAATCTATTGCATGGTAGCATTTACGGTTTTATTCCCGCAACAGTACACGAAATTAAAAAATAGAATTTTGATATGCAGAATTAATAGGTTTAAGTTTAATTGCTTATATTTTGAAAACCTATGAAACTAGACCCAAATATGCTACAATTGAATTGTAGGGATTTTCAGGACATTTATTTTGGTACCTAGAATACTAAACTTGGAATCTCTCAGCCCCTCACCGCTGTGGGTTCGAATTCCGGTAGGGACTTCGGATTTTTCATGTGAGGAAGCCTTCCAGCTGGCTTGCGGTAGGTCGGTGGTTATATCCGCGTATCTTTGTGTACTCGGGGTCTTCCTCCACCTGTAATTAGCTGGACGTCTCTATATGATTGAAATACTATCACAGCGACGGTAAACCCCAATACAACAACAACAACAACTAAAATTGGTCAAGTTATAAGAAAGCGATATCAAAATAAAGATTTATTTATTTTCGACATATGGCTTACTTCACAAAGTTCATGCATGAGAAGTCCATACGAAATAAAAAATGTTAAATGTTAAAGGTAGGAAATATAATATATATTCTTTCTAACGGTATTAATCTTTACATTTCAAAATGTTGCAGAAAGTCCTATCATTCGTATTAACGAATGAAATCTAGTTCCTCTTCTTCTTATTCTTTTTTTCTTCCTCTTATATTTGTGTTAATTTCGAGGTGTTGCCATTGACTCAGAACAATGAAAATTTTATGGAAAATATTTCAAACCATGAGCTTTCGGATACAATGAATTTCATATTCATATGACGTCATATAACGTCAGATTTGACGCCAGGTGAAAAAGATTGTACGCGGTCTACAGCCATTATTTCTGGATCGATTTTCATCAAATTTTCACAGAATGTGTATGTTAGTCTCTAGTTGTGCATCCGTTTTCTAAATTCGAAAAGGCAAAGGTTTTATGGCTAATCCAAGATTCGAACTAATGACGTCAAATTTCAAATGCGTATAAAATCGCTTCCAGAAGAGCTAGAAAGCTGATATATGGAGTGAGTATTAGTCTCTAGGTTTTCTTTACATTCTAAAAGAATGAACACCATATGACGTCACAAGACGTCATTGTGCTAATAAAACTTTCGTATTAAAACGTAACGGTTTTTAAGCCCTGTAGGCTTTTTTTTTTTTGTATGATTTGCTTGAAATTTTGTCTGAAGATGCAGTATTAGATTCTATGGAGCCATGTCACTTCCGTTTTCGGAATATCCCAAATGTCAAGGTCATATATCAATTATCGTGTTTTTCGTTATCCTTAAATATCTCAAAAACGGTAAATATTCTATCGAGACACTATACGTATAATTTGTAGTGCTTGGAAAGATCTTTCAGATGATATTTCGTTTTTGATGATCGGGGTTGAATCGGTTTAGTTATGGCGGAAAAATGAAAATTTGGTATCCCCCAGTGTGTTTAACAGTTTATACCTCGAAAATTTTTGACTTTGGAAAATATGATGATGAATTCTATTTGTAGAGCAATGTTTGGCCGTTCTTTTGATGCTTAAAGTTTAATGATTGGCCATAGATTCATGGAGTAATGGGAAAAAAACGAAATTCGTGCATATAGCTTTGGTGATTTTTTCATTCTACAGGAGGTTTAAGAGCTTGTATCTCAAAAAGTTTTGAAAACTTTCCTATTTATAAAGCGTGTGAAATGTAGAGAATTTTCAGACGATTATTTTGGCCTTAAGTTATGAAATTGATCAAAGTATAAGGGAGTTACATAAAAATAAGAATTTAAACATGTAGAATTTCAGCGATTCTGCCGTGTTGTCAAAGTTTTACGGCTAATATCTTAAAACTCTTCGAAATAAGGGCACACATTAAGCAAGTGAGATGTAGAGAATTTCAAGACGATTACTTTGGTACTAAGAGTTTTAAAATTGATTAAAGTATAAGGAAGTTACATCAAAAATATAAATTTAAACCCAATTGTAGAAATGTCCTACTTTCGCTTTCACCTTACTTGAAGCATTTTCGGAAAATATAAGTTTACAGATATGTATTAGTCATATAAATTGCAAAATAAACTTTTTACTTATATCATATATATGATATTAATAAACAATTAACAATATTAAACAAAATGGTCGCCCTCGTGTAAAAGGGAGTTTGCAGATTAAAACTTAAAAAAACAAAAACAATGTTCTACCAATAATCAAACGGATTTACTTGGCATAAACCTTAATTATAACTTGTAAAAGTGAATCAAGCTGGAAATGACATCTAAACCACACTGAATATCTAAATACATTCCACAAATGGATTACGTTCGCATCGAGACCGATTGCAAATGTGACACGGAGGTGAATAAAATATTCCTGCCGTAATGCATTAATTTGGCTAGTTTTCTGGCAGATAAGTCAGTCAACTGTCAAAATTTATGTGATTTGTCAGAGGCCGCTGCAAATCAGATACAAATAGATACACATTTTTGCTCTGAGAAGTAAATCAATTGTTTTATTTTCTTTATTTGCTGGCTACCTTTTGCGTTTGACATTCTTGTGATCATTCCGGGGCCAGTTAATTTTCGTCTTTTTAGCTCACCTGAGCACGAAGTGCTCAAGGTGAGCTATTGTGATCACCCTTCGTCCGTCGTCCGTCGTCGTGCGTCGTGCGATGTGCGTCGTGAGTCGTCAACAATTTTTTTTAAAAGACATCTCCTCTGAAACCGCTAAACAGACTTAAATGAAACTTGGAAGGAATGTTCCTTGGGTGAGACTCTACAAAAGTTGCTGAAATAAAGTTGATCCATGAAGAACTCTGGTTGCCATAGCAACAAAAAGAAAAATAATTTGAAAACTTTAAAAATCATCTCCTTCAAAACTACTGGCCAGATTTCAAAATAATTTGATAGAGATGTTCCTTGGGTCAACCTCTACCAAAGTTACTAAAATTATTCCGATCCGTAAAAAAACATGGCCGCAAGGGGCGGGGCTTATTTTCTTTATATGTATCTAGAGAAACCTTTAAACGACATCTTCTCTGAAACCGATGGACATAATTTAATGAAACTTGGCAGGGATGATCCTTAGGTCAACCTTCACAAAAGTTGCTAAAATAAAGTTGATCCATGAAGAACTCTGGTTGCCATGGCAACAAGAAGAAAAAAAAATGAAAATTTTAAAAATCATCTTCTTCAAAACTACTGGCCAGATTTCAAAATAATTTGGTACAGATGTTCCTTGGGTCAACCTCTACCAAAGTTGCTAAAATTATTCCGATCCGTAAAAAAACATGGCCGCCAGGGGCGGGGTTTATTTGCCTTATATGTATATAGAGAAACCTTTAAACGACATCTTCTCTGAAACCGCTGGACAGAATTTGATGAAACTTGGCAGGGATGATCCTTAGGTGAACTTTCACAAATGTTGCTAAAATAGAGTTGATCCATGAAGAACTCTAGTTGCCATGGCAACAAAAAGAAAAAAAAATATGAAAAATTTAAAAGTCATCTTCTTCAAAACTACTGGCCAGATTTCAAAATAATTTGATACAGATGTTCCTTGGGTCAACCTCTACCAAAGTTGCTAAAATTAATCAGATCTGTAAAAAAACATGGCCGCCAGGGGCGGGGCTTATTTGCCTTATATGTATAAAGAGAAACCTTTAAACGACATCTCCTCTGAAACCGCTGGACAGAATTTAACGAAACTTGGCAGGAATGTTCCTTCGGTGAGTCTCTACAAAAGTTGCTAAAATAAACTTGATCCATGTAGAACTCTGGTTGCCATGGCTACAAAAATAAAAATAATTTGAAAAATTTAAAAATCATCTTCTTCAAAACTACTGGCCAGATTTTAAAATAAATTGGTACAGATGTTCCTTGGGTCAACCTCTACCAAAGTTGCTAAAATATTTCCGATCCCTTAAAAAACATGGCCGCAAGGGGCGGGGCTTATTTGCCTTATATGTATTAAGGGAAAACTTTAATCAACATTTCCTCTGAAACCACTGGACAGAATTTGATTAAACTTGGCAGGGATGATCTTTGGGTCAACCTTTACAAAAGTTGCTAAAATAAACTTGATCCATGTAGAACTCTGGTTGCCAAGGCAACAAAAAGAAAAAAAAATGAAAACTTTAAAAATCATCTTCTTCAAAACTACTGACCAGATTTCAAAATAATTTGGTACAGATGTTCCTTGGGTCAATCTATACCAAAGTTGCTAAAATATTTCCGATCCGTAAACAACGTGGCCGCCAGGGGCGGGGCTTATTTGCCTTATATGTATAAAGGGAAAACTTTAATCAACATTTCCTCGGAAACCACTGGACAAAATTTGATTAAACTTGGCAGGGATGATCCTTGGGTCAACCTTCACAGAAATTGCTAAAATAACCTTATCCATGTAGAACTCTGACTGCCATGGCAACAAAAAGAAAAAAATATGAAAACTTTAAAAATCATCTTCATCAAAACTACTGGCCAGATTTTAAAATAAATTGGAAAAGATGTTCCTTGGGTCAACCCCTACCAAAGTTGCTAAAAAAATTCCGATCCGTAAAAAACATGGCCGCCAGGGGCGGGGCTTATTTGCCTTATATGTATATAGGGAAAACTTTAATCAACAGTTCCTCTGAAACCGCTGGACAGAATTAGATTAAACTTGGCAGGAATGATCCTTGGGTCAACCTTCACAAAAGTTTTTAAAATAAACTTGATCCATATAGAACTCTGGTTGCCATGGCAACAAAAAAAAGAAAAAAAAAGAAAACTTTAAAAATCATCTGCTTCCAAATTACTGGCCAGATTTAAAAATAAATTAGTACAGATGTTCATTGGGTCAACCTCTACCAAAGTTGCTAAAATTATTCCGATCCAATTGAAAAACATGACAGCCAGGGGCGGGGCTTATTTGCCTTTTATGTATATAGGGAAAACTTTACAGGGATCATCTCCTTTAAAACTACTGGCCAGATTTTCAAATGTTTTAATATAGACTGATGTTCCTTGGGTAACCGTATACTCAGGTGAGCGATCCAGGGCCATCATGGCCCTTATGTTTAATGACTTCTATTTTAATTTTTCCCTTCAAATTTTACGGTTGTCTATTGGACATTTTCTTTTTATATTAATGCTGTAATCAGTGCTATCACTCGTTTGGTAAAATTAATGCATAATAATTATCAACACTAACATGGCGTATCACGGTCAAGAATTAGTGATGCATGGATGCTGTGATAAAATTCAACACGCCGTTGGCTGATCTGTCAATCAAATGCATGTGACAGGTGTTTTGGAGAATATATACACAGGCGTGTGTATTTCAGTGCATGTAAACATGGGTCCCAGTAGGGATTATGATATGTCGGCAAAATCAAAACATGTTGCACATCAACAGGCTAGTCACAAGCGCATGGGGAAAACCCATTATGAAACCATTATGAAGTTGAACTGAGTAAACGGTGCAGACAAATCATTAATCATTTTGCAAGCAACCCTGTTCTAAAAACCTTAAGATTTTATATTAATTAATGTGATACTAGGTGTTTATTGATTTATTTTTGTTTTGAAATGAAAACCCCTGTATACCAGCACAAATGGAAGAGAATCACCCTGTTGGTCGGTTGGTTGGTCAGTCGGTTGGTTGATCAGTCGGTCATGCGGTATTCAAGCAAAATCTTGTTCGGTACTTTCAGCCATTTCACCCGATACTTGGCATAAATACTTATCAGAACGGCTACAGATAAGGTTTGAGGTCAATTGGGTATTTACTCATCAATTTTTCAAGGAATTGGGTTTTCACAATTTTAATTGAGTAATGAAAATATGGTTACTCCATCAAAATTAAGTAAATTGCTTTTTTTTCATCAACTTAATTTTGGAATTGAAATAACAGTACATGTTCTTACTGGTATATGCCCCTGCTGTTCTTGTATGCAAAAATGTCAATTTAACAATTATCATATGCAGGATTTATCATTAGCTCCTCAACTATCAAATAAAAAAAATCAGTCATATTTGATCTTCCTGATCCAAAGATTTAGCACTTTTAACTATTGAATTAAAACAAATTATTTACTCGTTAACATGGAATTGGATGCTATCGACTCTATCTCAACTTCCAGATCGTCAATTATTGCGAGACAAATGCCTGACGTTTGGTTTGCAGTGCTAGGTATCTACTAAGTGTTGTTTTTAAAACGTTTACCCGTTTCTTCCTGCCTTGTGTAACCATATTTGAAGCAAATGAATAGAAAAGTGTCAGATGAACTAATAAGACAGAATGGATTGATGTTTTACTTGAATGGAACCCAAAGTAGGAAATTACCGGAAATCGTTTGAAGTCTATTTTGCGGATTTGCAAGTAACCAGTCAAACATATACGAGTATTTGTAAACATCACTCTGATTCAAAATGTTGCGTACCAGTATACTTTAATATTTTGGATATTTGAGTAATCTAATTTTTAAACACTTTTTGATATGCTAGAATTTTAAAAGAATTAGGTTTTTATCTATTTCATTTGTATCATTACACAAATACGCACCTTATCTGTACCCCTGACAGAAGCACTAAATGTGCAAGATGCAAAGTTCACTTTATTCCCACAAGGATTACGATGTTATTGCGCCTGATTCAACTTGAAATGTCTTGTCCAGTGAATTCCTTTAATTTCAGTCTGATTGATGTACAAGACGCAAATTTCACTTCGTTCCCACGAGGATTACGCAGTTATTGCCCCTGATTTGACTTTAAATATCTTGTGACGTGAACTACATTTCTTAACCGACTCAGTTCAAATGTTGTGTGTGAATTAATAATCAGGTGGATAGGTGCGTGTCATAAATTTCACTTGAGATGTCTTAAGGATTGCAGAATTATTGCCCTGGTTTCATTTTAGCGTTATCTCCCTTTGGTTAATTTTGTTTTTCTTGTCTGGAACATTGCTCAAATAAAATACAATGTATTGACTTGAAATTTAAAATGTAACCAGAATCTGATGGCAACTAGGAAAAGTGCAGTGTCCAAGAACTGTAACTCTACCTGGTACCATTTTTTAATTATCTCCCTTTGTTAAATAGCTTTTTTTTCTTGTCCTGACATTAACTTGAATATTATACATGGTTTTTCCTTGAAACTTAAAATGTAAACAGATGGCACTAGGAGAATTGCAATGTCTAAGAACTGTTACTACACTTTAATACTGCTGTGCCAAATAACCATAACTGATTCTCTATCCACTTTAAAAAAATACTTTACTTACTTATTGATTGCTATCATATATAATATACTATGTATACAGGTGCTTATTTATGCTCCGTCTGGAGTCTGGCTTCTCCTGTAACAAAGCATTTTGCGGGGGTATTAATGACCCACAGTGCAGACATAGGTGCCGATATCAGTGCTATATTGGCCCGATAACTTCTGCTGACTGGGTATATTGTGTAGTTAAAGGCAACTATGAACTAACCTATACTACTTACGGGTACTTTTCTATGTTGAAGCGGAGACAAAAGTGGCTGTTTTTAGCTTAAAACAACATCTCCTCATGAACCGCTGAAGGGATTTTGACCAAACTTCACAGGAATCATCCTTATGATGCCCTCTAACAAAGTTGTACAAATTATTCAGATTGGTTAAAAAAGTAGGTCACAGGAGCTAAAAATAAATTTTAAAAATGCAAAATTTGAAAATCTTCTTCTGCAAAACTGCAAGGCCTAGAGCTTAGATATTTGGTATGTAGCATCATCTTATGGGCCATTACCAAGATTGTACAAATCATATCCCTACGGTGATAAATGCCCCCGCACCAGGGGTCACTTGTTTTACATAGAGTTATATAGGAAAATCTTTAAAAATCTTCTTCTATGAATCCATAAGGCCTAGAGCTTAGATATTTGGTATGTAGCATCATCTTATGGTTCATTACCAAGATTGTTCAAATCATAGCCCTATGGTGATAAATGCCCCCGCACCAAGGGTCACTTGTTTTACATAGATTTATATAGGAAAAACTTTAAAAATCTTCTTCTATGAATCCATAAGGCCTAGAGCTTAGATTTTTCATATGTAGCATCATCTAATAGTTCATTACCAAGATTGTTCAAATCATAGCCAAACGGTGATAAATGCCCCCGCAATAGGGTCACTTGTTAGCTCACCTGAGCACAACGTGCTCATGGTGAGCTTTTGTGATCGCCTTTTGTCCGGCGTCCGTCGTCCGTCCATCTGTCCGTGCGTGCGTGCGTCTTGCGTCAACATTTTCCATTAAACAACATCTCCTCCTAATCCGCTGAAGGGATTTTTACAAAATTTCACAGGAATCATCCTTATGATGTCTTTTATCAAAGTTTTTCAAATTATTTTGATTGGGTGAAGAAGTAGGTCACAGGAGCTTAAACTAGATTTTTAAAATGCAATCTTAGAAAATCTCCTGCAAAACTGTAAGGCCTAGAGCTTTAATAATTGGTATGTAGAATTGCCTTATGAACATCTACTAAAGTTGTTCAGATCATGACCCTGGGGTCAAAATTGGCCCCACCCCAGGGGTCATTTTATTTTTCATAGGTTTATATAGTGAAAAACTTTAAAAATCTTCTGCTATGAAACAATAAGGCCTAGAGCTAAGATATTTGGCGTGTAGCATTGTCTAGTGAATCTCTACAAAAGTTGTTCAAATTATGAACTGGGATTAGAAATGGCCCAGCCCCGGGGGTCACTTGTTTTACATAGACTTATATAGGAAAATCTTTAAAAATCTTCTCCTATGAAACCATTGGGCCTAGAGCTTAGATATTTGGTATGTAGCATCATCGAATGGTTCATTACCAAGATTGTTCAAATCATAGCCCTATGGTGATAAATGACCCCGCACCAGGGGTTACTTGTTTTACATAGAGTTATATAGGAAAATCTTAAAAATCATCTTTTATGAATCCATAAGGCCTAGAACTTAGATAATTAGCTCACCTGAGCACAACGTGCTCATGGTGAGCTTTTATGATTGCCTTTTGTCCGGCGTCTGTCGTCCGTCCATCTGTCCGTGCGTGCGTGCGTCTTGCGTCAACATTTTCCATTAAACAACATCTCCTCCTAATCCGCTGAAGGGATTTTTATAAAATTTCACAGGAATCATCCTTATGATGTCCTCTAACAAAATTGTACAAATTATTATGATTGGTTTAAAAAGTAGGTCACAGGAGCTAAAAAGAGATTTTGAAATGCAATCTTAGAAAATCTTCTCATGCAAAACTGTAAGGCCTACAGCATGTAGTATTGGCTTATAAACCTATACAAAAATTGTTTAAATCATGGCCCTAGGGTCAAAATTCGCCCTGCCCCAGGGGTCACTTTATTTAGCATAGGCTTATATAGGGAAAACCTAGAAAAATCTTCTCATCAGAAACCACATGGCCTGGTGTTAAGATATGGGGTATGTAGTATTGTCTGGTGGATCTCTACTTAAGTTGTTCAAATCATGGCCCTTGGGTGAAAATTGGCCCTGCCCTTGGGGTCACTTGATTTTACATAGAAAAAATAGAAAAATCATCTCCTGAAATACTGCAAGGCTTAGATCTTGGATATTTGGTATGTAGAATTGTCTTGTGAACTACTACAAAAGTTGTTAAAATAATGACCTCTGGGTCAAAATTGCCCTCGCTCCAGGTGTCATTTTATTTTACAAAGGCTTATATAGGGAAAAACTAGAAAAATTCTTATCAGACACCACCCTAGAGCTTAGATATAAGGCTTGTACCATTGTCTAGTGGATCTCTACCAAAGTTGTTCAAATCATGGCCCTTGGGTCCAAATTGGGTCCGCCCCAGGTGTCACTTGATTTTACATAGGCTTATAAAGAGGAAGAAAGGAAAATCTTCTTCTCAGAAACCACAAGGTCAAGAGTTAAGGTGTCTAGAACACGCTCCATTAATTTCAAAGCTAGATCAGTAAGCTTAAAGGGAAAACCTTGTAGAAACCATATGGCATTGTGCATGCAGCATTGTCTAGTGGATCATAACCAAGTTTGTTTGTTTTGAATCATGGCCCTGTGTCAAAATCGGTCCCACTTTAAGTATGTTCATATTATAAACCATTGAAAGCAATATTTCTCAGGTGAGCGATTAAGGGCAATCATGGCCCTCTTGTTTTACATAGAGTTATATAGGAAAATCTTAAAAAAAATCATCTTCTATGAATCCATAAGGCCTAGAGCTTGTTATTTCATATGTAGCATCATCTAATGGTTCATTACCAAGATTGTTCAAATCATAGCCAAACGGTGATAAATGCCCCCGCAATAGGGGTCACTTGTTTTACATAGAGTTATAAAGGAAAATCTTTAAAAATCTTCTTCTATGAATCCATAAGGCCTAGAGCTTAGATATTTCATATGTAGCATCATCTAATGGTTCATTACCAAGATTGTTCAAATCATAGCCAAACGGTGATAAATGCCCCCGCAATAGGGTCACTTGTTTTACATAGAGTTATATAGGAAATCTTTAAAAATCAGCTTCTATGAATCCATAAGGCCTAGAGATTAAATATTAGGTATGTAGCATCATCTAATGGTTCATTACCAAGATTGTTCAAATCATACCAAGGTGATAAATGCCCCCGCAATAGGGTACTTGTTTTACATAGAGTTATATAGGAAATTTTAAAAATCTTCTATGAATCCATAAGGCCTAGAGCTTAGATATTTGGTATGTAGCATCATCTTATGGTTCATTACCAAGATTGTACAAATCATGACCTTATGGTAATAAATGCCCCCGCACCAGGGGTCACTTGTTTTACACAGAGTTATGTAGGAAAATCTTTAAAAAAATCTTCTAAGGCCTATAGCTTAGATTTTTAGCTCACCTGAGCACGAAGTGCTCAAGGTGAGCTATTGTGATCACCCTTCGTCCGTCGTCCGTCCTCGTGCGTCGTGCGTCGTCAACAATTTTCTTTAAACGACATCTACTCTGAAACCGCTGGAAAGAATTTAATGAAACTTGGCAGGAATGTTCCTTGGGTGAGGCTCTACAAAAGTTGCTAAAATAAAGTTGATCCATGAAGAACTCTGGTTGCCATGGCTACAAAAAAAAATAATTTGAAAACTTTAACATTATCTCCTTCAAAACTACTGGCCAGATTTCAAAATAATTTGGTACAGATGTTCCTTGGGTCAACCTCTACCAAAGTTGCTAAAAAATTTCCGATTCGTAAAAAAACATGGCCGCCAGGGGCGGGGCTTATTTGCCTTTTATGTATATAGAGAAAGCTTTAAACAACATCTCCTCTGAAACAACTGGCATAATTTGATTAAACTTGGCAGGGATGATCCTTAGGTTAACCTTCACAAAAGTTGCTAAAATAAAGTTGATCCATGAAGAACTCTGGTTGCCATGGCAACAAAAAGAAAAAAAATATGAAAACTTTAAAAATCATCTTCTTCAAAACTACTGGCCAGATTTCAAAATAATTTGGTACAGATGTTCCTTGGGTCAACTTCTACCAAAGATGCTAAAATTCTTCCGATCCGTAAAAAAACATGGCCGCCAGGGGCGGGGCTTATTTGCCTTATATGTATATAGAGAAACCTTTAAACGACATCTCCTCTGAAACCGCTGGACAGATTTAATGAAACTTGGCAGGAATGTTCCTTGGGTGAGGCTCTACAAAAGTTGCTAAAATAAAGTTGATCCATGAAGAACTCTGGTTGCCATGGCTACAAAAATAAAAATAATTTGAAAAATTTAAAAATCATCTTCTTCAAAACTACTGGCAAGATTTTAAAATAAATTGGTACAGATGTTCCTTGGGTCAACCTCTACCAAAGATGCTAAAATTCTTCCGATCCGTAAAAAAACATGGCCGCCAGGGGCGGGGCTTATTTGCCTTTTATGTATATAGAGAAACCTTTAAACAACATCTCCTCTGAAACAACTGGCATAATTTGATTAAATTTGGCAGGGATGATCCTTGGGTCAACCTTCACAAAAGTTGCTAAAATAAACTTGATCCAGGTAGAAATCTGGTTGCCATGGCAACAAAAAAAATAAAAAAATAAAACTTTAAAAATCATCTGCTTAAAACTACTGGCCAGATTTAAAAATAAATTGGTACAGATGTTCCTTGGGTCAACCTCTACCAAAGTTGCTAAAATTATTCCGATCCAATTATAAAACATGGCCGCGAGGGGCGGGGCTTATTTGCCTTTTATGTATATAGGGAAAACTGTACAGGGATCATCTCCTTTAAAACTACTGGCCAGATTTTAAAATGTTTTAATACAGACTGATGTTCCTTGGGTAACCGTATACTCAGGTGAGCGATCCAGGGCCATCATGGCCCTCTTGTTGGTATGTAGTATCATCTAATGGTTCATTATCAAGATTTTCAAAATGGTGGCCCTTTGGAGATAAATGACCCCGCACTAAGTCTTCTCCTCTGAAACCATAAGGCCCAGTGCTTATATATTTGGTGTGTAGTATTGTCAGGGCTAAATGTTTAAGATTGAGTTATATCAGAATTCTTGTCTGTTTAAAAACCTTGTAATCAGTTGTAGCAATGGTACTCAGGTGAGCGTTTCAGTGCCATCATGGCCCTCTTGTTTCTTGGTTTTGATGCCTTTAGTGATGTTCTGGTCACATGGTATTGCTACACTGTAAGTTTAGCATTTTTGGAAAATAGAAAATACCCTACTTTCACTTTCATATAATTTTAAACAT
>CM037784.1:42152265-42202265 GCA_021229015.1 Solen grandis
AATTACAGAGTTATTTCCCTTTGTTACTTTTCCTTGTCCATAGTATAACTTGAAAAGAACTGGTTGGAATTCAAAACAATTTCATACAATTGTCAACCACAATAAGAGGAAGTGCAGTGCACAAGAACCATAACTCTATCTATTGTAATTACAGAGTTATTGCCCTTTGTTACTTTTCCTTGTCCGGAGCTTAACTTTAAAACTACTGGTTGGAATTCAAAACAATTTCATACAATGGTCAAGCACAACCTGTGTAACCCGGCTAAAAATCTGGAAAAAAAACTAATGTAAAAATGTCTTTTTCATACTCTTCTTCTTAATCCTAATAACTTCATCATTTCTAAAGCAGTATTGCGGGGGTATTAATCACATTTAGTGATAGTTCTAGTTTGATCTTAAAATCATCATCTCTTATATTTCCATTTCCTTCACTGACACAAATATCAATGTAATAAAGTGCAGGGTTCGACATTAAGGCCCGACTGAACAACATTCACTAGTAGAATGATGGTCTTGTCCAGCTAGGTCCTAGGCTAACACGACCAACTGGTCGTTAACATGACCGACTGGTCGTGTTCTAAATTGGTCAAAGTTTACAGAAATTTTATCTACTGACACATCAAAAGCACAAAAATAACTGTAATGGCCAAACTATTGACCCCTGTTGAAACAGTTTCTTGGAAAACCAGTGTGTGCTATATTTAGCGGCATTTTCAGTAATAACCTTGATACGCGTTCACTCATTGGTTTGTGTTTTCAGAACGAGGCTTTTCCCCCCATGCATTTGCCAAGTTCAATGTCGTAATACTAAGCTAAGAATGCTTATTTCTTCATCTAACTTTTCATTTCATAATGTTTACGAAATCTTTGTGCCACAACTTAACCACATAAATTAACGTGAAAATAATGGAGGATTTGGCAAAAAAAATAATTTTTTTTTGCGAAAACAGATAAATTTTCACGAAAAAAAAAAAGTTATGTTAACACGAATTTATTCCTGTTAGTGCTCTAAACTGCCACAACATAAAGATAAAGTTTTCATGAGGATTTCATAAAACAGATTTCTATTCTCGAAAACAGATAACTTTTCATGAAACCTTAAAAATTTCACGAAAGATAAAGTTTTCATGAAAATAATGGAGGATTTCACGAAACAGATTTCTTTTCTCGAAAACAGATAACTTTTCATGAAACCTTAAAAATTTCACATAAGATAACCCTATAAGATTAGTACTATACGCCAGAAATTGCTTGGTTGACATTAAGAATATTCCTGTTAATGAAAGGGAAAAAATGTGTCCCATCATGAAAATGGTGATTTTTAAGATTTTATTTTAACTGCCCCTGAAGGACGGAATATAGTAATCGCACTTTTCGTAAATGTTTTGTTCGCACTTCATATGTAAAACCGCTGGGGGGGATTTTGATGAAACTGTACAGGTATGTTTGTCAATAAGTCCAGTTGTGCATATTTTCGGGATTTTCCACTACATTTATTTTTAGCTCACCTGAGCATAGCTCAGGGTGAGCTTTTGGGATACTTGATTGTCCGTCTGCCGTCGTCAGTCGTCCGTCAACAATTTGATGTTTACACACTAGAGGCCACAATTTTGATCCAATCTTCCTCAAACGTGGTCAGAATGTTTGTCTTGATGATATCTTGAACCCTTTCGAAAATGGGTCAGGTTGGATAAAAAAGTAGGTCAGTAGGTCAAATCTTAGAAATATCTTGTCGTCCGTCAACAATTTTGAGGTTTACACACTTAAGAGGCCACAATTTTGATCCAATCTTCCTCAAACTTGGTCAGAATGTTTGTCTTGATGATATCTTGAACCCTTTCGAAAATGGGTCAGGTTGAATCAAAAAGTAGGTCAGTAGGTCAAATCTTAGAAAAATCTTGTTTACACACTAGAGGCCACAATAATGATCCAATCTTCCTCAAACTTGGTCAGAATGTTTGTCTTGATGATATCTTGATCCCTTACGAAAATGGGTCAGGTTGGATCAAAAAGTAGGTCAGTAGTTCAAATCTTAGAAAAATCTTGTTTACACACTAGAGGCCACAATTTTGATCCAATCTTCCTCAAACTTGGTCAGAATGTTTGTCTTGATGATATCTTGAACCCTTTGAAAATGGGTGGGGATGGTCAGTAGGTCAAATCTTAAAAACTGAGGGCAACATTTTTGGTCCAAAAATTTGGCAGAATGTTTGTGATGATGATATCTTTTGTGGATGGGGGTCAGAAAATTCCTGAACATTGTTTCACCTCATCATCTTAATTCTAAAGCAATCTGTTTTGTACAGGCAATGAATGATACTTTTCTCAGGTGAGCCATCTAAGGCCATCTTGGCCCTCTTGTTGGCAGAGTTATGGGCCCTTAATGGTCATTTTTGTGTAAATTTTGTCCAGACTGCTTTACTACTGATGGAATTCAAATGAAAATTTATAGGAATGATCTTTATCAAAGGAAGTTGGACATATTTTATGGGTTTTACAGTTTAGTGATTTTTTTATGAAGTTATGGCCCTTTGATTTTTTTATGCATAAGGTTATTTTTTGCATAACAGGACACACATGTTGATACACTGTATGTTTCAGCTTTGATATTATTATTTAATAACATAGCTTACTCAGTTCAAAAGGCTTGTCTTGGAAGAGTTTGAAGTGACAAATAGTTCTGTATCACAAACAGGTGAGCAGCCCCAGGAGCTCTGCTCGTCTTGCTTCATAAATCCTTTAGCTTTATTTGGTGTCACAATTTGGTCCAGACGAAATGCTACTCTCAAAAGGATCAGTAGACCTTAACAATTTCAAGTTTTATGAGCATTTTTATATCTTTAAGTTACTATGTTTTTTTTAAATTATTTTCTTAACTATGATTACCTTGATTTCACATTGATTGCTAAGCTGTGATATGATAATCAGTCTTTCCAATTTTTAATAAATGATTTCTAAAATAAACACTATCGTTATTCATTTTATTTGCCCTTGCTTGACTTAAAAATGTTAATGGGTTTTGGCTCTACTTTCCAGCTATTGCTGCTGCTACTGCTAACTGCTGGTGCTATTCAGTATTGCCGAGTGCTGACTGCTACTGCTGACTGCTATTGCTACTGCTGACAGCTACTGTTGCCTGCTACTGCTGACTGCTACTATTGACTGCTTCTGCTGACTGCTACTGATATTGATACTGCTATTGCTACTATAACTGCAACTCTGCAACTCTGCTACTGCGACTTCTACTGCTGACTGCTACTGCTACTACTGCTATTGTTACTATTGACTGCCGCTGCTACTGCTATTACTGATAGCTGATACTACAACTCTGCTAGTTCTACTTCTATTGCTGTGATTGCTGTGACTGATGACTGCTGTGACTGCTTACTGCTGTGACTTCTAACCTACTGCGACTGCTGACTGCTACTGCTGCCTGCTGTGACTGCTTACTGCTGTGACTTCTAACCTACTGCGACTGCTGACTGCTACTGCTGCCTGCTGTGACTGCTTACTGCTGTGACTTCTAACCTACTGCGACTGCTACTGCTGCCTGCTGTGACTGCTTACTGCTGTGACTGCTACTGCTGACTGATACTGCTCATGCTACTGCTTTCTGTTGTGACTGCTATGACTGTTGTGACTACTTACTGCTTGCTGCTACTGCCCATTTCACATATATGACTGCTAGTGACTGCTACAGCTCACTTCACATACATAAGTTATTGATATCACATACACTGTCAGCTAATTTTGTGTGCTTTTTGTGTCGCCTGCTACAGAGTAGCTGCGACATATAGGGATCACTTCTCCGTCGTCTGTCTGTCCGTCACAAAACTTGTCCGGACTACTCCTCAGAAACTACTGGTACAATTTCATCCAAACTTTACAGGAATGAGCAGTACCAAGTCTAGTTGTGCATATTGTCGATATTTTCCACTTCAAGGATTTTTTGCAGAGTTATGGCCCTTAAATGATTTTTATTTTGAAAGTTTGTGCGAGCTACTTCTCTTATACTACTGGTGCAATTTGAGTGAAATTGTACAGGATTGAATGGTAGCTTAAGTATTTGTGCATATTGAACAGGTATTTTTGGTCGAGTGATTTTTGGCCGAGTCATGACCCTTGAATAAGAAACGTTCTTTTTTCATTATGTTTAAAACTGGCAAAACTTGTCTGGACTACACTTCAGAAACTACTGGTGCAATTTCATCCAAATTTTACAGGAATGATCAGTACCAACTCTAGTTGTACACATTATGGGCATTTTACACTTTGTGATTTTTGTCAGAGTTATGGCCCTTTAATGATTTTTATTTTTAAAGATTGTCCGAACTACTTCTCTTATATTACTGGTGCAATTTGAATGAAATTTTACGGGATTGATTGGTAGTTCAAGTACTTGCGCATATTGAACGGGTATTACGGTCAAGTAATTTTTGTCAGAGTTATGGCCCTTGAATAAAAAACGTTCTTTTATTTTGTTAAAACTTACAAAACTTGTCTGGACTTTTCTTCAGAAATGCCTGGTGCAAAAAAAAAATGTTGTTTTTAGTCCCCTACCCGTGTTAACACCGGAGGGGACTATAGGTTTGCCCTCCGTCTGTCCGTCCGTCTGTCCGTCCGTCCGTCCGTCCGTCCGTCCGTCTGTCCGTCCGTCTGTCCGCTCAAATCTGGATCCCGCGATAACTTATTAACTAAGCAAGCTAACTTGATGAAACTTGGTATATGACTAGATGGCAATGTGAAGATTATGCACGTCATTTTATTTTTGTTCTTCGACAAAAATTGTGGTTGCTATGGTAACGGAAATAGTGAAAATATGGCAAAAATGGGATCCCGCGATAACTAAGCAAGCTAACTTGATGAAACTTGGTATATGACTAGATGGCAATGTGTAGATTATGCACTTCATTTTATTTTTGTTCTATGACTAAAATTGTGGTTGCTATGGTAATGGAAATAGTGAAAATATGGCAAAAATGGGACCCCGCGATAACTAAGCAAGCTAACTTGATGAAACTTGGTATATGACTAGATGGCAATGTGTAGATTATGCACTTCATTTTATTTTTGTTCTATGACTAAAATTGTGGTTGCTATGGTAATGGAAATAGTGAAAATATGGCAAAAATGGGACCCCGCGATAACTAAGCAAGCTAACTTGATGAAACTTGCTATATGACTAGATGGCAATGTGTAGATTATGCACGTCATTTTATTTTTGTTCTTCAACTAAAATTGTGGTTGCTATGGTAACGGAAATAGTGAAAATATGGCAAAAAATGGGATTGATTACCATATTGAGTCAAGGTGGAGCCGGTAGGGGACTCTATGTGTTGCATACAACACCAGTTACTTGTTTTTCTTTAAATGGCTATCATCAGGCAACACATGGGATCATTGATCACTCTTGTTATTTTTAAAGTTCGTCCGGACTACTTCTTTTATATTACTTGTGCAATTTAAATGAAATTTTACAGGATTGATTGGTAGCTCAGGTAGTTTTTTGGTCAAGTGATTTTTGGCCGAGTTATGGCCCTTGAATAAAAAACGTTTTTTTTTTTTCATTATATTTAAAACTCACAAAACTTGTCTGGACTTTTCTTCAGAAATGCCTGGTGCAAAAAAGTGTTTTTTTCTTTAAATGGCTATCATCAGCCGACACATGTGATCATTGATCACTCTTGTTAATTTCAAGATGTTAATGACAAATAAAGTTAGCATTTTGACCACAATGTTATTAAAATGATGTGACAAAAGAAGATAAAACAAATTTATTGTTTTATTGACACACAGTCATGCATGGCAATGTCAGCGTATAGAAAGCCAACGGCTTGTTTGAAACTAGAACTTGTTCTACTTTCATAAACCAGTAGATCTATAAAATTCAAATTTTGTAAAATCAACAAACGTACAAAGATATCCATTGTAAATACTTCAGCATGCAAGGCATGTAAGGAAGTATTATTAAGTTCGTTTGAGAACATTTCCGTTAAACTAGACGTCCAGTGTACATGGTTATTGCAGCAAAAAGTTCTGTGCCTTCTTCTCTGTGTCTAGGTGGGTAATGAAGATTCAAATCTCTGACAGCTGTTCTTGTAATTGTCAGGAACTCTTGTGATACACCAATTTCAGAAGGGTGTTGGGAATACTCCCATTCCACTTCACTTAATTCGCCATTGTCAATCAGTGGCATTTTACAATCTCTTACACCAAATATTTCTGGCTGAAAGAACAATACGTCAGGTTTTCCTGCAGGACATGAAATTCGGTTATTTCGACGAATACGATGAGTATTCCAAATAGTGCAAACTTCATTCAGATCTTTACTAATTACAGGAAGATAACAGTATCTAATGCATTCGAAGTGCACAATATCAGATGTGTCAAGTAATCCGAAGTCACTCATATCTTTGAAATGGTTTATCCAGACATTTCCACACATTTCTCTGAGACTTTGCCAAAATCGCTCAATTCTGACGTTTCTGTTAGATGAAACATACACAAAGCTTAGTATCCCCTGGTACTGATCAGCATCATTCCAGCGTAATGCCATTTGCACATCACAGACAATAGAATTTTCTGTACTGCGGTCAGCGTAAACCCGAACTGGAATGCCATTAATTTCCCTAATGTAGTCTAGACAAAAGCTAGATATGTACATTGGCTTTTTGTTAGAATCACAACATTTCAGCCACAACACCCTACGAGAAAATCCATCCACAGCTCCATGGATTGACAAATCATATGGCTTCAATTTGTTCCAGCCATCTAAATGTATTGCAAAATTGGGACCATTGTTTGTATAAATTTCCGCCTTAACCTTCCCGCCTGTCTTAATGCAACACCTTGAGGGTCAATGAGTCTTAAAATTTGACGAACCATCTCAAAAGTAGCTGTAAGTCCATGATTTATCAGAAGTCTTTGACGCATTTGCCGGTAACCAGCATTTTCACCAGAACCTGATAGCTCAAGCAATATTCCTTGAATGATTTGTTCGAGACTGGACTGACTTTGGCCACTAGTCAGGCGGTAACGTCTCAAGACTCGGAAAATTGATCATTCGCTTGTAATGGTTCCATGTCGTATGGCCATAACTCCAAGAATTTCACGTATAGTATACCCTCTCTGACGATACAAAACAATAAGCTGTGAGGATGACATACCCCGAAGATCAGCGTCCTGAATATCGTGTACGGGCATGATCTGGAATAACAAAACAAAATTTGAGATTAAAAATGCCAAAGGTTGTAACAATGTATAATATATAGAGAATATTAGGTTACTGTCTTATAAAAAGAAATTTATTTTTATGTGACATTAACCTTATTTTATGTTTATCCTGCAATCTGTTTAAAACAGTTTTAAAAATCAATTTTAAATGCAAATTTAAAAATCTTTAAATTAATCAAAAGTGTTAAAAATTAATACGCCAAAAATCTTTCAAAGTCGGCCATATTCCAGACGTTATTGTGGATTGACGGATAGACAAAATCAACGTACAATTCAGTACGGACAACAGACATTCAATGTTTATCATCAATGGACATTTAATGCACCAGTAACCACCACAACCATCCCCAGGGGAGTGCGGAAGAACGTGGAGAGCTAGCTGTATTTTACTTGCAAGCTTTCCCTGTTTTTTTTTGTTTTTTTTTTTTTTTTTTACTAAAAATAGCGGGCCCCATAGCAAGAGTTGGATACTATACAGGGCGAAACGTTTACTAGGAATCAAAACCATCCGAATGGATTCTACCAGTGGTTTGCTGGTCACAGGCCATGCTATTCCCCGAGGTGTGTGGGGGGGGGGAGCAAACGACAGGTGCATAAATGGATACAGAAAAATCGCACTTCCATTTCTCACCCCGCAATTTCCTTGTTTGTGTGTGTAAAATGAATAAACACCTGCATGTATTTCATTAGACACAGACGCATTATTATAAATAAAACAATAAAAGGAAACCTGAAAGCTGATCGAACCAGCTACTACATGCAGTGGTAACGCGCTGGACTGCTAATCTGGACGTTCCCGGTTCGAATCCAGGCCGGTACACAAGAATTTCAGAGATGCGCTTTATTTTCTAAATAACAACACTAACATTCTTTTGGATGAGACTAAAACAGAGGTCCCATGCCTAGGTGCTACACACTTGGCATGTAAAAGAACCAGGATTGCCTTTGGAACGGGGTGTCAGTACTGTATCATGCACTATTCCCCGAAAAACAATCTTCAGGGGCCTTAATCATATGGGAAACCGGTATCAACGATAAAACTCAAAACAAACCACTTACTTGTAGCTAGTATGTTGGGAACAGCCTTACACCCTTACAAAAACACTGGGACAAAAACACTGCTCGCCGAATGAAGTGCATCTATTTTTAGATAACTGGCATCCTTCGTGAAATTTTTAAGGTTTCATGAAAAGTTATCTGTTTTCGAGAAAAGAAATCTGTTTCGTGAAATCCTTCATTATTTTCATGAAAACTTTATCTGTATGTTGTGGCAGTTTAGAGCACTAACAGGAATAAATTCGTGTTAACATAACTTTTTTTTTTTGTGAAAATTTATGTTTTTGCGAAAAAATTTTTTTTTTTTGCCAAATCCTCCATTATTTTCACGTTAATTTATGTGGTTAAGTTGTGGCACAAATATGCTTCCATACATAATGAATAAAATTTAATTTAAAAATGGTAGGGATGCAAGATAATGCTTTGAACGCTAATCTTTTTATTATGCTGGGATCCCATGTATAACTACAATAGACCTTTTTACGATTTGTTTTTACCGCAATGTGCAGCCGATACAAAAAATGTCAAATAGTCTTTTCATCTGACAAAAAAGACAACATCAATAATGAACAAAAAAGGTAAAGAGGAGTCAAAGAAACTGTATGAATAGATGGCAAGAAACAGATCATTTTGCTTTTAATGGAATTGCTTGAAAATCATTAAACAAAAGACATTATCCAGAACTCGCATATATGGAGATTTCCATGTAAGTATCAATCAAGGTGTTCATGCAATGTTAATGAAAAGCATATAACACAAGAGTAATTCTAGTATTATCTTTGTAGACCTTTATTCATTTCTGAAGGTAAACATGAAAAAAAGAAGAAAAAAAAAAAAAAACATCGTTAGGTATTCCGAAGTAAGTATATTGATCTAAGTACATTATGACATGTATGTGTTTTACACTTCCGTCTTGTTCAGTTAAGGTCAGGTTTAGTAGGTTTTCTAAGTTACTGGACCACTGGTCCAGCACTCAAAAAAGTTAATGTTGAACCCTGAATTGGTGGGGTATCAAGGTCCTATGGACAAATTTCTAGTTTTATAGCTCACCTAAGACAACGTGCTCAAGGTGAGCTATTGTGACCAATGAATGTCCGTCAACCTGTGTCCGTCGTCTGTTGGCAACATTTAAATTAAAACGACATCTCCTCCTAAACCACTGGGCCAATTTTAAAGAAACTTCACAGCAATGTTCCTTGGGTGAAGCCCTTTCATAGTTGTTCAAAGAATTTGATTTCATGCAGAACTTTGGTTGCCATGGCAACAGAAAGTAAAAAGATATGAAAATTTTGAAACTCTTCTCCTCCAGAACTACTGGCAAGATTTCAAAGTTATTTGGCACAGATGTTCCTTGGGTCACTCTCTACCAAATTATTTTGATCTGTTGGAAAACATGGCTACCAGGGGGCGGAGCTCGTTTTCCTAATATATGTATATAGTAAAAACTTCAAATATCTTCTCCTCTAAAAGTACCGACTGGATTTCAAAGTTATTTGGCATAGATGTTCCTTGGGTCACTTTCTACCAAGGTTGTTCAAATTATTTTGATTCTTTGAAAAATATGACTGTAAGGTAGCTGAGCCCGTTTTCCTTATACAGTGGTGCTATCGTATCAGTTGTAAAAAATATTTTTTTAGATCCATGATCTGTGATTTACGTTATGCAATATACGATACATGGTAAGCACAGTTTACATGAAATTTTTATACTTGCAAGCTTGATTTGACTACATGTTCAGGAATATGTAAAAACTTAGAGTTTTTAGCTCACCTGAGCACAACATGCTCAAGGTAAGCTTTTGTGATGGCCCATCGTCCTGCGTGCGTCGTCAACAATTTGGCTTTTTAACATTCTAGAGGCCATATTTTAAGGCCAATCTTCATGAAACCTGGTCAGAATGTTTGTCTCCATGAAATCTTGGACAAGTTTGAAATTGGGTCATGTGGGGTCAAAAAGTAGGTCACGAGGTCAAATCTTATAAAAACCTTGTTAACACTCTAGAGGCCACATTTTTGGCCCAATCTTCATGAAACATGATCAGAATGTTTGTCTCAATAAAATCTTGGACAAGTTCGAATTTGGGTCATGTGGGGTCAAAAAGTATGTCATGAGGTCAAATCATAGACAAACCTTGTTAACACTCTAGAGGCCACATTTTTGGCCCAATCTTCATGAAACTTGGTCAGAATGTTTTTCTTCATAAAATCTTGGACAAGATCTAATTTGGGTCATGTGGGGTCAAAAAGTAGGTCACAAGGTCAAAGCTTACAAAACATTGCTAACACTCTAGAGGCCACATTTTTGGCCCAATCTCCAATAAACTTGGTTGGAATGTCTGTTTCCATAATATCTTTGACAAGTTAAAATTTGGGTCATGTGGGGTCAAAAAGTAGGTGAATATAAAAAATCCAACATCCTCTGAAACCACTGGACAGAATTTGATTAAACTTGGCAGGGATGATCCTTGGGTCAACCTTCACAAAAGTTGCTAAAATAAACTTGATCCATATAGAACTCTGGTTGCCATGGCAACAAAAAGAAAAAACAAATGAAAACTTTAAAAATCATCTTCTTCAAAACTACTGGCCAGATTTTAAAATAATTTAGTACAAATGTTTCTTGGGTCAACCTCTACCATAGTTGCTAAAATTATTCTGATCCGTAAAAAAACATGGCCGCCAGGGGCGGGGCTTATTTGCCTTATATGTATATAGAGAAACCTTTAAACATCTCTTCTGAAACCACTGGACAGAGTTTGATTAAACTTGGCAGGGATGATCCTTGGGTCAACCTTCACAAAAGTTGCTAAAATAAACTTGATCCATGTAGAACTCTGGTTGCCATGGCAACAAAAAGGAAAAAAAATGAAAACTTTAAAAATCATCTTCTTCAAAACTACTGGCCAGATTTTAAAATAAATTGGTACAGATGTTCCTTGGGTCAACCTATTTATCTCAGGTGAGCGATTTAGGGCCATCATGGCCCTCTTGTCTTTTTTTTGCTGAAATAAAAAGCATGGGAAAAGACAGTGGTTGGATACAAGAAAGTCCGGGTGCGATACACTTGCTCATTTTGTGAAAAGACGCATTGGTTCTTTTATGTGTCAAGTGAATAGTACCGACCGATACACGGAAGACAAGTTCCTGCATAAAACCAGTACTGAGTTCTCTGAGTTCCCATAGCAACCCCAATTTACCGATTGCAAGACAAGGACGAATCTAGTACTAATTTTATATGTCTTTGGTTAGACGCTATCACCGGAGAAATGTGCCCCGGTTGAGATTCGAATCCAAGACTTTCTGATATGATATTGCTTATTCAAACTGAAACAGAAGGAGAGAAAAAAAGAAAATATGTTCTGTGCGAATTATGACTTTTTTTTAGCTCACCTGAGCACAACGTGCTCATGGTGAGCTTTTGTGATTGGCTTTTGTCCGTCGTCAACAATTTCTTTAAACAACATCTCCTTTTAAATTACTCACTGGATTTTGATAAAACTTCACAGGAATGTTCATTATGGGGCCCTTTACCAAAGTTGTTAAAATTATTTTGATTGGTCAAAAATCTAGGTCACAGGAGCTAAAAATAGATTTTAAAAAATGGAAATTTTAAAAATCATCTTCTTCTCGGAAACCACAAGGCCTAGCCTTTTGATTTTTGGTATGTAGCATGATCTTATGACTCTTTACCAAGATTGTTCAAATTATGACCCTAAAGTCAAAATTGGCCCCGCCCCAGGGGTCACATGGTTTAACATAGGCAGTAATATAGGAAAAACTTGAAAAATCTTCTCAGAAACCACAAGGCCTGGGGTTAAGATATTTGGTGTGCAGCATTGTCTAGTAAACAACAACCAAGTTTGTTCAAATCATGGCCCTGGAGTCAAATTTGGCCCAGCCAAGGGGTCCCTGATTTTACATTTGCTAATATGGAAAAAAACTTGAAAAATCTTCTTTTCAGAAACCACAAAACCTGGAGTTTAGATATTTGGTATGTAGCATGATCTTATGACTCTTTACCAAGATTGTTCAAATTTTACCCTGGGGTCAAAATTGGCCCCGCCCCAGGGGTCACTTGATATAACATAGGCTTATATAGGAAAAAAACTTGAAAAATCTTCTTCTCAGAAACCACAAGACCTGGAGTTTAGATATTTGGTATGTAGCATGATCTTATGACTCTCTACAAAGATTGTTCAAATTATGACCCTGGGGGTCAAAATTTGCCCCACCCCATGGGTCACTTGATTAAACATAGGCTAATATTGGAAAAAAACTTGAAAAATCTTCTTCTCAGAAACCACAAGACCTGGAGTTTAGATATTTGGTATGTAGCAGTTATACTCCCAAATTGTTAAACCCGGGGAAAACCCCACCAAGTTTGTTCAAATCATGGCCATGGTGTCAAATTTGGCCCTGCCAAGGGGTCACCTGATTTAACATAGGCTAATATAGGAAAAAAACTTGAAAAATCTTCTTCTCAGAAACCATAAGGCATAGAGTTAAGATATTTAGTGTGTAGCATTGTCTAGTGGATCTCTATCAAGTTTGTTCAAATCATGGCCCTGGGGTCAAAATTGGCCCAGCACCAGGGGTTACTTGATTAAACATATGCTAATATAGAAAAAAAACTTGAAAAATCTTCTCAGAAACCACAAGACCTGGAGTTTAGATATTTGGTATGTAGCATGATCTTATGACTCTCTACAAAGATTGTTCAAATTATGACCCTGGGGTCAAAATTGGCCCCGCCCCAGGGGTCACTTGATTTAACATAGGCTAATATTGGAAAAAAACTTGAAAAATCTTCTTCTCAGAAACCACAAGACCTGGAGTTTAGATATTTGGTATGTAGCATGATCTTATGACTCTCTACAAAGATTTATCAAATTATGACCCTGGGGTCAAAATTGGCCCCACCCCATGGGTCACTTGATTTAACATAGGCTAATATAGGAAAAACTTGAAAAATCTTGTTCTCAGAAACCACAAGGCCTGGGGTTAAGATATTTAGTGTGAAGCATTGTCTAGTAGATCACAACCAAGTTTGTTCAAATCATGGCCCTGGTGTCAAATTTGGCCCTGCCAAGGGGTCACCTGATTTAACATAGGCTAATATAGGAAAAAAACTTGAAAAATCTTCTTCTCAGAAACCATAAGGCATAGAGTTAAGATATTTAGTGTGTAGCATTGTCTAGTAGATCACAACCAAGTTTGTTCAAATCATGGCCCTGGGTCAAAATTGGCCCAGCACCAGGGGTTACTTGATTAACATTTTGCTAATATAGAAAAAAAACTTGAAAAATCTTCTCAGAAACCACAAGACCTGGAGTTTAGATATTTGGTATGTAGCATTGTCTAGTAGATCACAACCAAGTTTGTTCAAATCATGGCCCTGGTGTCAAATTTGGCCCCACCCCAGGGGTCACTTGATTTTACTTAGGCTAATATAGAAATAACTTGACAATTTTTCTTTTTAGAAAACTAGAAAACACATGGCCTGGGGTTTAGATATTTGGTGAAAATTGGCTGCGCCCAAGGGATCACTTGATTTTACATAGACTTATTTTGGAAAAAAACTAGAAAAATCTTCTTCTCAAATACCACAAGGTCTGGAGTTTAGATATTTGGTATGTAACATGGGCTAATAGACCTCTACCAAGTTTGTTCAAATCTTAACCCTGGGGTCAAAATTGGCTCTGCCCCAGGGGTCACTTGATTTTACATAGCCTAATGATACCAGGTGAGCGATCCAGGGCCATCATGGCCCTCTTGTTTATTTTAATGATTGCATGTGTAGAGAGAGAGAGAGAGAGAGAGTTTGAGTGGGATAAATGAGGTAGGAAATAAAAAAAATAATACACATTAAAACTATAATGTAGGTATATAATTAAGTAACAATCATCTCTTTCAATGTTTTTTATAAGAGCACCCAAGCTAACACTGCAGAAGAAAAAGGTCCTGGAAAATAAGTTATTCCAAGGAAGCAACATCTTGGACAAAATCGGAGTTTGATTATGCATAATTAGGTCAGATTTAAATCTGCTAATTTTCAGACATGCTAATCATGAAAGTTTTGATCAAACACATCAAGTAAACTTAAAGGAAGGAATGTAGCCCAGCGTATACTTAAATATCAGTTGAATGCTTTTGAATACATAATTTTCACACGTGCATTAAATTGCTTAATGACGCACGGCGTCTGTTGCAGAAAGTCACTTAGGCCACTACACATGTATATACAGTACATGTACCGGTACATAAAAAGTAAAAGAATGTTATTATAACTAATCAAATAATAAGATTATACTACATAATTTATGACAAAAAATTAAAACACATACGCAAAATGTTGAATTTAGAGACACAAAGAAGAAATTATTTCCTAAAAAAAAAATAATTAATAAATAAAGGGTGTCCTGAAACTTAGACTGCCGAAAATCTTAAAGTGATTCGATACGATATATGTTATGCGATTTATGATATACAATTTATGATATACCATTGCTTTACGATACGATGCGATACGATCCCGTTTTGCGATAGGATACGATTCGATATGTAGCGATGTAATTGAGTATACTTTAGGATACAATACGATGCAATACAAACGATATACGCTATTTTTGACAACTGATACGATAGCACCACTGTTACAATGTATATAGTACAATTTTGAAAAATCTTCTCCTCCAAAAGTACTGATTGGATTTCAAAGTTATTTGGTTCCTTGGTCGTTAAGTTTTAAATTTTTGGTTTTTAAAAACATGGCCGCCATGGGGCGGAGCCCGTTTCCCTTATATGAATATAATACAAATTTGAAAAATCTTTTTGGCCAGTACTGGCTGGATTTCAAAGTTATTTGGCACAGATGTTCCTTAGGTCACTCTTTACCAAGATTGTTCAAATTATTTTGATCCATTAAAATACACGGCTGCCAGGGGGCAGAGCTCATTTTCCGTATATTAATAAAGTACAAATTTGAAAAATCTTCTTGGGGAAAAAGTACTGGCTGGATTTCAAAGTTATATGGCACAGATGTTCCTTAGGTCACTCTCTACCAAGATTGTTCAAATTATTTTGATCCGTTGAAAATCATGGCCGCTATTGGGCGGAGCCCGTTTTCCTTATATGTATATAGTAAAATCTTCAAAAATCTTCTCTTGCAAAAGTACTGGCTCGATTTCAAAGTTATTTGGCACAGATGCTCCTTAGGTCACTCTCTACCAAAATTGTTCAAAATTATTTTGATCCGTTAAAAACATGGCTGCAAGGGGGCAGAATCCATTTTCCTTACATGAATATAGTACAAATTTGAAAAATCTTCTTGGCCAAAAGTACTGGCTGGATTTCAAAGTTGTTTGGCACAGATGTTCCTTAGGTCACTGTCTTCCAAGATTGTTCAAATTATCTTGATCCGTGGAAAAACATGGCCGCCATGGGGCGGAACCGGTTTTCCTTATATGAATATAGTACAAATTTGAAAAACTTCTTGGCCAAAAGTACGTCTGGCTTGATTTCAAAGTTGTTTGGCACAGACGTTCCTTAGGTCACTCTCTACCAAGATTGTTCGAATTATTTTGATTCGTGGAAAAACATGGCCGCCATGGGGCGGAACCGGTTTTTAGCTCACCTGAGCACAACGTGCTCATGGTGAGCTATTGTGATCGCCTTTTGTCCGTCGTCCGTCGTCCGTCGTCCGTGCGTGCGTGCGTGCGTGCGTGCGTGCGTGCGTGCGTGCGTGCGTCCGTCGTCAACAATTTGCTTTAAACAACATCTCCTCATGAACCGCTGAAGGGATTTTGACCAAACTTCACAGGAATCATCCTTATGATGCCCTCTATCAAAGTTGTACAAATTATTCAGATTGGTTAAAAAAGTAGGTCACAGGAGCTAAAAATAGATTTTAAAAATGCAAACTTTGAAAATCTTCTTCTGCAAAACTGCAAGGCCTAGAGCTTAGATATTTGGTATGTAGCATCATCTTATGGGCCATTACCAAGATTGTACAAATCATAGCCCTACGGTGATAAATGACCCCGCACCAGGGGTCACTTGTTTTACATAGAGTTATATAGGAAAACCTTTAAAAATCTTCTTCTATGAATCCATTAGGCCTAGAGCTTAGATATTTGGTATGTAGCATCATCTAATGGTTCATTACCAAGATTGTTCAAATCATAGCCCTACGGTGATAAATGCCCCCGCACCAGGGGTCACTTGTTTTACATAGAGTTATATAGGAAAATGTTTAAAAATCTTCTTCTATGAATCCATAAGGCCTAGAGATTAGATATTTGGTATGAAGCATCATCTTATGGTTCATTACCAAGATTGTACAAATCATGACCCTATGGTGATAAATGACCCCGCACCATGGGTCACTTGTTTTACATAGAGTTATATAGGAAAATCTTTAAAAATCTTCTTCTATGAATCCATTAGGCCTAGAGCTTAGATATTTGGTATGTAGCATCATCTTATGGTTCATTACCAAGATTGTTCAAATCATAGCCCTATGGTGATAAATGCCCCCGCACCAGGGGTCTCTTGTTTAACATAGATTTATATAGGAAAAACTTTAAAAATCTTCTTCTATGAATCCATAAGGCCTAGAGCTTAGATATTTCATATGAGCATCATCTATGGTTCATTACCAAGATTGTTCAAATCATAGCCAAACGGTGATAAATGCCCCCGCAATAGGGGTCACTTTTTTTACATAGAGTTATATAGGAAAAGCTTTAAAAATCTTCTTCTATGAATCCATAAGGCCTAGAGATTAGATATTTGGTATGTAGCATCATCTTATGGGCATTACCAAGATTGTACAAATCATGACCCTATGGTGATAAATGACCCCGCAACATGGGTCACTTGTTTTACATAGAGTTATATAGAAAAAACTTTAAAAATCTTCTTCTATGAATCCATTAGGCCTAGAGCTTAGATATTTGGTATGTAGCATCATCTTATGGGCCATTACCAAGATTGTACAAATCATAGCCCTACGATGATAAATGACCCCGCACCAGGGGTCACTTGTTTTACATAGAGTTATATAGGAAAATCTTAAAAAATCTTCTTCTATGAATCCATTAGGCCTAGAGCTTAGATATTTGGTATGTAGCATCATCTTATGGTTTATTACCAAGATTTTCAAAATGGTGGCCCTATGGTGATAAATGACCCCGGCACCAGGGGTCACTTGTTTAACATAGAGTTATATAGGAAAATCTTTAAAAATCTTCTTCTATGAATCCATTAGGCCTAGAGCTTAGATATTTGGTATGTAGCATCAACTAATGGTTCATTATCAAGATTTTCAAAATGGTGGCCCTTTGGAGATAAATGACCCCGCACTAAGTCTTCTCCTCTGAAACCATAAGGCCCAGTGCTTATATATTTGGTGTGTAGTATTGTCAGGGCTAAAATGTTTAAGATTGAGTTATATCAGAATTCTTGTCTGTTTAAAAACCTTGTAATCAGTTGTAGCAATGGTACTCAGGTGAGCGATCCAGGGCCATCATGGCCCTCTTGTTTCTTATATGAATATAGTACAAATTTGAAAAATCTTCTTGGCCAAAAGTACTGACTGGATTTCAAAGTTGTTTGGCACAGATGTTCCTTAGGTCACTCTCTACCAAGATTGTTAAAATTATTTTGATCCTAGAAAAACATGGCTGCCATGGGGCGGAACCGGTTTTCCATATATGTATATAGCACAAATTTGAAAAATCTTCTTGGCCAAAAGTACTGGCTGGGTTTCAAAATTGTTTGGCACAGATGTTCCTTAGGTCACTCTCTACCAAGATTGTTCAAATTATTTTGATCTGTTGAAAAACATGGCTGCCATGGGGCGGAACCCGTTTTCCTTATATGTATATAGTACAACTTTGAAAAATCTTCTTGGCCAAAAGAACTGGCTGGATTTCAAAGTTATTTGGCTCAGATGTTCCTTAGGTCACTCTCTACCAAGATTGTTCAAATTAGATTGATTTTAATTCGTTGAAAAGCATGGCCGCCAGGGGCTAAGCCCATTTTCCTTATATGTGTATACAATGTAGTACAAATTTGAAAATCCTTCTTGTTAGCTCACCTGAGCACAACGTGCTCATAGTGAGCTTTTGTGATCGCCTTTTGTCCGTCGTCTGTCATCCGTCGTCAACAATTTCTTTAAACAACATCTTCTTCTAAACTTCTCGCTGGATTTTGATAAAACTTCACAGGAATGTTCATTATGGGGCCCTTTAACAAAGTTGTTAGAATTATTTTGATTGGTCAAAAATCTAGGTCACAGGAGCTAAAAATAGATTTTAAAAATGAAAATTTAAAAATCTTTTTCTCCGAAACCACAAGGCCTAGCCTTTTGATTTTTAGCTCACCTGAGCACAACATGCTCATGGTGAGCTTTTGTGATCGCCTTTAATCCGTCGTCCGTGCGTGCATCCGTCGTCAACAATTTCTTTAAACAACATCTCCTTCTAAACTACTCACTGGATTTTGATAAAACTTCTTAGGAATGTTCATTATGGGGCCCTTTACCGAAGTTGTTAAAATTATTTTGATTGGTCAAAAATCTAGGTCACAGGAGCTAAAAATAGATTTTAAAAATAAATTTTTTAAAAATCTTCTCCTCTGAAACCACAAGGCCTAGCCTTTTGATTTTTGGTATGTAGCATGATCTTATGACTCTCTACCAAGATTGTTCAAATTATGACCCTGGGGTCAAAATTGGCCCCGCCCCAGGGGTCACATGATTTAACATAGGCTAATATAGGAAAAACTTGAAAAATTTTCTTCTCCAAAACTTCAAGGCCTAGCCTTTTGATTTTTGGAATGTAGCATGATCTTATGACACTCTACCAAGATTATTCAAATTATGACCCTGGGGTCAAAATTGGCCCCACCCCAGGGGTCACTTGTTTAACATGGCTAATATCATAGGAAAAACTTGAAAAATCTTCTCTCAGAAACCACAAGGCTGGTTAGATATTTGGTGTGAGCATTGTCTAGTAGATCACAACCAAGTTTGTTCAAATCATGGCCCTGGGGTCAAATTTGGCCCCGCCAAGGGGTCCCTGATTTTACATAGACTAATTTAGAAAAAAACTTGAAAAATCTTCTACTCAGAAACCACAAGGCATAGAGTTAAGATATTTGGTGTGTAGCATTGTCTAGTGGATCTCTACCAAGTTTGTTCAAATCATGACCCTGGGGTCAAAATTGGCCCAGCACCAGGGGTCACTTGTTTAAACATAGGCTAATATAGAAAAAAAAACTTGAAAAATCTTCTTCTCAGAAACCAAAAGGCCTGGAGTTTAGATATTTCGTATGTATCATTGTCAACTGGGTCTGTACCACGTTTTTACAAATCATGACCATTGGGTCAAATTTGGCCCCACCAAAGGGGTCCCTGATTTTACATAGGCTAATATAGGAAAAAACTTGAAAAATCTTCTCAGAAACCATAAGGCCTGTTGTGTAGCATTGTCTAGTGGATCTCTTCTAAGTTTTTAGCTCACCTGAGCACAACGTGCTCATGGTGAGCTATTGTGATCGCCTTTTGTCCGTCGTCCGTCGTCCGTCGTCCGTGCGTGCGTGCGTGCGTGCGTGCGTGCGTGCGTCCGTCGTCAACAATTTGCTTTAAACAACATCTCCTCATGAACCGCTGAAGGGATTTTGACCAAACTTCACAGGAATCATCCTTATGATGCCCTCTATCAAAGTTGTACAAATTATTCAGATTGGTTAAAAAAGTAGGTCACAGGAGCTAAAAATAGATTTTAAAAATGCAAACTTTGAAAATCTTCTTCTGCAAAACTGCAAGGCCTAGAGCTTAGATATTTGGTATGCAGCATCATCTTATGGGCCATTACCAAGATTGTACAAATCATAGCCCTACGGTGATAAATGACCCCGCACCAGGGGTCACTTGTTTTACATAGAGTTATATAGGAAAATCTTTAAAAATCTTCTTCTATGAATCCATTAGGCCTAGAGCTTAGATATTTGGTATGAGCATCATCTAATGGTTCATTACCAAGATTGTTCAAATCATGCCCTATGGTGATAAATGCCCCCGCACCAGGGGTCACTTGTTTTACATAGAGTTATATAGGAAAATCTTTAAAAATCTTCTTCTATGAATCCATAAGGCCTAGAGATTAGATATTTGGTATGAAGCATCATCTTATGGTTCATTACCAAGATTGTACAAATCATGACCCTATGGTGATAAATGACCCCGCACCGGAGTCACTTGTTTTACATAGAGTTATATAGGAAAATGTTTAAAAATCTTCTTCTATGAATCCATAAGGCCTAGAGATTAGATATTTGGTATGAAGCATCATCTTATGGTTCATTACCAAGATTGTACAAATCATGACCCTAGGGGATAAATGACCCCGCACCATGGGTCACTTGTTTTACATAGAGTTATATAGAAAATGTTTAAAAATCTTCTTCTATGAATCCATAAGGCCTAGAGATTAGATATTTGGTATGAAGCATCATCTTATGGTTCATTACCAAGATTGTACAAATCATGACCCTATGGTGATAAATGACCCCCCACCATGGGTCACTTGTTTTACATAGAGTTATATAGAAAAAACTTTAAAAATCTTCTTCTATGAATCCAGGCCTAGAGCTTAGATATTTGGTATGTAGCATCATCTTATGGTTCATTACCAAGATTGTACAAATCATAGCCCTATGATGATAAATGACCCCGCACCAGGGGTCACTTGTTTTACATAGAGTTATATAGGAAAATCTTTAAAAATCTTCTTCTATGAATCCATTAGGCCTAGAGCTTAGATATTTGGTATGTAGCATCATCTTATGGTTCATTACCAAGATTGTACAAATCATAGCCCTATGGTGATAAATGCCCCCGCACCAGGGGTCACTTGTTTAACATAGAGTTATATAGGAAAATCTTTAAAAATCTTCTTCTATGAATCCATTAGGCCTAGAGCTTAGATATTTGGTATGAAGCATCATCTTATGGTTTATTACCAAGATTGTACAAATCATGACCCTATGGTGATAAATGCCCCCGCACCAGGGGTCACTTGTTTAACATAGAGTTATATAGGAAAATCTTTAAAAATCTTCTTCTATGAATCCATTAGGCCTAGAGCTTAGATATTTGGTATGTAGCATCATCTAATGGTTCATTATCAAGATTTTCAAAATGGTGGCCCTTTGGAGATAAATGACCCCGCACTAAGTCTTCTCCTCTGAAACCATAAGGCCCAGTGCTTATATATTTGGTGTGTAGTATTGTCAGGGCTAAAATGTTTAAGATTGAGTTATATCAGAATTCTTGTCTGTTTAAAAACCTTGTAATCAGTTGTAGCAATGGTACTCAGGTGAGCGATCCAGGGCCATCATGGCCCTCTTGTTTCAAATCATGACCCTGGGGTCAAAATTGGCCCCACACCAGTGGTCACTTGATTTAACATAGACTAATAAAGGAGAAACCTGAAAAAAATCTTCTTCTCAGAAATCACAAAGCCTGGAGTTTAGATATTTGGTATGTAACATGGGCTAATAGACCTCTACCAAGTTTTTTCAAATCATGAATCATGCATTGTCTAGTGGATCTATGCTAAGTTTGTTCAAATCATGGCCCTGGGGTCAAATTTGGCCCCGCCATAGGGGTTACCTGATTTTACATAGGCTAATATAGAAAAAAACTTGAAAAATCTTCTTCTCAGAAACCACAAGGCCTGGAGTTTAGATATTTGGTATGTAGCATGATCTTATGACTCTCTACCATGATTGTTCAAATTATGACCCTGGGGTCAAAATTGGCCCCGCTCCAGGGGTCACTTGATTTAACATAGGCTAACATAGGAAAAAAACTTGAAAAATCTTCTTCTCAGAAACCACAAGGCATAGAGTTAAGATATTTGGTGTGTAGCATTATCTAGTGGATCTCTACCAAGTTTGTTTAAATCATGACCCTGGGGTCAAAATTAGCCCCGCCCCAGGGGTCCCTTGATTTAACATAGGCTAATATCTATAGGAAAAACTTGATAAATTTTCTTCTCAGAAATATTTTGTGTGCAGCATTGTCTAGTAGATCACCACTAAGTTTGTTCAAATCATGGCCCTGGGGTCAAATTTGGCACGCCTAGGGTCACCTGATTTCACATAGGCTAATATAGAAAAAACTTCAAAAAGCTTCTTCTCAGAAACCACAAGGATTGTAGTTTAGGTATTTGGTATGTAGCATGATCTTATGACTCTCTGCCAAGATTGTTCAAATTATCCCAAGGGGAAAAATCTTCTACTCAGAAACCACAAGGCATAGAGTTAAGATATTTGGTGTGTAGCATTGTCTAGTGGATCTCTACCAAGTTTGTTCAAATCATAACCCTGGGGTCAAAATTGGCCCAGCACCAGGGGTCACTTGTTTAAACATAGGCTAATATAGAAAAAAAAACTTGAAAAATCTTCTTCTCAGAAACCAAAAGGCCTGGAGTTTAGATATTTGGTATGTAGCATTGTCAACTGGGTCTGTACCACGTTTTTACAAATCATGACCATTGGGTCAAATTTGGCCCCACCAAAGGGGTCCCTGATTTTACATAGGCTAATATAGGAAAAAACTTGAAAAATCTTCTCAGAAACCACATGGCCTGTTGTGTAGCATTGTCTAGTGGATCTCTTCTAAGTTTTTTCAAATCATGACCCTGGGGTCAAAATTGGCCCCAGCCCAGGGGTCACTTGATTTAACATAGACTAATAAAGGAGAAACCTGAAAAAAAATCTTCTTCTCAGAAATCACAAAGCCTGGTGTTTAGATATTTGGTATGTAACATGGGCTAATAGACCTCTACCAAGTTTGTTCAAATCATGACCCTGGGGTCAAAATTGGCTCCGCCCCAGGAGTCACTTGATTTTTATCATAGACTAATGTAGGAGAAACCTGAAAAAAATCTTCTTCTCAGAAATCACAAAGCCTGGAGTTTAGATATTTGGTATGTAACATGGGCTAATAGACCTCTACCAAGTTTGTTCAAATCATGACCCTGGGGTCAAAATTGGCTCTACCCCAGGGGTCACTTGATTTTACATAGCCTAATGATACCAGGTGAGCGATCCAGGGCCATCATGGCCCTCTTGTTTTAAAGGACTCACTCGATTTATGGCTGGCAGAGGGCAGAGCCTTTTTTCCACAATATTATAAGGTATTTGCTTTCTTTTCCTCCCACTAATACCTGGTTCTCAGGTGAGTGACCCAGGGCCATCATGGCCCTCTTGTTAGCTCACCTGAGCACGTGTGCTCAGGATGAGCTTTTAGGATCGATGAATGTCCGTCGTCCATCCGTCCGTCCGTCCGTCCGTCCGTCCACAATTTGTTCGTTTGCACTCTAGCATCTTCATTTTATGAGCAATTATCTTCAAACTTTAAAACAATGTTTATAACCATAAAATCTCGGCCAAGTTCGATTATGGCTGATATCGGAACATTAGGTCAGGAGTTATGCCCCTTTTAAATTAAAAAAGCCAGATTTCAATTGTTTGCACTCTAGCATCTTCATTTCATGAGCAATTATCTTCAAACTTAATATCAATGTTTATAACCATAAAATCACGGCCAAGTTCGATTATGGCTGATATCGTACCATTAGGTCAGGAGTTATGCCCCTTTTGATATTAAAAAAATGCCATATTTCAAGTTGTTTACACTCTAGCATCTTCATCTTTTGAGCAATCATCTTCAAACTTTATGGCAATGCTTATGACCATAAGGTCTCGATTGAGTTCGATTATGGCTGAGATCAGTTGATTAGGTCAGGAGTTAAGCCCCTTTTAATATTCAAAAAATGCCATATTTCACTTTGTTTACATTCTAGCATCTTCATCTTTTTAGCAATCATCTTCAAACTTTATGGCAATGCTTATGACCATAATGTTTCGATTGAGTTTGATTATGACTGAGATCAGTTGATTAGGTCAGGAGTTAAGCCCCTTTTAATATAAAAAAAATGCCAGATTTCACGTTGTTTACACTCTAACATCTTCATCTTTTGAGCAATCAACTTCAAATTTTATGATATTGTTAATGACCATAATGTCTCGATTGAGTTCAATTGTGGCTAAGATGGGTCATTTAGGTCAGGAGTTATGCCCCTTTTAATACAAAAAATGCAAGATTTCACTTTGTTTATTCTCTACCAACTTCATTTTTTTAACAATCATTTTTAAACTTTAAGACAATGTTTATGCCCATAATCTCACAATCGGGTTCAATTATAACTGATATTGACATGTAAATTTAGGAGTTATGCCCATTTCACCATAAAAAAAAGCCAGATTTCACTTTTACACTCAAGCATCTTTATTTCTTAAGCAATCATCTTTCTCAGGTGAGCGACCAAGGGCCATCTTGGCCCTCTTGTTTTTTTTATTATTTCTACTGATCATCTGTGAATTACAAGCTGCCTAAACATATTTAGATCAATGGAAATATTATTAACTTTAATGATTGCTAAAGTATTTCCATCATACTCATTTCTGCATACAATTCCATTTGAACAAGCCGGAATATATATCGACTATATTTTGTAGAAAAAAAAAGTCCTTCCGACTGCGTGCAATAACGGTAATTATCGATGATATCCAAAATACATAGACTGGTCTGACAGAGTTCCCATTCACATACATATCACATACAAATGCATCAAATCACGCACACTTTTTTTAGTCTATACGTGAATACATACACAAACATACATGCTGAAATATAATAAAACAACAAGAAAAGTCGAATACCGTTGATGTTTTTCTTTAATAAATAATACGATAAAATAACAACGCACTCTGGTTTTTCCAATAAAGTTATAAATAGAAATGCTGATTAGAAATGAAAACGAGGCTGACTGGCACACTACATGTATATTAATTTCACCGTTATCGGCATTCAGTCAAATCAATATTTTTAGCAACCCGTCATCCGTCGGCGAAGATTTATATTTTAAATCTGTTTTAAAGCTTTATCATATATACTTGCCAGAAAATTGATTTTTAAAATATAATTGTGAAATAAATTCTTACGAAATCATTGTTCATTTTGTTCATATCGCTGTGAATTATCAAGAACCCGTTCAGTACTGTACTGTACTTTACATAATTAATTGACGACATAATGCCAAATGCGATATTCGCATCATCATTACTAATACAAACCATGACTGTTATGATGTTATGATTATACAATCAGTTTATTGTTTTTAGTGCATTCATGTGATATTCTAGTTAGTAAATTCCATTTTGGACAGAACTGATCGATTAAAGGTAATTGTGTACTTCAAATTCCAAATCGAAAGGGACTCTTCCTATTGGTAATAATGAACATTAACTTAAAATGTAAGCTGTATGTGGATACTATGTGACTAGAGGTGTAATCGTTGCATGACTGATTTTCGGAAGCAGTAGAACCTTTGTTACCTCTAGTTCAATCGAATATACACAAAACACCCGCAGCTTAACAAAATGGCGGCCGACTCGATGTAAGAAGAATGAGTGCGCATTATAGAAGGAAAATAGATTTTTACCAAGGTTTTGAACCTCAAACTCGGGATGTGCGTTATACATGAGTGTTAACGATATATTAATAATGTCATTGTCAATACATAATGAGGCTATAATGAGTTTGGTCAATTTGGAATCATTGTTAAATAATAAACAAAGAAAATATTTTTTGTGTGGTTTATTACTATTATTAGCAAAAATAAACACATGTTAAAATGTGTACCCCCAAAATTTGTTTTGTACTCCCAAAAACTCAGGTGCAGTATGTGAATGTACACCAACAAAGTCAGTGGGGACACTGGGTCTTCAGATTTTATATTCTTCACGTAGACGCTTATAGAATAACGTAGCATAACGAAAATATATTTCTAAACCAATCTACAAACCGGTGTTGCAATAAAAACATGCCCAGCGTTCCCGTCGGTAATGTTAACAATATGGAAAGATTCCTCACTGAATATACCCACCCACCCACAAAAAAAACACAAAAAACCCCCAAAAAAAACCGAAAAACAGACAACTTTGTCAGAAAAGGAAAAAAAGGAAGGAATATGAGTCAAAAGAAGAAGAAAATATATATTCTGTGAACTTCTGAACAAATAAATGAATGTTGCTGACCATTAAAATGTTTAAAAAATCAGTGGTTTTTGTATCGTTAATTTGGACTCCTAACTTTTTGTTCAGACTCCTTCATTTTACAAGTTAGGAGTCCAAGGGACACCTTACTCAAAACAGTTAGTGTCGAACCCTGTACAGCTGGTAGAACCACAGACCTACTGCTTGAAAGCTTCTTTACATTTTCTTTACTTTTTGTTCGGACTCCTTCATTTTACAAGTTATGAATCCAAGGGACTCCTTACTCAAAACAGTTAGTGTCGAACCCTGTACAGCTGGTAGAACCACAGACCTACTGCTGGAAAGCTTCTTTACATTCTTTACTAAACAGAAAGAAAAGAAGCTTTCCAGCAGTAGGTCTGTGGTTCTACCAGCTATACAGGGTTTGACACTAACTGTTTCTTTACATAATCTAAGTGACACCTGTCTGGACTCAAACTAAAAAATACAGCTGTGAAAATCTATATGATAGTTTGTCAGCAACTATAGCTACTTTGCCATGGAACCTGGTTATAAATAGTTGTAATTTTCAGCCAGAAATGTTTCCTTGTTTGAAGTTCCAACACTGAAACCATTACAAATCCAAATGTTAAGTATCCAGATACTGTGATTATCCAGATACAGCCATGTATTTTTCATAGCATACCATTGTAAAAGTAGTGCTGGGTAACAACTGTCTTAAAGAGTCCATCTCTCCGTATAAAAAATATTTTAATATTCAGATAGAAATCAAAGAAAAAATATTTGTCTTTTTGCATAATTATAGTTCTCTGAATGAATTGTCTCATTATAATCAAATCATATTTTAGATTTATACAGGGTAATTTTCAGTATTTATCTGCAATGTTGTCATCATTATGAGGTACTGTCTACTTGTCTACTAAATGACATATGTTGAAAGTGGAAATGATAGGACATATATCGATAGTGTCAGTTTTCCCTCATTAGTAACTCATCATTTACAATATAATAGGCAATTCTGATGAGAAGAACTTGTCAACACATTAAAAGAGTTGTGAAGTCGATCTTGACAGGGTAATATGCAACTGTGGCTCAAATTAGGAAAAGCAGCATTATGTAAAAAACAAAATTCATTAGCATTCAGACTGAATATGTTCATTAGTGCTTTTTTTTAATAATATTATTTGAATATTTATAATGATTTATTGCTATATTGATAACACTAATGATGTGATTCCTGAAATTGTTTGATCAAGTTCAGATCTTTTTGATCATTTGTGTTTGTGCATGCTTTGGTGTGAGTTTGGCACTCTGTAAACCATGGTATTTTTACATGCCATTGATAGATTGAGACAAGTTGTTATAAAATTTAATGCATATAGTAGTTTAAGTTGCAGTAAAGAATTTATATGTGATAAAAAGTAATAGAAGTAGTAAAATTAAAAAAGGATTAGTAATGTGTATGTCTGAACAGAGATTTATTTACCTTTTGTGGAATTTACTCCTGAAATTTGAATTTGGCTCACTGAAATAGGATGTTTTATGCCCCCTTCAAAGAAGGGGGGTGGGGGAATATTACTTCGAACATGTTGGTTAGTTGGTCTATTGGTCTGTCTATTGGTAGACCAAACCTTGTCCGAGTGATAACATAAGTTGTCAATGCTCCTGATCGGCCGCGTATCCACGTAAAATACGCGGCAAAAATATGCAGTACGCTAGAATTTTCAAAATCCATCGTACCAAATACGTGGGAAAAATCCGTGTACGCAACAAATTTCAGTTCTGTCAGTACCATTATTCTGTAGCTGTTACATCTAGAGTGCATAAAAAACGAGATTTATCGGCTTTTATTAATGGAAACCATAGGTATGTACCGATATAGCGCGGACAATGCCGAGTACCGTAGTTACGATTGAATGTATCATTCAAGGGAAGTCACTCTCAAATGCGCAAATATGGCGAAGCAATCAGAAATTACTAATTATTTTCACTATTCAAAATCGCAGTCACCACCTGGTGTGCTGCACAAACAGGCAAATGAATTCATTGCAGCGTTACTGGAAGATATCGTCAAATCAGTTGTAGCACCAAAAACACACAACCACACAAATAAGTTGGCATAATACGCGCCCGAAAATGTGATAAACTAAAATCGCTGACATCGAGGTGATTGATAACCACGTGCAGGTAGAAATGTTGTACATGTGTACTTATACTTAAATGTTTTCAGTGCCAACAAATTGTAATTTAACTTGTTACTTGCTTGTTTTTTTAAGAAAGAAGTATGATTTAAAACTATAATTTAGAAATAGAGATTGATTATTGTATCATAGTTTGACGAGATATAATTTTGGAGATCTCCTTGTAAAAACAGAACAAAAGGGACAGAACAAAAGTGCTAAAAATGAATTTTTTCACTTTTTAGTTTATTCGTAGTAAATCCTTTGCTTGCACTTTTTTTTATCAAACTAAAGCTTACTCTCTGAGGACTTTAACAAGAAATGTATATAAGTCTGCTCTTTCAGAATACATTGACTTATTTTCAACACTTGATTACATAGAACACATATGACAGTCATGTGACCTCTTCATGCAGATTGTCCATAAACTTTTGCAAAATATAATTAAAAAGATACAGATTTTTATAAAATGAAAAAAAATATACTATTTTCATTATAAAAAAGTGTAACATGTTTGTCTTTAGAATATGAAATTAAAAGTGTTTGTGATTAACATTGTGTTCTCTCTATTGTACAAGTGGTACTGATGGAAGTTGGTCGGTACTGATATGTTTTGATTTTAATCAGTACCGTACTGATTGGATAAAAAATTATCTGGAGCACTGAGTTGTATTTGACCCTTAAGTCTTAAACTTAATATGGTTGTTGCTTATGACTACAGTACAGCTCCGGTATATCACGGTCTTCGGGGTCCAAGTCTAGATACCGCGATATACTGGTCCGCGTAGTAAATAATAAAAGGCTATGTAAATAGCATGTAATAATATATTCTTTATGTATTAATTAAAATCGTCAATCATATATGTGTTATATAATCATATTTATTTTTTTTTATATTTTATTTATATTTATCTTAATAATGTTTTCTAATATTAATATTTTAAGAATAATTACATACTAGAACCGCAAGCGGTATCTCGGTTTTCGCTTTTAACCTAATCAGCTTGAACACTTTATTTAACTCAGCCACAATTTTCAATATGTTTTTTTTTTTTTGCAATGTTAGAACATTCAAACTCTTTTAGCGCATATATTTTCCCATACCCTGTCCCTTGAAATCCATCCCATTCTGTGGTGCAGTCAACAAGGAACAAAATGCTGCAAACCGCATTTCAATCAGACTTTAACATTTTGAGTTATAAGCAAAAGAGTGATTTTAAGCAAAACGCCCTCTAGCAGCAAAATTAGAAACAAAATTGCAAAAACAGCAAATAGTTCAAACAAGTATATATAGGCAGAAAGCCCTAATTATTACTTTAATTACTAACAATAATTGATAAGAAATGAAAAAAAAAATGGGTATTTTTATTAGAGAAACAAGACTAATGAAATTTGCCCTTAAGTATTTAAGTTTTACTTAGCACTTAAAATGGTTGGTGGAATTTGACCCACAGTAGAACATGCTCAAGGTGAGCTATTGTGATCCCCCTGTGTCTTTTGTTGTCATCATGAGTGTTCTGTTGTCATCAATTTTCTTTAAACGCTATCTCCTCTGAAACCACTTGGTAGAAAATTAGTCATGATCCTTGGTTAGCTTTTCACAAAATTTGTTATAATACACTTGATCCATGCAGAATCTGGTTGCCATGGCAACCAACAGAATTATATTTTAAAAATCATAATTTGCTATAATAAAGTTGATTCCTTGAAAAATGAAGCCCCTAGGTGGTTGGCTAGTTTCCTTTTATACTACATAAAAAAATTCAAATTTCTTCTATGAAACCTGAATAGTCAGATTTCATATTCACATTACTGGTGGAATTCTGTTGCCACCATTTGTTATTCATGTATATGTAGAATTGGTGTTACATAATTTATATCATATTTTTTGATTTTTTTTTCATTTTTTACTAACACATATATGTCTTTATATGATTCCTGTGATTATATAGACCCATGTGATTCATATGATGAGTGATACATATTTATCTTCATACGACTCCGGTGATTCTATAGGCCCAGGTTGTGATTCATGTGAGTATTGATGCAAATTTGTCTTCACATGACATATGATTATATAGACCCATGTGATTCATAAGATTAGTGATTCACATTTGTCTTCACATGACATATGATTATATAGACCCATGTGATTCATAAGATTAGTGATTCACATTTGTCTTCACATGACTTCTATGATATCAGCCCATGTGATTCATATGATTAGTGATGCACATTTGTATTCACATGACTCCTATTATATTGGCCCATGTGATGCATAAGATTTGTGGTTCACATTTGTCTTCACACAACTCCTATGATATAGGCCCATGTGATGCATACAAGTAGTGTTGCACATTTGTCTTCACATGACTCCTATGATTTAGGCCCATGTGATTCATTTGAGTAGTTATTATATGCCCATACAAATTTTGTACAGACGTATTATGTTTTCACCCATGGCATCTGTGAAGTGTCTTGATTATGACCCATGATTTGTTGAAAATATGTGAAATTAACAGTGTCCAGACTCCTTTTTAAGTAGTTTTCATCGGATCCTCTTCAAACTTGCTGACAATGTATATGGGCATAATATTGTTATACCCTAGGGTAGACTGCATTAAGATTGGCTGGGTACAATTATCTAGGACGTTGTTCCGCTTGACTGAACTCCAACGGACGTTAAATATTATTAATTAATGGAATGACAGGGGACTGTTATAAATAAACACAAAAAGACTTTTAAGTTTCAAAGAATTGGTTTTTAGCTCTCATATTCAAAGAATATGAGAGCTATTGTAGTCACCCTGGTATCATACTTTCATGGTAGAAAGCTCTTGATAGAATATGTTGCAAATTATTGCCCCTTTTTAACTTAGAAATTTTGGTTAAAGTTTTGCATGCAATGTACTTTCATGCTAATATCTCAGTATCCAGGCATGGGATTGATTTTAAACATCTTTAATATGTTTAGGGGTATCATACTTTCATGGTAGATAAATCTTGATGGAATATGTTACAAATTATTGCCCCTTTTTAACCTAGAAATTTTGGTTAAAGTTTTGCATGCAAGTTACTTTCATGCTAATATCTCAGTATCCAGGCATGGGATTGATTTTAAACATCTTTTATATGTTTAGGGGTATCATACTTTCATGGTAGATAACTCTTGATGGAATATGTTAAAAATTATTGCCCCTTTTTAGCTTGACTATTCGAAGAATATGAGAGCTATTGTAATCACCCTGGCGTCGGCGTTGGCGTTGCAGCTTTTGGTTAAAGTTTTGTGTGCAAGTTACTATTAACCTTATATCTCAATAACCATTTATGGTATTGACTTGAAAGTTAATGAATAAGTTCAGGGGCATCAGACAACCAAGGTAGATAACTCTTGACTGAATATAATATGAACTATGGCCCCTTTTTAACTTAGAAATTTTGGTTAAGTTTTGCATGCAATAGAAAAATTGGTTAAAGTTTTGCGTGCAAGCTACTATCTAGTTTGTTTCTCAATAACCATTCATGATATTGACTTGAAAGTTTATGAATATGTTAAGGGGCATCATACAACCAAGGTAGATAACTCTTGATGGAATATATTACAAATTATGGCCCCTTTTTAACTTAGAAATTTTGATTAAAGTTTTGCATGCAAGATACTCTCATGCTTATATCTCAGTATCAAGCATGCGATTGATTTTAAACATCTTTAATATGTTTAGGGGTATCATACTTTCATGGTAGATAACTCTTGATAGAATATGTTACAAATTATTGCCCCTTTTTAACTTAGAAATTTTGGTTAAAGTTTTGCATGCAAGGTACTTTCATGCTAATATCTCAGTATCCAGGCATGGGATTGATTTGAAACATCTTTAATATGTTTAGGGGTATCATACTTTCATGGTAGATAACTTTTGATGGAATATATTACAAGTTATGGCCCCTTTTTTAACATAGAAATTTTGGTTAAAGTTTTACATGCAAGGTACTTTCATGCTAATATCTCAATATCCAGGCATGGGATTCATTTGAAACATCTTTAATACATTTAGGGGTATCATACTTCCATGTTAGATAACTCTTGATGGAATATGTTACAAATTATTGCCCTTTTTAACTTAGAAATTTTGGTTAAAGTTTTGCATGCAAGTTACTTTCATGCTTATATCTCAGTATCCAGGCATGGGATTGATTTAAAATATCTTTGATATGTTTAGGAGTATCATACTATCAAGGTAGATAACTTTTGATGGAATATATTACAAGTTATGGCCCCTTTTTTAACTTAGAAATTTTGGTTAAAGTTTTGCATGCAAGGTACTTTCATGCTTATATCTCAGAGTCGAGGCATGGAATTGATTTGGAACATCTTTGATATGGAATTGACTAGAAAGTTAAGGAGTGTCTTCAAGGGCATCAGAAAACAGGAGGATAACTTTTGGACTGACGCAAATTATGGCCCTTTTCTAACTTGGATTTTTGGTTTAAGTTTTGCATGCACAGTGTTATTGTGCTTATGTCTCAATAACTATGCATGGGATTGATTTTAGACTTCATAAATATATAAAGGGGTATCAGACTATCAAGGTATATCATTTTTGACTATTGTTATGTACAGGGAATGTGAAGGGCAAGAATTTAAGTAGATTTCATTTGATTTACCAACAAGCATTTTGAATAGTCGAGCGTGCTGTCCTCTGACAGCTCTTGTTAACTTAGAAATTTTGGTTAAAGTTTTGCATGCAAGGTACTTTCATGCTTATATCTCAGAGTCCAGGCGTGGAATTGATTTGGAACATCTTTGATATGTTTAGGGTTATCATACTATAAAAGAAGATAACACTTGATGGAATATATTAAAAATTATGACCCCTTTTAACTTAGAATTTTGGTTATATTTTTGCATTCAAGCTACTATCCAGCTTATATCTCAGAAATTGCTTGTGGAATTGACTAGAAAGTTAAGGAGTGTCTTCAGGGGCATCAGAAAATTAAGGAGGATAACTTTTGGACTGAATTTTATGCAAATTATGGCCCTTTTCTAACTTGGATTTTTGGTTAAAGTTTTGCATGCACTGTGTTATTGTGCTTATGTCTCAGTAACTATGCATGGGATTGATTTTAGACATCATAAAAATATTAAGGGGTATCAGACTATCAAGGTATATCATTTTTGACTATTATTATGTACAGGGTATGTGAAGGGCAAGAATTGAAATAGATTTCATTTGATTTACCAACAAGCATATTGAATAGTCGAGCGTGCTGTTCTCTGACAGCTTTTGTTACTTTGTGTCAGAATCAATGCTTAAAATGCTGAAATAAACACAGAGCCAAATGCACCCTATGGCAAAATGTTGGAGTTCCCGAAATGTGGGGGAACGCTGTATTTATACCCAACAGCAGTTCACAGCTCACAAATGTGAGGCACACAGCCCACAAAGGGCTCACAGTGTGTAGTGTGGGCTCACGATGAAAAGAATGCGAAGCCTATAATGACATAGGGCAATTACCAATATTTATATTTCTAAAAACAAAACAAATTAAATACAAATGACATTAACCTCATATGTATGCTTTCTAGCCTTTAATTGAAACGTTGTTCTGGTTTAAAGATTTATGACAGATATTCAAACAAACCACCACAGCTGTTGCTAGGCAACTTATTCACATTGAAAATCACAATGGCGGATGATCACAGTCAGAGTGAGATCTTGTAAAATTTAACCAGTGTTTGTTTACATAAACAGTAAGGAAATAACTTAAATCATGGGTTTATACATCTGATTAGGAAATATAAACTATATCAACACCTGCAGAATTGATGCTGGAAAACAATGTAAACATAGCAAAAACTGGTTACATAAACAAAATTCTGCTATGGAAAACACAGAGAAATCAAGTTCCAGAAGTTAGGAATTTAGACACATACTGGCATATTATGAAGTCTTGAGTTGTTATCCTGTGAATTTAACAAGGATAACAACCAGTTTAAAGTAGTGTTGCCTGTAAATAGCATAAAAAAAAAATGCCAAAGAAGAAGAAATAAGAAAAGAGTAACACCCATGGGCATTACAATATCTCAGCCAAGTTTTATTTCCACTCGAACCGGCCCAGGCACTTCTGGATAATTGTCCTTGATTTGTTGAAAATGTGTGAAATTACCTGTGTCCAGTTTCGTATTCAAACAGTTTAAAGCTCGACTATTCGAAGAATATGAGAGCTATTGTAGTCGCCCGTGTGTCGGCGTTGGCGTCAGCATTGGTGTTGCAGCTCTTGGTTAAAGTTTTGCATGCAAAATACTATCAGATTTATATCTCACTAACCATTCATGGTATAGACTCGAAAGTTTATGAATATGTTTAGAGGCATCAGGCAACCAAGGCAGATAACTCTTGATGGAATATATTACAAATTATGGTCCCTTTTTTAACTTAGAAATTTTGAATAAAATGTTTTATATGCAAGGTACTTTCATGATTATCTCTGTATCCAGGTATGCAATCGCCTTGAAACATCTTTAATATGTTAAGGGGTATCATACTGTTAAGGTAGATAACTCTTGATGGAAGATATTACAAGTTATGGCCCCTTTTTAACTTAGAAATTTTGGTTAAAGTTTTGCTTGCAAAGAATTTTATCCTTATATTTCAGTAACCAGGCATAGGTTTGATTTGAAACATCTTTAATATGTACAATAGTATCATTCTATAGTGGCAGATAGTTTTTTTACTAAATATAATACAGATTAGGGCCACTCTTTGACTTAGACTTTTTGGTTAAAGTTTTGCATGCAAGCTTCTATCCAACTTATATCTCAGAAATTATTTATGGTATTGACTAGAAAGTTTAGAAGTGTGTTCAGGAGCATCAGAAAACCAAGGAGGATAACTCTTGGACTGATTCTTTTACAAATTATGGCCCTTTTCTAACTTGGATACTTGGTTAAAGTTTTGCATGTACCGTGTTATTATGCTTGTCTCAATAACTATGCATGAGATTGATGTTATGACTTCATATTCCTGTTTAGGGGTATTAGACTATCCAGGTTATCATTTTTGACTATTATATACAGGGTATATGAAGGGCAGAAATAGAAATAGATTTTATTTTATTTACCAACAAGCATTTTGAATAGTCGAGCATGCTGTCTTCTGACAGCTCTTGTTGTTTGATCCCCTTCAAACTTGCTGACAATGTGTATGGGCATAATATCTCAGTCAAGTTTGATTTCCAGTTGAAACTGCCCAAGGCACTCCTGGATTATGGCCCTGGCTTTGTTGAAAATATATTTAATTACTAGTGACTGGACTACTTTTCAAAGACTTTTTATCAGATCCACTTAAAACTTGCTGACAATGTGTAATGCTTCTTCCTTTTGACGTGGTAAATTTTTGGACAGCACATATTACGGGTGTATTATGCTTTGACTCACGCAGCTCTTTTGCACATTTTGTCTTCACATGACTCCTATGATATAGGCCCATGTGATGCATAGTAGTGATTCACATGACTCCTATGATATAGGCCCATGTGATACATAAGATTAGTTAATTCACATTTGTCTTCACATGACTCCTATGATATAGACCCATGTGATGCATATGATTAGTGATGCACATTTGTCTTCACATGACTTCTATGATATAGGCCCATGTGATACATAAGATTAGTTAATTCACATTTGTCTTCACATGACTTATATGATGTAGGCCCATGTGATGCATATGATTAGTGATGCACATTTGTCTTCACATGACTCCTATGATATAGGCCCATGTGATGCATATGATTAGTGATGCATATTTGTCTGCACATGACACTTGTGATTATATAGACTCCTTTGAACCAAATTATAAGTGGTATGTATTTGTCTTTTCATGACTTCTTTGAGTATGTAAAATCATGTAAACCCAATGATCCTTCCTTTCAGAGAGCTCCAGAAACAGGTGTGTCAGATGGCCAACATGTTAGAGGCCCACAATGTTAAGCGTGGAGACAGAGTGGCTATCTACCTTCCCATGTCCCCCACTGCCGTGGTAGCCATGTTGGCATGCGCACGTATAGGTGCTATTCACAGTGTGGTTTTTGCTGGGTTCAGTGCAGAGGCTTTGGCAGGCAGGATTATTGATGGTAATGGTTGTCATCAAACTGTTAAATATTTGTTTATATGTGCCAACAATGACCTGATAATATGCTTAGTTCAAATAGGGTGAGTTAACTTCAGTAATCAAGGACAAGCAATATAGTGAATAGTGTATTTAAAAATGGTACTGGTTTATGTTCTTTGTGCTCAACACATAAGAGTAGTTCCAGGACTGGTTGGACTAGTGTAGGGATAATGTGACTGGTTTATAGCTCACTTGGAGCATATTGTGCGATCACCTTGCATCCGGCTGTTGCAGTTGTCTGTCATTTTTTGTGCAATATCAACAATTTACTCTGAAACCACTGGGCTGAAGTTGATGAAACTTGACATGAATGAGCACTGGGTTGTGGCCTTCACAAAAATTCCTGAAATAAACTTGATCCATGCAGAAATCTGGTAGCCATGGCAACCAAACAAATTGTTTTATGAACAACTTTAAAAAATCTTCCCTGAAACTAATTGTCAGAATTTCATTTAACTAAGCACAAATGGTCATATCATGGTGCCTGCCTACAGTGATGCTATTGCATCAATTATCAAAAATAGTATATATTGTTCATATGACATAATATTGCATCATATACTTAATCTCATCATAACGTATCCAATCCCTTTGTATTGAACTGAATAGTTTAAGACAGAATGAATGGGATCATATTGCATTGTATCATATTGCAATGGTATATTGTAAGTTGTATATTACTCATCGCATAATGGTATCGAATCACTCCAAGTATTGGAACAGTCTAAGTTTTGGGACACCCTTGATTTTTATAGAAAGTAATTATTTTTCATGTCTCTGAATTCAACATTAGCGTATGTGTATAAATTCATTTTTAGGACCTTTGGAAAAGGTGTGCTAATGTGACTGATGGATGTCTGGCGTCCATCGTCCCTTGTCAACATTTAACTTAACATCTGCTCCTAAACTACTGGGCACATTTTCATAAAACTTTACAGGAATGTTCCAAAGTACTGGCTGGATTTCAAAGTTTTTATGCCCCCACCAAAATTGGGATGGGGGAGTCATATAGATTTGCCTTTGTCTGTCTGTGCGTATGTACATCTGTCCATTCCGAAACTATGAGACGTACATAACTCCCAAAGTATGTGTACTACAGACTTGAAACTTCATTGATATATTATTCAGGACATGAACTTGTGCACTTGGGTATTTTTATCAAACCTTTGTTGAAAAGGACAGAGTTATAGGCCTTTTTTTAAAAAAAAAAAAATGGAATTTTATGTTTGTATGACACATATAACTCTGAAAGTATTTGTACCACAGGAATTTGGCATGTAGTATTTGGAAAAAAAACTCTAGTTAGTGTCTATATATATTAACAAGGGATGCAACTCATCGAGGACGAATTTTGATACCCGTGATCTTCTGAGGTTCGGATCACAAACAAAAAACTGTGACTGTGAATATTTTCAGATCCTGACAAAAGCCAAGGCATCCACCTCCAAGAAAAACATAAGAAAGCCCCACTCTGATATCTCCTTTTCACACCATTGTGTCATATTGTCTCAAAACACTGCCAGTTTTTGATGGTTGGACACGACCTTGCAACATGAATAGTCACGTATAAACAGCGATTTACACACATGTTTCGCAGAGTTTAACGTACCAGATCAATTATCCAAAATTATTTCAATATCTTTAGTAAAGAACTTGGAATTTTAGTAAAGCTATGACCTTCACCATGAGCTGTCATTTTATAATGCTTTCCTGATTGAAGCTGGACACTGTTTTCTAACAGTTAACTGGTGGTCTGATTTCCTTATCCTCCTCAGGGATTTCAGCTCATAACTTTTTGAAACAACCTGAGGTTTCGAACATTTAAGAAATTCAAGACTATTTATCCATTTGCTTTCCTAAGAAATTCAAGCCTATTTATCCATTTGGTTTCCTGTACTGTGTCTGCATGGACCGATCTAGTCCTTTGGTCAGCTGGATTGCAATCTGTTAAAATGCATGACCACTGTTCTTGCACTGTTGACTTCAGTATCCAGGCAACAGGGTTCTGCATGTAGATGATGAAATGCCTTACTTTATTGTTTTGTCACCTGCTGTAAGCAGAGGTGACCTATAGGGATCACTTTTCTGTCATCTGTCTCCATCCTTCTGTCTGTCACATATTTTTCTTCTTTATTCTGCTTAACTCCTGCTCTTATCAGGCTGTTGAAATTATATTTCATTTATGGACAGAGCTTGACATGGCTAATTGTCAGGCACAAGGTTCATAACTCTGGTATCATTTTTAGCTCACCTGAGCACGAAGTGCTCAAGGTGAGCTATTGTGATCACCCTTCATCCGTCGTCCGTCGTCGTGCGTCGTCAACAATTTTCTTTAAACGACATCTCCTCTGAAACCGCTGGACAGAATTTAATGAAACTTGGCAGGAATGTTCCTTGGGTGAGGCTCTACAAAAGTTGCTAAAATAAAGTTGATCAATGAAGAACTCTGGTTGCCATGGCAACAAAAAGAAAAATAATTTGAGAACTTTAAAAATCATCTCCTTCAAAACTACTGGCCAGATTTCAAAATAATTTGGTACAGATGTTCCTTGGGTCAACCTCTACCAAAGTTGCTAAAATTATTCCGATCCGTAAAAAAACATGGCCGCCAGGGGCGGGGCTTATTTGCCTTATATGTATATAGAGAAACCTTTAAACAACATCTCCTCTAAAACAACTGGACAGAATTTGATTAAACTTGGCAGGGATGATCCTTAGGTCAACCTTCACAAAAGTTGCTAAAATAAAGTTGATCCATGAAGAACTCTGGTTGCCATGGCAACAAAAAGAAAAATAATTTGAGAACTTTAAAAATCATCTCCTTCAAAACTACTGGCCAGATTTCAAAATAATTTGGTACAGATGTTCCTTGGGTCAACCTCTACCAAAGTTGCTAAAATTATTCCGATCCGTAAAAAAACATGGCCGCCAGGGGCGGGGCTTATTTGCCTTATATGTATATAGAGAAACCTTTAAACAACATCTCCTCTGAAACAACTGGACAGAATTTGATTAAACTTGGCAGGGATGATCCTTAGGTCAACCTTCACAAAAGTTGCTAAAATAAAGTTGATCCATGAAGAACTCTGGTTGCCATGGCAACAAAAAGAAAAAAAAAATGAAAACTTTAAAAATCATCTCCTTCAAAACTACTGGCCAGATTTCAAAATAATTTGGTACAGATGTTCCTTGGGTCAACTTCTACCAAAGTTGCTAAAATTATTTCGATCCGTAAAAAAACATGGCCGCCAGGGGCGGGGCTTATTTGCCTTATATGTATATAGAGAAACCTTTAAACGACATCTCCTCTGAAACCGCTGGACAGAATTTAATGAAACTTGGCAGGAATGTTCCTTGGGTGAGGCTCTACAAAAGTTGCTAAAATAAAGTTGATCCATGAAGAACTCTGGTTGCCATGGCAACAAAAAGAAAAATAATTTGAAAACTTTAAGAATCATCTCCTTCAAAACTGCTGGCCAGATTTCAAAATAATATGGTACAAATGTTCCTTGGGTCAACCTCTACCAAAGTTGCTAAAATTATTTCGATCCGTAAAAAAACATGGCCGCCAGGGGCGGGGCTTATTTGCCTTATATGTATATAGAGAAACCTTTAAACGACATCTCCTCTGAAACCACTGGAAAGAATTTAATGAAACTTGGCAGGAATGTTCCTTTGGTGAGGCTCTACAAAAGTTGTTAAAATAAAGTTGATCCATGAAGAACTCTGGTTGCCATGGCTACAAAAAGAAAAATAATTTGAAAACTTTAAAAATCATCTCCTTCAAAACTATTGGCCAGATTTCAAAATAATTTGGTACAGATGTTCCTTGGGTCAACCTCTACCAAAGTTGCTAAAATTATTCCGATCCGTAAAAAAACATGGCCGCCAGGGGCGGGGCTTATTTGCCTTATATGTATATAGAGAAACCTTTAAACAACATCTCCTCTGAAACAACTGGACAGAATTTGATTAAACTTGGCAGGGATGATCCTTAGGTCAACCTTCACAAAAGTTGCTAAAATAAAGTTGATCCATGAAGAACTCTGGTTGCCATGGCAACAAAAAGAAAAATAATTTGAAAACTTTAAGAATCATCTCCTTCAAAACTGCTGGCCAGATTACAAAATAATTTGGTACAAATGTTCCTTGGGTCAGCCTCTACCAAAGTTGCTAAAATTATTTCGATCCGTAAAAAAAAAAATGGCTGCCAGGGGCGGGGCTTATTTGCCTTATATGTATAAAGAGAAACCTTTAAACGACATCTCCTCTGAAACCTCTGGACAGAATTTAATGAAACTTGGCAGGAATGTTCCTTTGGTGAGGCTCTACAAAATTTGCTAAAATAAAGTTGATCCATGAAGAACTCTGGTTGCCATGGCTACAAAAAGAAAAATAATTTGAAAACTTTAAAAATCATCTCCTTCAAAACTGCTGGCCAGATTTCAAAATAATTTGGTACAAATGTTCCTTGGGTCAACCTCTACCAAAGTTGCTAAAATTATTCCGATCCGTAAAAAAACATGGCCGCCAGGGGCGGGGCTTATTTGCCTTATATGTATATAGAGAAACCTTTAAACGACATCTCCTCTGAAACCACTGGACAGAATTTAATGAAACTTGGCAGGAATGTTCCTTTGGTGAGGCTCTACAAAAGTTGTTAAAATAAAGTTGATCCATGAAGAACTCTGGTTGCCATGGCTACAAAAAGAAAAATAATTTGAAAACTTTAAAAATCATCTCCTTCAAAACTACTGGCCAGATTTCAAAATAATTTGGTACAGATGTTCCTTGGGTCAACCTCTACCAAAGTTGCTAAAATTATTTCGATCTGTAAAAAAAAAATGGCAGCCAGGGGCGGGGCTTATTTGCCTTATATGTATATAGAGAAACCTTTAAACGACATCTCCTCTGAAACCACTGGACAGAATTTAATGAAACTTGGCAGGAATGTTCCTTTGGTGAGGCTCTACAAAAGTTGTTAAAATAAAGTTGATCCATGAAGAACTCTGGTTGCCATGGCTACAAAAAGAAAAATAATTTGAAAACTTTAAAAATCATCTCCTTCAAAACTACTGGCCAGATTTCAAAATAATTTGGTACAGATGTTCCTTGGGTCAACCTCTACCAAAGTTGCTAAAATTATTTCGATCTGTAAAAAAACATGGCCGCCAGGGGCGGGGCTTATTTGCCTTATATGTATATAGAGAAACCTTTAAACGACATCTCCTCTGAAACCACTGGACAGAATTTAATGAAACTTGGCAGGAATGTTCCTTTGGTGAGGCTCTACAAAAGTTGTTAAAATAAAGTTGATCCATGAAGAACTCTGGTTGCCATGGCTACAAAAAGAAAAATAATTTGAAAACTTTAAAAATCATCTTCTTCAAAACTACTGGCCAGATTTTAAAATGTTTTAATACAGACTGATGTTCCTTGGGTAACCGTATACTCAGGTGAGCGATCCAGGGCCATCAAGGCCCTCTTGTTTTTTAGTTATTCCCCTTTTCTTTCACACTTTATTTTGGCACCGTCACACTTTTTTATTCTGCAATAATTCCAGCTCTAATCATTCTATTGAAATGAAATTGCAATAATAGAGAGCTTGACATGGGGAATTGCCATGCACAAGGTCCATAACTCTGGTATCATTTTTTACCTTCCCTTAGTGAAATGAAATGGCTTGAAACACCATTGAATTACCATTTCTTTTTGCAGAACCAAATGTAGCACAACCCTTGAAGGACCATTGAAAGTCTTTATATACTAAATAGTGCAACCATTGAAACTCCATCAAAACACCATTGAAATTTAATGGAAACACCATTGAAACTCCATTGAAATGAGCCGAAATATACAAATGAGCTCTCCCTAAAAAAATGAAAAATAAATTATTTTCAATGGTATCCAATGAGTGATTTTAATGGAATAAAATGGTTTTTCAATGGTATTTTGGTGGTGTCATTTTACATAAAATAATTTAAAATGAAACATCAATAACCTTCAATGGTAATTAATGGAAATTCAAAGGTGCCAAATAATACTCATGCACTGAGTATGGCGGACCTGGGGTTTTAAACAGGCAACATGGCTGGATACGAAAATAATTTTTATTCATGTCATCACATATCACATCCGTATCAACAGTCTAAACAATCTTTTTTTTAAACAAATTACAGTGACCAACATGGATATTAATTCCCCATGCTTAAGAGTAGTGTCCAGGTTCATCCTTTATCAAATTAATATGTTTTTTGTTTTTCCATAACACACTATAGCCTATGTTCCAAGTTCTGCACAACCTCCTCTTTCTCCACCTATTGAATTAAAAACACTTATAACGTTTCCAAAACTTATTATGCCAACTGTTGTATGCCTTGCATTCACTAAGTCCAAGTTCCAAAGCGATTTTCCTTGAATTCACCTAGATCAGTGGTCCTGATGATCCAATGCGCCATGGGTCAGAGATCAGTTTCCACTTTGAAAGAGGAATGTCCAAGTCCTTGTTGACATTCCTGAACATGTGCTGATGTTACGCATAAATTTACATTGAAATTCTGCTCATATTCTGCAAGGACTGCAGCTTTCTTCCTCCCACATGTCTGAAACTAAAAAAAAAAAATAAAATAAAAACAAGTAAAATGATTTAAAAGTAAAATAACTAAGAAGCGCAAAGCCTATAGCCTGCCTTTGTATTTAAATATTCTAGTGTTTACTCAGATTTGATAATTGATCCATATTCCCATTCATACCAGTATTAATAATAAAGATGAAGTTCTGGCTGTGCATGCATATTTGTAAAACCAAATTTTTCTCATCATTATAAATTCAAAATATTTTTCCATCTGACAATATCAGTTAACTAGAGGAATTGAGTTCAGCCACAATCAAACTCAGTTGCAATATTTGTATGACAGCTGTAATTTGTAAACTAAGTTTGAGAGATATAGTGCTGTTACACTGCAGTATCACGCCATAGATAGTTGGCATGACACCACTCCCAAGTTGCATTATCCCCAACACCGCGACAACCGCGTCTGGGACATATTCTAATATGCTGAGCACCAAACATGGGAGATACAGTGCCATTTTTCTTTTACAACTTTCATACGTTGCTGCTAGGGACAGGAACCCAAGGCTTCCAGTTCCGGAGGCAGACACCCTTACTGGGGATGGTGTTATGTAAGGTAAACTGCCTGTCTGATTAACTACCATGAAAAAGGTAAAGGCAGTAGCATTGTGGATGTCTCAAGTTGTTCTTTGATATGCGACACTTCAGTTTTCAAGGATCTTAGAAACTTTTTTTTTCTTCAAAAAATGTATTCATTTCTAATAAGAGTCTATTTACCCATAATCCAAAGTCTGCGTTGTTTACAAAGTGGATCAGGGATGGCATCATCCTTGTTGAAAACATGGTTGGACATGTTGCTACACTAAGGCTGTTTCAGCTGAAATAAAAACAAAAAAGTTGTGTTAAATCAGTCAGATTTCATTTTATTACAGCAATGACAATGGACATAATATAGCTGAATTTTATACAGCATTCAATGTTAAAAATTCCAAGTCACTGCCAGCAGTTGGTCATGAACAAATATTCCAACAGAAATTCTTATATATCTAAAGGAGTAAAACAATGTTTTTTTCCTTAAATTTTTATAGATCTACATGTAAGATAATCAAGCGATGATTTAGTGTAAACCAAAATGAGTTTTATTGCGGATCGCACATTTGTTAACAGATTTATTGTATATACAATGATTTTTCACCAGGCCTTCCTTTTTAGCTCACCTGAGCACGTGTGCTCAGGATGAGCTTTTAGAATCGATGAATGTCCGTCGTCCGTCCGTCCGTCCGTCCGTCCGTCCTCCGTCCGTCGTCCGTCGTCCACAATTTGTTCGTTTGCACTCTAGCATCTTCATTTTATGAGCAATTATCTTCAAACTTTAAAACAATGTTTATAACCATAAAATCTCGGCCAAGTTCGATTATGGCTGATATCGGAACATTAGGTCAGGAGTTATGCCCCTTTTAAAATTCAAAAAAGCCAGATTTCACATTGTTTGCACTCTAGCATCTTCATTTCATGAGCAATTTTCTTCAAACTTTAAAACAATGTTTATAACCATAAAATCACGGCCAAGTTTAGATTATGGCTGATATCGTACCATTAGGTCAGGAGTTATGCCCCTTTTAATATTCAAAAAATGCCATATTTCAAGTTTTTTACACTCTAGCATCTTCCTTTTTTTAGCAATCATCTTCAAACTTTATGACATTGTTAATGTCAATAATGTCTCGATTGAGTTCAATTGTGGCTGAGATGGGTCATTTAGGTCAGGAGTTATGTCCCTTTTAATACAAAAAATGCAAGATTTCACTTTGTTTATTCTCTACCAACTTCATTTTTTTAACAATCATTTTTAAACTTTAAGACAATGTTTATGCCCTTAATCTCACACTCAGGTTCAATTATAACTGATATTGACTTGTAAATTTAGGAGTTATGCCCATTTCACCATAAAAAAAGCCAGATTTCACTTTTACACTCAAGCATCTTTATTTCTTAAGCAATCATCTTTCTCAGGTGAGCGACCAAGGGCCATCTTGGCCCTCTTGTTTTAGCTCACCTGAGCACGTGTGCTCAGGATGAGCTTTTAGGATCAATGAATGTCCGTCGTCCGTCTGTCGTCCATCGTCCACAATTTGTTCGTTTGCACTCTAGCATCTTCATTTTATGAGCAATTATCTTCAAACTTTATATCAATGTTTATCACCATAAAATCTCGGCCAAGTTCGATTATGGCTGATATCGGAACATTAGGTCAGGAGTTATGCCCCCTTTAAAATTCAAAAAAGCCAATTTCAATTGTTTCACCTAGCATCTTCTTTCTAGCATATCTTCAAACTTTATCAATGTTATACCATAATCCGGAGTTCGATTATGGCTGATTCTCCATTAGGTCAGGAGTTATGTCCCTTTTAATATTCAAAAAATGCCATATTTCAAGTTGTTTACACACTAGCATCTTCCTTTTTCTAGCAATCATCTTCAAACTTTATGGCAATGCTTATGACCATAAGGTCTCGATTGAGTTCGATTATGGCTGAGATTCATAATTAGGTCAGGAGTTAGCCCCTTTTAATATTAAAAAATGCCAATTTCACTTGTTTACACTCTAGCATCTTCATCTTTTGAGCAATCATCTTCAAACTTTATGGCAATGTTATGACCATAATTTCTCGATTGGTTTGATTATGACTGAGATCAGTTGATTAGGTCAGGAGTTATGCCCCTTTTAATATAAAAAAGCCATATTTCACATTGTTTACACACTAGCATCTTCCTTTTTCTAGCAATCATCTTCAAACTTTATGACATTGTTAATGACCATAATGTCTCGATTGAGTTCAATTGTGGCTGAGATGGGTCATTTAGGTCAGGAGTTATGCCCCTTTTAATACAAAAAATGCAAGATTTCACTTTGTTTATTCTCTACCAACTTCATTTTTTTAACAATCATTTTTAAACTTTAAGACAATGTTTATGCCCATAATCTCACAATCGGTATCAATTATAACTGATATTGACTTGTAAATTTAGGAGTTACAGTCGAACCTGCTTACAAAGGCCACCCAAGGGAAATTACAATTTTGGCCTTTGTTAGCAGGTGGCCTTTGTTAGCAGGTGTCATGTTTTGTCTGATGTTCGTGACTGTACATATATGTATGTGGTCATCTCTCTCTCTTTCTCTCTCTCTCTCTCTTTAAGTTCCAATTATGTGCAGAAAGTTATTTATAGGAGGATATACATATTTTAAATAACAAATGTGAAAACATAATAATGTTTAATAATTGATTTCATAAATGAATAACATTTTGAACAACAAACATGCATTTGTCTTGTGTAAGATTTTCACAGCGTTGTTTTGTTACCATGGAGCTTGAAGACAGAAGAATGAATAGGCAGATACGAAACAGAATGAAAGCATAAGAATGCGTATATGTGTTCGTTTGTTGTAGAATATACGTAATAATCATAGAATAATGTGTATTTGTAATGTGAGAATCGATTCTGATCAACCTTCAATCAATAAAGCAAGTGTTTCTGTGTTAAAACCAACTTTCTCATAACGCGAAAACATGTTACACTCTTTTCTATGTCTGGCGATAAAATCCGAGTAATCCACAATTTGAGCGTCGGCTATTATACGGTCCTCAATACCTCGTGTATTTTGAACAGAGATACAGATAAGGTGCTTTTTTTTTAGCTCACCTGAGCACATGTGCTCAGGATGAGCTTTTAGGATCAATGAATGTCCGTCGTCCGTCCGTCCGTCCGTCCGTCCGTCCGTCCGTCCGTCGTCCACAATTTGTTCGTTTGCACTCTAGCATCTTCATTTTATGAGCAATTATCTTCAAACTTTAAAACAATGTTTATAACCATAAAATCTCGGCCAAGTTCGATTATGGCTGATATCGGAACATTAGGTCAGGAGTTATGCCCCTTTTAAAATTCAAAAAAGCCAGATTTCACATTGTTTGCACTCTAGCATCTTCATTTCATGAGCAATTATCTTCAAACTTTATATCAATGTATATAACCATAAAATCACGGCCAAGTTCGATTATGGCTGATATCGTACCATTAGGTCAGGAGTTATGCCCCTTTTAATATTAAAAAAATGCCATATTTCAAGTTGTTTTTTACACTCTAGCATCTTCATCTTTTGAGCAATCCTCTTCAAACTTTATGGCAATGCTTATGACCATAAGGTCTGTATTGAGTTCGATTATGGCTGAGATTCATCAATTAGGTCAGGAGTTACGCCCCTTTTAATATTAAAAAAAATATGCCATATTTCACTTTGTTTACACTCTAGTATCTTCATCTTTTGAGCAATCATCTTCAAACTTTATGGCAATGTTAATGACCATAATGTCTCGATTGAGTTCAATTGTGGCTGAGATCCGTCAATTAGGTCAGGAGTTATGCCCCTTTTAATACAAAAAATGTAAGATTTCACTTTGTTTATTTTCTACCAACTTCATTTTTTTAACAATCATTTTTATTAAACTTTAAGACAATGTTTATGCCCATAATTTCACAATCAGGTTCAATTATAACTGATATTGACTTGTAAATTAAGGAGTTATGCCCATTTCACCTTAAAAAAACAACAGATTTCACTTTTACACTCAAGCATCTTTATTTCTTAAGCAATCATCTTTCTCAGGTGAGGGACCAAGGGCCATCTTGGCCCTCTTGTCTCTCTCTCTAAACTCTTTGAAAACAAAACAAACCAAAAAATTATTTATAATTAATGACAAGACCGCATCTTAAACACGCTTGAAGCACCGCACTTTACACTCAATCATTGTTATCATTTTCCCGGATTAAAAATGAGGAAGACATCTTGCTAATCAATGCCAATTAAGGTCATCCACACCTGACAAACACCACCTGTACGAACAGTAATGGTCACTATGGAAACCATCCTCGCCACCCTCGATGATTACGGTATTGTCTCAAATCTATTGTTCGGCTCTCACCTAACGGTGTTAGCCGTTACGCAACTTCCTGATGGGGCGCGTCAGTGGCGCGTGGCCGTTCGTACCAGTGTGGGGTACCAAATGGGGTCAAATATGGTGGCCGTTGGTCGTAGTAAGCAGTTGGTCGCTGATAGCAGGTGTAATATAGAACGAAATTGGTCGGGGGGGAATTTGAAGTGGCCGTTGTTAGCAGTTGGTCGCTGCTAGCAGGTGGCCGTTGGACCAGGTTCGACTGTATGCCCATTTCACCATAAAAAAAAAGCCAGATTTCACTTTTACACTCAAGCATCTTTATTTCTTAAGCAATCATCTTTCTCAGGTGAGCGACCAAGGGCCATCTTGGCCCTCTTGTTTAAATTAAGTACGATGCTAACCGTGGACGATATGACCTGCGATCGATTCTTTTCTTTTTAAAATTTCATGAAAGGTTAATTTGCACATATCGAACACAAATATATATATTCTGGAAAGCAAATAAAAGAAAATTCAACTTAAAATTGTAGGGATTGATCATTGTGTTATACATCGACAGGCAGAAAATAAACTCCTCGCCATTTGCAGACGAAACAAAGTCACTTATTTTTTATGGATAAATGGAAAGTAATTTCATTACAAACATAATTTATACTCATAACTATATTGAATATTCTTACCTTTGTCATAAAATGGATGTCATCTGCGAAAATATTGCGAATCAATAACGTAATCACCTATTGTTTACACTGTTTGTTGTTTGTCGTTCTTTTCAAAATGGTGGAATGATGCAACGCTGCGTTATTTTCGGTTTTTAAATTTAAAAGAGGGAAAGTTAAGATCAGTTACGAAACAAAAACTGGGTTTCGAAATAAAGTTTAAAGAGAGGGTTTTCCAAAATAAAATACAAAATATAAGTAAAAATCATTGATCTACGTAGAAACTTTTCGGCACTACTTTTCCTCGTAGGATTGTCCTACAACCTTGAAACAACTTCAGAACTTTTATTCGGGGCGCGGTTAATTCGAACAAGACCCATTCGTAACCTTTTTTCGATGCGTAACCACAATGTCGCTTCGTGGTAACCGTTTTCAGAAAAAAAGTGAATTAACAAAGACTTCATTTAAATCCACAGAATAAGGGGTCTTAGAAATAATTAGATCTTATAGTTTTTGTTTCAATGTAATACGACATACTCAATAAGCTTTAAGCTTTCAATTTAATCCTATTTTGTATCTCATATTTATGAATGCTTGTGATTGCTCTGTTGTATTTATTAATAAATATGATATATCAATATCAAGAATAGTTATGCAAAATCGTGGGCACATTTGCCTCTGACAAATTAATTATTACAGAGTTATGACCCTTTTCATTTTTGACAAAATCTTGTCTGCACTTTAATTATTTCAAAAACTTCTGGCTTGCATTGGATCAAACTTCACAATATTGATCAGTATCAGAAGTACCACTTTTGTAATTTTCCCTGATTATTTAAGTTAGAATTATAAAGCAGGTATGCAATAAACCATGCAAGCAACCACATTCTTTTTGTCCCTTTTTTTCTTCTGTCATAGAGCACTTACATGTACATTTAACAGGTAGTTAAGTTAGGTGCTGTAACAATCAAAAAAGTATTGACTTTTATGCCAAATTGTGATATTGTGAATCATTACAAAATGTCCATAAAAGCTTTTTGCTTT
>CM037784.1:42202365-42252365 GCA_021229015.1 Solen grandis
ACATGGCAGATATTGTTGAGAATCATCTCCGGTTAAATACTTCAAAGTCGGTGCAGCTTGCTAAGTGGTTAGTGAGTGCACTACGGGAGTCTTGCTTGGCTATAAAGGTAGTTCCTGGACTGGTTGCTCGTGTCAGGCTAATGTGACTGGGTGTGGTATTATGCCTTATGCCTTATGTCTACGGTATGATACTGTAGTATGGCAGCATTATATCATTCTCAAGTAGACATCGTCTCCAAATGACTGAAGTACCTTCGGTGGGATGTTAAACCCAATAGACAATAACAACACTAATGGGAATGGGGGGTTGTAGGTTCAATCCCATGATCCTTCATATTATGTACCACTCAAAATTTGCTAAGGATCACTCAAATTATACTGGTAAATACAATGATTAAAAAGGCTATTTTTGGAACTTATCACCCAAAGCATCCCAAATAAACCAACTGGAGGCTTTCAAAATGATAAAATACACAAGATTTCACTAAATGAACCATAGCAAATTTAGAGTAGTTTAGTTGTTAACCCATTACCTCATGAATATTCATGTACCGATTTTTGAATATTAATTTACTGATCTGTAAATGGATTATGAAATAAGGAGTTTTCTTTGCCATGCAGACAATGTTGAACCTGAGCTACAGTATGTTGTATAAGCAAACAGAGTAGATCCCAATCAGACTGCTCCATTTAGGGCCTTGGTCTCCTCAGTTTGCCAAGCCATCAAAATGTGTCTGTATAAATGCAACTTAATTTATTTACATTGATTATGAAACAAGCTTTTACAACTAATATTAATCACTCTTGATGGCTTTGATGCCGATGGACCCCGGAGAAAACCCATGTGTCTGGATGGTTGACCACTATACCCTCTCACATATGTGACCAGGAATCGAACCTCGGGACACATTGGTGAGAAGTGCATTTGTGTTACCACTACACTATCCAGGCATTTGTTCATATAGGGTAAAGGTTTAAGGTTTAGAATTGTAAATGGTGTATTCCCCTTACTTGAAGCTCAGCATTAATGTGAAATCATAAATTTTCTTCTAACATTAATTTTCGTTGATTTCATGGAGGGTTTCATCCACGAATATTAATCCCCATGAAAATTTGTCACATATATAGACCTCACCTTTACTAGGATATAGATCCACAAAGAATTCCTTTAGGTACATAATCAACGAAATTTAATGTCAACAAAAATATATGATTTTACCTGTGTATTGGTACTTGGTTGGCTTAAAACAAAGAAAAAACAAATCAAATGACTCTTTTTCTGTACATTTCCTATAACCACATAAGATACATTAAGTTTGATAAGAAAATATATTTACTAAGAAATATCACTATACAAGCATATTCAACACTTGAAAATATAGAAAACAATAGATATTTGTTTCTTATAATCAGAAATATAATATTGTGAGAAATTTTGCTGGCTCTCAGAGATTCACACCACTGTATTTTCACCAAGGTAATCAAATAACCTTGACCTACTTTCAGGCTGGGTACGGGCTGGTCTGTCCACACAAACAAATTCAGCTCCTTCCAGAAGTCACAGCACCTGAGTGCCGAGGAGCAAGAGCAGATAATGAATGTGATACAGAAGGCAGATTACCTGGAGGCAGTCGAACAGGAGCGTATAGGGTATGTACCACTGCCCACCACTGGCCTCAATACTATCAATCTTAAAATTAATGGAGATCTCTCATTCTGTTTTTTTTTGTTTTTTTTGTTTATGCCCCCAGAATGATAGATTGGAGCATATTGTTTTTAGTCCTTTCTTTTTGTCTGTTTGTCACAAAATGTTCACCTTCATGCACCTTGATGAATTCTACCCGCCATGTGACCTTGACCTTCAAATTATCTTGACCCCCCCCCCTCAAGGTCTTAGGGCCTTAAGTTTCATACCATAATTGCCTAAGCATTTTTGATCCCTTGTTCTTAATGTCCTTTCTTCTGACTACACATCAAGGCATATGTGTTTAGCAGACAGCTCTTGTTTTACACAAAGATTTCTCATTTGTGCCCTTACATTTTCATCCAGAGTTTGGGCAGAACATATACCCACTTTTGTATGTGATCAATACCTTTAATCCAGAAGATAGATTTGGATGTGTGACTGCTTCTAATACTCACAGAGATCAATCGTTTGAAAATCACCCTGTCTGGATTTCACATCGGCTTCTGGCAAATTAATTTACCGATCAGTCTATGCATTTCATAGTATAGAGGTTAACCAATCTTCACATTTATTTCTTTCTTTCTTCTTTATTTACCACATATTCAGTGTCTGTGTTAACATAAACAACAGCATGATAGTCCTTTTCATGACTTCATTATCTTCTGTTCAGTTGATTGAAATTAATTCCACTGAATATTTTTAACCTAATAATCTTCCGAGTTACAAAGCATTGCCTTCAGTTGTTTCAGACTTTGTACCGGTATTGTCTCATCCCAATAATAAGGAAATCCAAAAATGTTCATGAGAAATCCAACATATACAGTCAAACCTGTCAAGGGAACAAGAGAAAGTGGCTGCTTAACAAAGGTGGTCGCTCATATAACAAAATGCTAGTTTGGTGATATCAAAACTGACTGTTAAATGCAGGTTGACCACTTAATACAGGTTGACCACTTAATACAGGTTCAACTGTATGAGAAATTAACTAACACCAGAAGGAGGTGCAAGTAAAGATAAAATGGACAAAAAACAACAACACAGAAACAGGACATTGTGTAAAACAGAGATACCAATTGTTACAGCCTAATTGACCATCAGTCGGCAAAGAACCAACTGTGGTGCTAAAACCAGGTTTCAAGGGCCCCAATTTTGCTCTTCCCAAATATATATTTAGTATAATTTTTTTTTTTATATATTACTACCTGTCTGTAAATTCAACAACTGATGAACGTTTTGAATAATGAATGAAACCCTGTTATGTTATATATATATATATATATAGAGAGAGAGAGAGAGAGAGAGAGAGAGAGGGGGTATTACACCACTTGTCTATAATGTGGTACTAATTATATTGGAATTGGTATTACACCACTTGTATTAGAATGTGGTATTTCACAATTTGTCTATAAATGTTGTATTACACCACCTGCCGATATAATAATGTGGTATTACACCACTTGTCTTATAGGGTGGTATTATACCACTTTCTTATAATAATGTGATATCACCGTAAACATTCATGTATTGTGCACATTTCTATGACTTCAATTTAGATTTCTGAGAAGGGGTGCACACAATACATGAGAATTCAGTTTTTCCTTCGTGTTTCCAAACTTTACCCCACCCACTAGGAAGCCATATCGGCGATTGGTGAAGTCTGTATGATTTGTATTCATATTTTAAATTGGTATTAAAGTTCTATCATATATATTTGCAAGAAAAAAAAATGCTTACAAAACCATTGTTCTCGTTTGTTTATATATTGCTGTGAATCACCTAGAACTTGTTCAGTACTGTACTGTACTTTACATAATAATTCATTGACATGAAGCCAAATGCGATATTCGTATCGTCATTACTGAGACAAACCATGACTGTCATTATGATATGATTATACAATCAGCTGATTGTTTTTAGTACATTCAGATGATATTCTAGCTAGTTGGTTCCATTTTGGACAAAACTGTTCGGTTAAAGATAACTGTGTACTTCAAATTCCATTTGGAAAGGACCTTGCGACTAACAAGCAACAAGGCGTCAATGTTTGAAGACAATTACTCAAACTATTGGCCATAATGAACATAAACATAACAATACAAGCTGAATGTGGATACTAGAGGTGTGAATTATGATAATCGCATGACTGACTTTCGGAAGCAGTAGAACTTTTGTTTCCTGTAGTTCAATCGAATATCCGCAAAACACCCACGGCTAAACAAAATGGCGGCCATTTTGATGCACGAAAAATCAGTGCGCATTATAGAAGGGAAATAGATTTTTACCAAGGTTTTGAACCTCAAACTCGGGATGTGCATTATACATGAGAGTTTACGGTATACCATCTTGTCTTATAATGTGGTATTACACTACTTGTCTATAATTTGGTATTACACAACTTGTATATAGGTTTCAGTGAGGCAGCATTGTGCATTTGTGTCTGTCTAAAGTCCCCAAATGACTGAAACACTCATCATCTTCTCATCTAGATGGTATAGATCAATCACATACAGTATAAAACCTGATCAGACTGTTTATTGTTTGCAAACTTATCAAATTTTATGCAACAGCTGTATCCTTTTAGAACTTTTCTCAAACTTGACACTAGCGCTAAGTAATACTTAAATACTTTAGGGCAAATTTCACTACTCTTGTTTCTCTAAAGAAAACACCCAAATTTTTCATTTCATAGCAAAATTTGTCTGTTATTAAGGCAATAATTCCTGTCAGCTTAGTCATATACTTAAATATTTCATAAACTTGAAATGACAGAATGTGTTTCTTCCTAGTTAAAGAATTTAAGTACTACTTAGCACTAAGTATTGTCGGTGGAATTTGTGCATGGTCACAATAGTCCAATTTTAGATTTTAAGCCTGGAAGAAAATCGCCCCAGATTTCATAGAATTTATATGAACTATTGACAGAATCATTGATCTTAGGCATTTTCACATCCAACCCAGCCATGATTTATCTCCTCTGTGAGACTGCTTTGGTTTTTCGAAGCCTACACACACGCTATCTCATTATTTGCCCCCATGTATGGTGAATTTGAAAAGGTTACATAAATCATTCATCATGAAATGTTGAGATTTTTTATCAGATAAATATTGCCATGAGAACCCTTCCTGGAAATGTCGGTTAGCTGCAAATGTCAGAAAAATATTTTTAATCTAACTGGCAGAGTGTTGATTCCTCCTGATGTCAGGATTATCAGTTTTTATGATACCCTGCTCTTTGTAATGAAGTAATACTGGGTAATACTGGAACTGTGTGATGGATGTCATGTCACTCTCATTTCACCCACCTTTACTCTTAACCTCATGAATATTCATGCTCCAATTTATGACTTTATGAATATTAATTAACTTCAAATGATATTTGGAACATGGTTTTATGTGTCACCTGCTGTGATCTTCACATTTATTCTGTCCTGCCTCAGCAGGTGACACATGTATTCCAAAGAACACTCTTGTCTTTATCACGTAGACTGTGAAGAATCTGAGTCACAATATTTTACATATTTGATCAAACAGAGGAGACCCATCAAAGAACCAGTCTGATCTGGGTCTGCTCTGTTTCCCAATATGTCAAAATGAGTCTATATGAGGTAAAGAGTTCATCAGCTTTGATAAAGTGCACCATCATGATCACAGTATTTGTGGTCCAAGACTAGATAGTGCCAAACTTTTCAACCATTTGTAATAAAGGACCACCTGTCTTTCATGGCCACCAACTGAATTCCGGATGGGTAAAACTTTATTTTTAGCCATCAATGTATTTTTTCTTCTTCAGGAGACTGGTAGAGAAGCTGGACAATATGAAGAAAAATGCCATGGGCAATGGAACGTCCCAGTGTGTCTTGTGTGGAGATGAATTTGGGCTTCTTGGGGCCTCGCCCACTTTTTGTGATGACTGCCATAAGGTACTGCTCAGATTAAATATCATATCGTATTACAAGAGATGAGTAAATTCTACACTCACAAAGACATTTTTTTCTCCAGGATAAAGATATGTTTGATGAACAGTGTACATATCTGTCTAATGTTTTTGTCTGTTTATCAAAGCTAGTAATTTAAAGTCAAAAGTTTTTGTTTTTTTAATGTTGTAAACAAAAATTGGAATCCGTTATAAATTCAATTTTGTTGTTACATATATTCATGGATTCATGTTCTAGAAAACTTGAAATCTATTGAATTAGCAGTTTAGATGTGGATTAATATTCATGGATAATGCCATTCACAAAATCCACAAAAATTAATCCCTTACAAAGATTAAATATTTGCCAGTATCAAATATCAGTTCAATACAGCAAATTTTCCTATAAACATATGATAGATAACAGATGTTCAGCAACCTACTGTCTTCAGCAAGCACATTTTAGTTTGCCAGGTTGTTGTGAAATTGACTTTCCATTCATCTTTTATTGAGTGACTTTTGAAGACAGGTTTGTATGCATTTATAACTCTGCTTTTCTTTAAAGGGGATATGTCCAGTTGTGTTAAGTTTGCTTAAAAACAATAGAAAAGCAATCTTAACTGTACCAATTTTTAGCTCAACAGAGCACAGTGTGCTCAAGATGAACTGCGTCCATTGTCCTGTAGCATGTATAGTCCATTGTCAACAATTTGCTTTAAACGACATCTCCTCTGCAACTGCTGAGTAGAAATTGATGAAACTCAACATGAATGATCATTTTGTGGACTTTTGTTGCAAAAGTTGCTAAAATAAACTTTATCCATGCAGAACTCTGGTTGCCATGGCAACCAACAGAATTTTACTTTATAAACTTAAAAAATCTTCTCCTCTGAAACCAATTTTTTCAATTTTCTTTGGCACAAATGGTCGCCTCAGTGCTCTACCATAATTGCTAAAATAAAGTAAATCCTTTAAAATATGAGGCCCCTAGGGGTCTGCTAGTTTCCTTATATACTCTGTATATAAAATTTCAAAATTCTTATACCGGTACTTCATATAGAAAATTTCAAAATTCTTCTTTCATGAAGCCAATGGTCAGGCTTTTATTTCACTAAGCACAAATAGTAACCTCATGGCTGCCTACCATAATTGCTAAAATAAAGTAACTGTTGATCCCTTGAAACAAGACCCTTAGGGGGTTGGCTAGTTTCCTTATTTACTTCATACAGAAGATTTTCATAAATTTTCTCACATGAAACCAATAGTTAGAACTTAATTTCCTTTGGCATGTATGGTCAAATGTCCACCACAATTGCTGAAACAAAGTTGATCCTTTAAAAAAAAATGAGACCCCTAGGGAAGAACCTGGATAACTTTCAGGAAAACCTGGCTTTAAAATAATCTTTTGAGAAACCTTTGTCTGTAAGAAATTTGATTGTTTTCATATGTGCTCAGTTTGAACACTTCAACACTTGAATATGTACCAGGTTGATGTAGTACTGTGGTACTAAAATGTGTGTTGCATGTCAGTTTGCTGTGAGAAAGTATTAAATATCAGAGAGACATCAAAATATGTACATCCCTTGCTATATATCTTGTTTAATTGACTAAAACAGATTAAAGATATACCCTCAAGGAAGCACTTTCAGGACAAGACCATCAGAAGGGAAAACTAAACTAATCAGCTGTACTCCCAGTCTTTGTGCTGAGCGTTTTCACTGCTCTTCCTTCCATTCTAAATCTTGTTAGCGGATTGATGGATGTCTTGTAATGCGGATTAGTGTTGCAAGTTTCACCATATTTTCTAACTTCAGTATCTCTAATTTTGAAATTCCCATGAGCAAAATTTCTGTCACTTATCTGTTTCTCATTTAAGAATTTCTGAATAAAAAAAATTGCTGACAATGCATCGAGTTCTGCAGTGAATTGAAACCCCTAAGGAATATATACTAAGCCAAAAAAGTTTCAGATATAACTAAATTACTCTTATTCTCAAGGTTTCTTTTGGAAAAGTCAATACAGATGTAGAAAATTTAGAGATTTATACGTACCAGAATTCACCAAAACCTTATGTAGGCACGCGCATCTAACTTATAATCAATTTCTTGAAAAGGAGGCTTTGTTCCATGTTTTTTGGTCAAAGGCTGAGAAATTTTGATGAAAGAAAATTTAAATCATGTACCATAATATGATCAGATGTTATCACTTGATAATGATTAATTATATCAAACACCATGAACGATCAGATTTTATCATTAAATAATGCTTAACTGACTGAGAAGTATTAATGAAAATAAATTATATCATGCACCATAAATGATCAGATGTTATCATTTAATAATGTTCACTGTCTGCAAAGTAGTCATGAAAGATAATTCCCATCATACACCTTTAACCCTTTCCCTCATAGAGGACACCATGAAAAGACCTATGCGAACAGCATAAAACCAGATCAGCCTGCGAGTAACTCGCAGGCTGATCAGGTTTTATGCTGTTCGCTGCTCCTCAGTGGTCTGGAAATGAGGATTTTGTAAATAAATTTGGTAAGGTTTAACTGTGGTTTTCTGCAGATCAGGCTTTATGTGATACCTATTGAGGGCGTCAAAATGAGTATATATGAGGGAAAGGGTTAATGCACAAATGGCATTATGCACATCTTTGAAATCAGAATTCTGGGAAGGAAAGTAAAGTGTAGAGCTGTCATGTTTACAGAATTTCCTAAACATTTACACGTTATAAAATTAATGAAACAATTCTGTTTAGGTGTTCTTTGTGTGTTTAAGAACATAGTCTAAATGGTATGCTACCACAAGCATTTATGATAATATGAGAAAGCTACTGTTATGTAGATTTATAGTGTGTAGAAAAGGTTATCCATGCTGTGACAAACATCACATATTTTGTAGCTGGTCTCTCTACCTATGTACTAAAACATTGTGTGTCAAAATATCAGAATATCTTCAGATGTATATTTTGAACACAGATATCATCATTAGTTCATGAGTTCCATGACTCCGAACGCTTAGGTAATTACACAATATTGTAATAATTTATTATACTATAAAAATCACACACTTTGTACCATTCTGTCATTTGAATCGTTTTGAATAATTTTTCTGTACTCTGGTGAGAAATCTAGGGCCATATTCTCTCTTGTTAAATTGTTGTTTTAAGGCAGTGCAGGAAGGGTGTTCATCATATTCATTGATAGCATAACTTGGTGTTAAATGAAGAGGCTTCATTTATACTGCAAATGTGGCGGTCCAAGTTTAAAGACTATTTGAGTTTACCATCCCTATGGCAGTATTTCAGTCATATAGCGACATCCAGCTAATTACAGGTGAAGGAAGACCCCGAATGCACGGAGGCATCCGGGTAGAACCACCGACCTACCGCAAACCAGCTGGAAGGCTTCCTCACATGAAAATCTTAATGACCCTGCTGGGATTCGAACCCATGAGGTGAGGGGCTGAGTGAGTGTTTAAAGTCAGGGACTTTACCCTCTCGGCCACGGAGGCCCCCCAAGTTTAATAGTTATATTACTCTTGTCTTTAGACAAGTTTGATATCAGATTAACTGGATGTTTATGGAGGGACATAGACACAGTTGCTGGATTTATCTAATAACCCACTTTCTGTGCTATAATGAAACACATTCAGCAATTATCTGATAACCAACTTTCTGTGCTAATGAAAAACATTCAGCACTTTCATTCAGTTTATCGTCAACCATAATATTAAGAGGAACAAATATTATAATAAATTATCTGCTTATCTTGCATTTAGTGTTTTTCAACTAATTTGTGAATGGATGATTAAAATAATTAATTCAGCTTGAAGATCAGCAGATAAATTGGAAATAGTTTAATTGATTCACAACTTGCTGACAAGTCTTTCCGCTTTAACTGTGTTGTCAAAAGCCTGTTGATGAATTAGTGATATGTGAAGTGTTGTTTTTTTTTCTAAAATGAGAAAGCATTCAATCAGTCTGCCTGTTGGCAAAATTGTCGAAGTCTGCATCTAAATTGTTGCCACTGAAATGAGGAACAACAAATTTTAAATGTAATTTCTTTCATTCTCTTTCAAACAACCTAGGGACAATTACAAGGGCATTTGTATTTGTCTGCCATTCATTTAGGTTGTCAGTCCTTGAATCATCATGATTGCCTGTAAAAATTCAACTTTTCTCTTGTGTTGTTGAAATACATGTTGAAAAGATGACATTTGATGTTAATGACTACAGTGTTTCATGATGTTACTTCCATCTTGTGCAAACAAGGACTTGTGTAAATTTCATCCAATTAACACAAGTTTGATGATATTGATTATTTGCATAATTTCTAGGTCAGATTGAATTAGCACCCAAATTGCTTCTGTAAAATTAGAGTTATTCCCTTTTGTCCGTCAGATATGTGTTAATTCTTCTTAGTGGATTGGTTTTCATCCTTAATTGGTGGTTCACCCACCTCAGTAATATCCTTGTTTACCGTATGTAGTAGCCCCATTTTAAATGTTCTGAGCGGCCACTAATTATAATGTTATTTGGGTCCAGAAGCAGAGGCAGTGAAAAAAGTAACAATAGATAAAATCAATTTCAAACTAAGATTTTGATGAATTTGTCTAGATAACAATTACAATTTAATCTACAATGACTTTGATATTTGAAATGTCCACATAAGAATATATTGTGAGATCGAGGAAAATAAAGGGAGAAAGAAGCTACCAGTTATGGGAGTGCAAGATGTAAAACTAGATAGGCTCTACTGATATCTTCCCTAGAAGGAGAAGACAGCAGGCCTTATATACCTGAAAAGTGACATAATCAAACACAATGCATGAGAAAACGGCTTTAATTCAGAAACAATGTTATGTGTTCTGTGTGCTTTGTTTCTGACCTAAACTTCTGTCATATGATATCAAGTGTTCTCTGATAGAACAGTTCTAATTACCAAGTAAGGATGCCTTAGCTAATTAAAGTGCAGTACCATCTGAACTCTCCAGCTAAACCCAAACCTAAGTATTGAACAGCCCAATTGAATTACAAGTAAGGTCACCAGCTAAAGAACACAACACTCCTCAGTTAAAGCTTAGATCAGTCAAAGCTAAAATGCTGTACAAACTTAGTTATAGTACAACACAGCCCAAGCTTAACCCTTTCCCTCATAGAGGATACCATGAAAAGACCTATGCGAACAGCATAAAACCAGATCAGCCTGTGAGTAACTCGCAGGCTGATCAGGTTTTATGCTGTTCGCTGCTCCTCAGTGGTCTGGTAATGAGGATTTACAATTAAATTTGGTAAGGTTTATCTGTGGTTTTCTGCAGATCAGGCATTATGTGATACCTATTGAGTGCGTCAAAATGATTCTATATGAGGGAAAGGGTTAAGGACAGGAAGACCTAGCTAACATTCAGTATAACCTAACTTTAAGTACTGTATAATTCTAGCTAATGTACAGTTCAGTCCTAGCTAATATACAGTACAACACTAACTAACGTACAGTTCCATCTTAGCTAATGTACATCACTTGCTCAAGTACATTACATTTCATCCATAGAAAAAAACTGATATATAGCCCATCCCTAGCTAATGTACCGTTAATCCCTAGATAAGGAACAGTAATGTACAGTACAACACTAACTGATGAATAGTACAACCTTAGCTAGTGTACTGTTTATCCTTAGCTAAAGTACAATTTTGCATGGTCTTTCACATCATTGCTTCAACTGTATACAGACGTAAGAGTCAAGTTTTACGCCAGAGCTATTACATCAGGAGACTATGTGTAGGGGGAGTCCCTCCAACTTAAGTATTTATCAAAATATGCTTCATTAACAGTGTCGTTGGGACAGCCCTGTCAGCTAAATCAATAGAGAACAAGATGTTCCTTTCCCCCCAGACTGCTAATCAAGGCTTATTTATCAGATGGCCGTATTATTACGTTTATTGAACATTCGGCTGTGACTGTGCATAGTAATTGGATTAGCTATTATGTGCTTGATTGGAGAGTCAGAATTTATATGGTGAGCTTGTCTGTCTTGAAGGGATAATTCATTTGAAAAAAAAGAAGAAAAGATTTGTCTGAAAAGATATATAAACTTTTTTAGCTCACCTGAGCACAACATGCTCAAGGTGAGCTGTTAGGATCACCCTGCGTCCATCGTCATCCGTTGTGTGTCGTCAACAATTTGCTTTAAACAACATGCTTTGAGGGGATCCACATCCTCTGCAATTTTTCAAAACACATCTAAGTTTTCTGTGAGTGAATATTCATCTTTGTATTTGCACTAAGAGAGCAACACAAGAAAAGCTTGTGTAAACATTCCTCTCTTTTGACAAATCACTGATCCTCTCAGTGGTTCCTGGGTTGAATCAGTTTTAATTTGCCGGGGGGGTCAGGTTTTATTTGAGTCCAAAACCCTAGACCTACCACTTAAAAATGCTGATCTACAGAAATAATTCTGTCATATAAGGAAAAGACCAAACCTCATTTGACCAAAATAAATAGAAATATGTCCATTTCCAGTGAAAGATTGAAGTCCTGTGTAGGATTGGTTTACATTATTACAAGAGATTTTTTTCTCATTTAGCAGTTTTCAATTGGAATAAAACCAAAAAAAAGAGAAAATCTGTTAAAATCTCACCCCCACAGAATGATCCCTGGATCTAAAATACTTTTCACAGATAAAGGGGAAATTGTTGTACAGTAATGATAACCGTGACCTTTACTCCCCATCTCGAGGTATTAAAACTATTAAAGACCCATCCCTTGAGTATCAGGTCACTGCTATTAACCTTCATGCAAATCAGCTATTGATTCCAGGATTTGTTTGCTTGATTATATAATCAAATTTTATGGCTTAATTGTTTCTTCCTTATTGCCTATGGCATAGAATACAGTACACAGCCTTTGGCAGAATGGACTAATATTTTCAGGAATCTATTATCCATAATTCCATTTCTATTTTTTTGTATATGTATATTAGATAAAAAATTTTTTTTTTTTTTTTGACAATTTCTCCCAAGAAACATCTGTGAAATATATGGATACAGGTCTCCAGTATGTCAGGAGAGATATTTACTGCAGAAATTTGTTACAGAGAAGGACATTAAATAATCTGAAATGTCAGTAAAAGACTTGTAAAAGCAGACGTACCAGTGTGTACTCAAATTATGACTGAGATATTTTTGTAATAAATGCTTTCTAAATTTGCACTAGTATTGTCACTGTGGTTGTAAAAGTAATATCATTGTTTGCTTACTTTAATGTCTCACCAACAGACTTTCTGTCGTTTTGGTGCTTTGTTTTAATGAGACAGTTTCAGTGCTGCCTCACTGTGATATAATGCTATAGACAAGTGGCATAATACCACACACATTGTCACATTACCCTGACACCGGGAAAAGGGAGCTATACCAATGATTAAACCCACCGCCTCAAGTCACATGTGTTGTACATGTATCAGGGCATTTGGGTTGTATTGCAGAAGTTTGTATCAAAAACGTTAACTAGTATGAATGTGCAGCACTATCCACCATGTCTGTATGTAAAGCATACATTTGATGCACTTTCATTTCTGGGGTAAACCCATGAATCATCACATCAGCTTACTGTTCTTGCAACTTCTACTAATTCTTCCGGAGGGTTCCTGGGTTGGACCAGTATTTTGCTGGGAAGGTCATGAAATCCTTCACCCTGGGCATGTAGTCATAATCCTAGGGCCAAGGTCTCAGAGCGTAGCTGTATTTTGTCATTGTCATGGTCTGATCATTGGCTTGCATGGCAAATTCCTTGCAGGAATGTACTTCTTATATATAGAGCATAGGGTGGTCACACACATAATGAACAGGTGGAATATAGTGAGAAAAAGCTGTTTTGCTCGTACTTAGTATATAACAGCATTGTTGTCATGCTGAAAGAGGTTTTCCAGTTTTTGTATGACCTGAGCTACATTCTATTAGGTTTTTGCAAGGTCTTTGTCCGGTTTGAAGGGCTTCTATAGTGGGTGGCGTAAAGTTGGGGAAAAAAAAAAATTCTTGTATAATATGTGCATCCCTTCTACAAAATGAAAATGGAAGTCAGATGAATGGGTTTTTATGGTAATTGGGCTTGCTATGTGACTTATTGTCTGTTACAATAATTATTGTAAACAACAATGTTTATATTTCCAGGCTGTGTGTACCAAGTGTGGTGTGGATACTGTCAACTGTCATCGTCAGCCCTTGTGGCTGTGTAAAATATGCAGCGAGAATAGAGAGGTGAGTTGGTCATACTGTCATCATACCTACCACATCTGCTTTAACAGGTGTGCAAGTTTGCTCAATGGGGAAAAACAGCAAATAACCATGGTGATGTTAAATTTTTAAACACTTTCCCCGTGATACAACCCACTTCTATCTGTCTGTCACCTGACCCCTTGTTCTCAAAAAAATTAAAGGGATTTTCAGACTCAAAGTTCAGATATGCCAATTAGTTTAAATAGGGATTTGAGTATAATACCCAAAATTTGAGTCTGAGAAGTATGGGGCCTATAATCTTAATTGCAGTCAGTTTTGTTCTGTCACTTGTTGAACGCTTGGTGACACATATGGATAACCCTGTTCATTAGCATCAACTTCATTATTGCCTTGTCATTAAATTAATACAAATATTTACATACCTTAATGGAAGTTGGATGAACGTGTCTCAAAGGTTTTAGCTGATTGCAGTTAATTGGAGGAATCTTTTGAAAAATCAACATAACTCTTTATACAAACGCTTTTAATTGCTTTTAGCGATGTCGTAAATATCTTGACAGTAAAATTTGTTGAAGCTTTTCCCGGAGAACAACTTATGTTAAATACCTTGAGTTTTCCTGTTATTAAACAAACAAACAGACTAACAAATCAACGTGAAAACATAATAACCCAATATAGAAATATAATTGGAAGTCTATGCTTTTGTTACTTTATACAGTAAAGGTAACATATTTTATAATCTAGTTCACTGATGCAAGCTGATATGCATTCTTAGAGATCAAAGCGTATGTTTTCCTATTTGATGGACATTTTCCATTGACATCAAATATGAAAGTAAAAAATAAGTTGAGCCAGACAAGATAATTTATTACTTCAATAACAAGATGCCTTTGGTCTTGCTTTCTAAGTTTGTGAAAGGAAAGAAAAGAAAATATTCTCTTACTTAGAAGTTAACCCTTTCCCTCATATAGACTCATTTTGACGCACTCAATAGGTACCACATAAAGCCTGATCTGCAGAAAAGCACAGTTAAACCTTACCAAATTTAATTATAAAGTCCTCATTTCCAGACCACTGAGGAGCAGCGAACAGCATAAAACCTGATCAGCCTGCAAGTTACTTGCAGGCTGATCCGGTTTTATGCTGTTCGCATAGGTCTTTTCATGGTGTCCTCTATGAGGGAAAGGGTTAAATAATAAGTATATATATATAAAATATACACATACTACTCAAAGCTTGCTAAGCATGAAGAATATTTGCCAACCTGTTTCACTTTTTTGTTTACCATAAATGTTATGAAAAGTGTAATTGAAATATCATTATTTAATCACAAGTTTTAAAATGATAATCATAACCATGATGTGTAAGACATTTAATGCTCAGCAAACTCTATGAGTAGAACATGCATGTACAGTCTAGTCAATCAAGGGAACAAGAGAAAATGGCCACTTAACAGAGGTGACCGCTATATGAAGTTAAAAAAAATAACAAAATGCTACCAGTTGGTCATATTGAAATTGACCGCTAAATACAAGTTGACCGCTTAGTGCAGGTGGCTGCTAATACAGGTTCAACTGTATATATGTTTGTTTCCATGTGGTGTTATGCATGTGATACACATGTGTTCTTATGAGGTACTTTCCATATTAAGGAGGTTAAAACATATTTGTTATTGTCACATGTCTGTAAATGTAAGAATCTCCATCCCTAAATGCACATATGGGGAAAATAAATGTCCTTATAGGGACCTATTAAAGAACCTACCAATTTTTACCCATTCATTTCTGAGGTCGAAATGACAAATGACAAATATCGGAAGTCCAATTCCCATGTCACTAATCTCAGTTGGTTGTCATGGTACCCAGAGTTTAAAAATCATATTCACAGGGAGTAACTATTTTACTCCTGGCATATATCTTGATGCTAACTGTATTCTTGACACATGGTCCAGAAAAAAATTCTGTCCCCGGGATTTTTAATTGCCTACTTTAAACAAAATGATTTTATGTTGCACACTGTCAGGTTATTTCCCATTCTACCAAAGCATTTTTTTAAGACATCAAGCTAGAAGCTTGAAATGCATTTAGATGGTAGATTCACTCAGACTGACAACTTGAAATGACTGACAAAGCAAAACTAAATATTACTTTGCTTACAAAATACTTCCCAGTGTCCAATTGTAACATTGTGGCCCATAGACATGCTTGACTTTCAGAACATATATACATTTGGTAATAACAAGGGATTGTTATGTCTATGTACTATTTCATGATGTCATATGAAACTTGTCTAGACATGTGCACTGTTTAGATATATCCATTTCTTTGAATTAATTTTGTGCATGATACAATTGATAAGAAAATATTCTCTTATTTTGTATTTCTGTGCTTAGAAGTTATGTATACATAAAATATACTTGGATGTTTCCATTGGGAGTCTTGTGGGGTTAAACCAGTCTTGTAATGGGGGAAAAACTCCATTTTCAATTCATGTTTAAGGTATGCATAGAGAACATAATGCCATATTAATTTTATTACTTTTTTTTTTCCTTTCCTTTTTTTTGCCAGGAGACATCTATATTTTATTTTTGGGAATAAAAAGGAGTTAAATTGGATTAAATGAAGTGAATAATGTACATGTAAATGATTTATGACATGCAGGTTTTCAATTTTTACTTTCTTCAATGTATAGTTGCTATAGCAACGTCTGCTGTTTGTCCAGATGGACAAGGATTTTGAAAACCAGTCTACAACAATTTAAGAAACTTGCATATTTCTTTTGTACTCACTGTCATCTTAACAATGTTTGGAAGCATTTTGTCTTTTTTTGCTTCCAGTTTATCAGTTTGTCATCGGCACTCAAACATATGCACCCGAGTTTTGTCATTGGTTACCATGTGCTTTAAACCCAAACCAAAGCACAGGTTGCTGTATTAAGGCCTAGTAGTTAGAGCATCTATACTGTAACTGGGAGGATGTGGGTTTAAGCCTTAGCCACAGCATACCAAAGTCAGCAAAAACTGTACTGACTTTTTAGCTCACCAGAGCACAACTACTCAAGGTGAGCTATTAGGATCACCCTGCATCCGTCGTCGTCAACAGTTTGCTTTAAACAAAATCTCCTCTGAAACTGCTGAACAGAAATTGATTAAACTTGGCAGGGATGATCCTTGGATGAACCTTCACAAAAGTTGCTGAAATAAACTTGATCCATGTAGAATTCTGGTTGCCATGGCAGCAGAAAGAAAAAAATATGAAAACTTCGAAAATCATCACAGTTTTAGCCCAGTCTGCATGAAAAATGGTCAGGGTGTTTGTCTACATGATATCTTGGATGAGTTCCGAAAATGGGTAATGTGGGGTCAAAAACTAGGTCACCAGGTCAAATCTTAGAAAAACCTTGTGAACACCCTACAGGCCACAGTTTTGGCCTAATCTTCATAAATTTTGGTCAGGATGTTTGTCTACATGATATCTTGCATGAGTTTGAAATTGGGTCATGTGGGATCAAAAACTAGGTCACCAGGTCAAATCTAAGAAAAACCTTGTGAACTCTCTAGAGGCCACAGTTTTAGCCCAATCTTCAATAGATTTGGGGTTTGTCTAATTATATTTGGATGAGTTTGAAAATGAGTCACATGAGGTCAAAAACTAGGTCACCAGGTCAAATCAAAAAAACCACTCTAGAGGCCTACATTTTTGTCCCAGTCTTCATTAAACTTAATATGAATGATGACTGCATGAATTCCCAGTTGAGTGCAAATTCAGGTAGGATCAATATGTAGGTCACTTAGTCAAATGTTAGAAAAACACTTTTAGATGCCAGATTTTTTGTCATTATGCCTAACACAGCCATCTTACTCAGGTGAGCGACACAGGGCCATCTTGGCCCTCTTGTTTTTACTTTATATAGAAAATTTCAAAATTCTTCTTCTGTATAACCAATGGTCAGAATTTGATTTCATTTTGCAGTAATGGCCACCTCATGAATGTCTACCATAATTACTAAAATAAAGTTGATCCTTTGAAAAATGAAGACCCTAGGGGGTTGTAGTTTCCTTATAGAAACAACTTGTTTTTATGTTTGTTCTTGATAACCTAATACCAGGTCAAAATATACAAACAACTGTATAAGGTATATAATGGACTTCTCCGTAGGCTTAGGTATATAAATTCTCTGTTGAGTGTTAGAAGTGCCTAACTTATGTTTTGAAGTAATTTGTGCAATAATTGACTAAGTTGCCCATGGTCTTCTACTGCCATTTTCCCTTAGAAATATGTCCTGCTGATGGTTGGCTAGTAGTTCTTATTTAGTTTGTATAGAAATTTTGAAATTGTACTTTTTTGTCTGGAATTTTAATTAAGGTTAAACTGAATTGTCTAATGAAGTTATGGTACTCTGGTGAGCGTTCTAGGGCCATTATGGCCCTCTTGTTTTTCATTAAGCCTTAAAGTAGTTCTAGGACCAGCTGGCCCCGTGTCAGGATAATGCGAGTTCGTGTCAGAATAATGTGAATTCATGTCAGGATAAGGTTGGTTCGTGTCAGGATAATGTGTGTTTGTGTCAGAATAATACGGGGTCATGTCAGGATAATGTAGGTTCGTGTCAGGATAATGTGGCCCTGTGCCAGGATAATGTGAGTTTATGTCAGAATAATGTGGCTCACACCGGGATAATGTAGGTTTGTGTCAGGATAATGTGGCCCTGTGCCAGGATAATGTGAGTTTATGTCAGAATAATGTGGCTCACACCGGGATAATGTGGGTTCATGTCAGGATTGAGTGGGCTCATATCAGGAAAATGTGGGTTTGTGTCAGGATAATGTGGGGTTGTGTCAGGATAATGAGGGTTCATGTCAGGATAAAGTGGCCCCATGTCAGGATAATGTGGCCCAATGTCAGGATAATGTGGGCTCGTGTCAGGATAATGTGCTTATGTGTTTTATCATGCTACTTGTCTACAATGTGATATTGCTGCTTTATATCTTTTTCATGCAGACAAAGTCCTAAAATGACTGAAATAATACTGTTGGAAAAAATATGTTTATCATGAGAAAACAAATACTTATCAAATTTCCACTAGATCTGCATGTTTACTCATTTGCAGAAGAAAATTCACCCAGGTTTTTGTTAATTAAAATATATTGTTTTCACTAGAAAGTAATCATATATTGGTTGCACAGACTCTCCAGAAATATCATGAAGTTCAAAACTTAAACTACGGCTGTGGAAATAAATGCATAAACGTTACCATTTCAATAGCATCGTCGACGCGTGTTGCCTCGTGATTTAATCATCAACAATACTTACATCACACGGCAACCTCTCCCAGTTAAACACGGTCAAGCCCATCATATTACACAAAATATAGTAATGTGTTCTTCCATTTTGCCCTTGTAGTGAACAGACCAATAAAGCTTATGATGCTTATTCAAAAGTCTGCATTTACACACGTGTGGAAGTATCAGTAATTTGTACGTTTGCTACATGCTCTCCCAAAATGTTTATTGTGATTGTTCACGTGCATTATGGGTTTTTGTTTTCTTTAACTGACAATTAAATTGCATTGCATATAAGATATATTTTTCACATAGAAATTTAATTATAATAAATTTAGAAGATAGCTTGTATACCATCAATAATCAATTGGTGTAACAATAAAGTCGGGGATATTGAAGAATCAAAAGATGTTTCTTTCTTACTTATCCAATGAACGCCAGTAATTCCCTTTGATCTTGGGGCTAACGTGCTGTCACACATAAGGCACACTTTTGGCATGTTGTGATGTCACCGATGCACTGCATGTACAATGACTAAGGTCTGTTTATAAACGAACAACAACAACCTGCCGGCTTTATTATTTAGTCATTGCATCATCCTCGGAAATGAGATGTTTTAGTTTCAGGTTCGATTGCCAGCAGTGATATACCAAATTTTGTAAAACGATACTACCACCACAGACTTGCTTGGAATTCAGCATATAAGGGAAGTTTCAAGACTTGTTGGTATAGCGGTATCAGGATAAGATGACTGAATGCCACTTTGCGAGGCAATATTTCCCTTATATTTCATGGAACCAATAAAAAAAAATAATTTCGAAATGACATATATCTAGCCAAAAGAAAAACTGTTTAAAATGAATTTAGCCTCCAAACTAAGATAATTGGCGTAAATGACTTCTTGTTTTGTTGAGTAACCATCTTAGGTTACTTATGTTTATCTGGAGATGTGTTAAGATTGTGACGTCACAGCATTAAGTAATTATCTTAATTAATCTCTTATTTTTTTCAAGACTTAAAACTAATGCACTTAGTGATATTTGAAAAAACAACTTATTGAATCAGCTTATCATATATATTTGTTACACAGAATTTTATAAGTTTCATAAACTACTTAAAAATCTCTGTTGAAGCAGAACTTTGAAACATTTTGAAGAGATTATAAGAAACAAAATTGCTATCAACAAGGTGAAAGCAATCCTAGTTCACTTTTCTTTGTTTTTAATTTCTTTATAAAAGTGCATATTGATATAAGGGGTATGAATACAATTATCAAGTGGTCATTTTTTGTTATGTAACTTTTTCCTTCGCGCATCTAACTCATTTCATTATCAACCCTAAAAACCAAATGGTCATTAGGGTAAAATTTGGGCGGGCTAAAGTGTCTGTGTTATTTTTGGTTTACCTAAATTACATGAATAACCAGTCCAGGAAAAGTCACCAAGTTCACGTTGTGATACTCCCATGAGCGAAGTTACTAGTTTTGTACAATCGAGTTTTAGCTCTCCACACCTGTGTAACGGTGCTATTTTAGGGCGTGTCTGTCAAGTGACGCATCGAGTTAACTCGATGGGTATTACATGCAAACGTTTGCAACTTTATTTCCACAGCTGTAATGCTCATCCTATTGGTCATGCAATATTCAATATATTTTTTTTTTATTATTTTTTTTTTTTTTACATCATGATACATATTTCAGAAGAAGAAGAAGAAGAAAAAAAACAAAAAAACATTTGAGTTAAGGAAACCCCAAGAGCACACTTAATTCAAAACTGAATATATTCTCAGACATTTAGATGGTATTGATTAACTGTGCCCAGCAAACAAGGTCAAAATTAAATGGGATTTAATGCATAATTTATTGAACATTTAAAGCACTTTCTGAACATTTTTGTTGAGCTTTCACTGTAATTTAATGGAAAATGTCACGTTACGACCCTCATTTAGAAACAAAGGTATGGTATTGTACAGAGTGCACTGGCCAAAATTTTTCCCCATTGAATTATGTTATTTAGCTGAATGGAGCAACTGCTTCAATGGTTTGCTAAAATCATGGGATAAAGAAATCTATTTGTGTTCCTGCATTATCTTCCAGGCTTAGAATTTTTTGTTTGCAATTATGAAAATGCCCATTCTCTATTTTATTCACCTCTTAACTATTTTAAATTTGTCTGAAATGCTGACCGATTTTACTTCTTAGCGTTTTCTCTTGATTTGTTGTAACACTTGGTGGGGATAACACACTTTCTTGGCCGTTTCTTCAAAACAATACAAAGTGGTCTAACCCTGTAAATAATCTATGCCTTTCCTGTTCTTCTTTGTACCAAGTCACGGTGAGTTGGGTCACACTGCTGTCTCTCTCTTTCAATTGTTAAGACTTCTTTACTGCTGATCACTCATTTTTCAAAAGATAAATCACTACCTATCTCCCAACTAGACTGGTGGCAGAGTGGTTATAGCATCAGGAGGTCGTGGGTTCAATTCCCGGCCGCAACATACCAAAGTCGTTGAAATTGGTGCTGGTATAGACCCCTTGCTTTGGGCTCAGTATATAAGGGCAGTTCCAGGACTAATTGGCCTGGTGTCAGGATAATGTGACTGGGTGTGGTATCTTGCCTACAGTGTACTATGCAGTGTTGCAGCACTATATCTGTCTCATAATCTCCAATTGATTGAAATACTGTTGGCAGGACAAAATAAACAAAACAATAAACAAACAAACTTATCTGCTGAAGAACACCTGAGTTGGCTAACAGCAAACATTAATTGTTAAGCAAGGACACCTGACATTATATGAGCATGAAACTGTATTACAAAATTTGCCAGTTTTAAATCAGGGCCTTCATGGCCAAGTGGTGTTTACTTTCTACCAGTCAGTCCATCAATGATGCTGGTATGAGTTCCGGTCTTTCCAACTGGCTTGTGGTAGGTTGGTGGTACTTACCACTGTGTTATCTTGCATTTCTTTCACCTGTAGAGGATACATCTGTGACCTTTTGAATTTGCATGATTAACTCTTTCCCTCATAGAGGACACCATGTAAAGACCTATACAAACAGCATAAAACCAGATCAGCCTGCGAGTAACTCACAGGCTGATCAGGTTTTATGCTGTTCGCTGCTCCTCAGTGGTCTGGAAATGAGGATTATCTGTGGTTTTCTGCAGATCAGGCTTTATGTGGTACCTATTGAGTGCGTCAAAATGAGTCTATATGAGGGAAAGGGTTAACATAGGATTACAGATATATTTCCTCACCTGACAAGGATATAACAATATTCTACATGACAGTATTTGTGGGTAAGTTTTATTGTAATCAGATTAAAGGGTTATCATTTGAAGCTATCAGATACTGGACGACATTGCTGTATGACTGAAACACTGCTGTGATAATGGTAAAATTCAAAACAACAACAACAACAACAACTTATATTTATAATAAGCAACTTTGTATGTAATACTCTAGCACTCAGGATCCAGTTATGGAAATCAGTTTTTTTTCTTTTAATCTGTTATGTCAATATCAAAACATTTTCTCTGTCACATGACAATCGGATGTTCCTACAAAACTATGTGTTAATCATCGGGATCTGTTTTTGACCAGACGTCTTAACTACACCCCCTGCCATTACAGGACAATCTGTTACCACAAATGTCATCTCCCCTGTTGTGGATTCTAGGAATATAACTACAGGAGCTATCCCAAATGAGGTAATTGCACAGGTTTTGTAGGCAGATGGCAATTTTGTTGATTGGTTGCCCTTGTGTCAAGGACATCTGCGAGAAAGGAAAAGGTCTTGTATTTGGAAGAATAAATTATATTGTAAAAATAACATTAGCTTTTTGTGTCACCTGCTGTGAGTAGGGAGGTAGGGAGGTTGTTTGATACTAAAAACAATGATGGCCAAGACATTTCATTTACTATCTCGTAATATCTAGACCAAGGTTTTCCGTAAGAGATGGCTGACAGCAGATTTGACTGCCACAAAGCCATTCTTGGTTGGCTCAAGTTTGCCAAATTATAAAAAAAATGGGAATAATTCAAAGAAAAAAATAAATCACAAAAAAACGTATGACCTCAAGAAATCCCTGCTTCCTACAATTTAAAATTAGTCTTCTACTTTGATTTTTAAGGAAATCCCTGTTAAGACCAATAAACTACATGTACTTGCTGTTCAGAATGCACATAGAAGTTGTGGAAAATGCAACATTTTCATGATCAGTCCTTGAAATATTATGTATGGGTTTCAAACACAGGTCCCCAATCATGACAAGGTGTTATAAATGGCACTGGTATAGCTCTCTTGCTTTGCGCTCAACATATAATGGTAGTTCCAGGACTGGTTAACTAGGTGTCAGGATAATGGGACTGGGTGTGGTATCATACCACATGTCTATGGTGTGATACTGCAGTGTGTCAGCACTATATCTGTCTCAAGTAGACCTAGTCTCCAAATAACTGAAATGTTGTCAGTGGGATGTTAAACCCAACAAACAAACAAACATATCTAGACCAATCAGCTACTTTCTGTTCAAACTGCAAGTTTATTGAGTTTTCATCTTCCAGATTGAAGAGTGTTACCAGTTACCAGACCATAGATGATTTACGGGAACCATAATTCCTATATGGGATGATCATACTAGTGCCTCTAAATAAAACAAAGGGTTATGTTCTTGGCACATAAGTATGATATTCTAGGTTAACAGTCAGAAAACAATACTAGCAATGAGAAAGATTTATGTTTAATTTGGCTGAAACAATTATTTCTTTGGTCTCTGAATGTGTGGTAACAGACAGAAAAAAGGGGGTGGGGCAGGCAGTATTTTGATATGGTTTTCCAAAAGAATGTTTTCCAATCACATATCTTCAGAAAAATCGGTCAAAAATGTGTTTGAGTCATATAAATAGCATTTTGTAAGTTCTTGCTGATCAATTTAATAGAGTGAATCATGTTAGCTCACCTTAGCACATGTGCTCAGGATTAGCTATTAGGATTGATGAATGTCCATCCGTCCGTAGTCCATCCGCTTTTAATATTAAAAAATGTCAGATTTCACTTTGTTTGCATTCTAGCATTTTGATATTATGACCCCTTTTAAAATCATTTTCAGAATTTCTGATAATGTTAATAGCCATATCTTTAAGCCAAGTTCAGCTATGGCTTATATTGGATTATAAGTCGTTGTTCCCCTTTAATTAATAAAAATGCTAGATTTCTTTTTTTACACACTTCCGCCTCGGGTGCAGGAGGGTGTGGGTTCTATCCCCGGCTGTGACATACAAAAGTCATAAAAAATGGTACTGTTTTAGCTCCCTTGCTTGGCACATGTCTACTGCGTGATACTGCAGTGTGGCAGCACTATATCTGTCTCAATTAGACATCATCTTCAAATGACTGAAATACTGTTGGTGGGACATTAAACCTAACCAAACTTTTTACACTCTAGCATCTTCATTTCTTTAGCAATAATTTTGAAGTTTCATTGACAATGTTTAAAGCCATAATCTCTCAGTCAAGTTTGACTTCAAATTTCGACCACACGCACTGTTTAGATCGTGGAATTGAAATGATCTCATGGATTATGTATTCAGTACAACTATGCTAGAATTTAGTAACTTGTTCGGGCAATGAGGGCAGTTTTTCTCAGGTGAGTGTCATAACCCTTTCCCTCATAGAGGAAACCATGAAAAGACCTATGCGAACAGCATAAAACCAGATCAGCCTGTGAGTAACTCGCAGGCTGATCAGGTTTTATGCTGTTCGCTGCTCCTCAGTGGTCTGGAAATGAGTATTTTGTAATTAAATTTGGGGTTTAAGGTTTTGGTTTCCTTGAGGGGTAAAATAAAAGGGTTAAGGGCCATCTTGGCCCTCTTGTATTTTTGTTAACATGAATTTAAACTAAAAATGATAGATGAGTGTGGTAAGGCATTATTCAATGGAAAATGGGGTTCAGTTGCTGTTGGAAAAAAAATCTAGCATTTTGTATTACAAGTTTTTATTCACTGTGGCTAAAATTGGAAGTAGTTTGCCTAATTAGTTGTCAGCATCAATTTTAACATTTAATATACAATTTTCATCATTTATGACAGAAAAACATATGAATATATGATTGATGCATATATGTTAGCATTTGAAATGGATTTGAACCCATTCCATATGCAAAATTTGAGAGAAGATGCAAACACTAGCCTTAGAAACATGTCGTCCCTGACACTATTTTTCATGCGTCTCTGCCTTGCTTTAGATGGTTTACACATGTAAATACAGCGCTTTTTCCTTGGAATTTTTAGAAAAATAACCGAGGAAAAAATACAAGCATAAAATCCTTGATAAAATATAACAGAGATTTATAGAGTTGTCGAGGAAACAACCTATTAACTATTTTTTCAAGTATGAAGAATATAACTGCAGGTCTCCAAGTACCATAATGGAAAAATCTGCATAAGAAAAGCGCCTAAGTGCCACATCATATTGTATATTAACTCCCTGGGCATTATGGGAAGGCAGGGAGATGAAGTGCTCTTTCTGTGTTTTCTGTCGGTAGCAGACATGTCTGGTATGACACAGACTGTGTCTGTATTACTAGTCATTCTGATAGTGTTTTCATTTCCTCAGTCTTCCAAAGGAAAATTTGTAACTATATTATAAAGCTCTGTGCGCGACATCAACTTTGAATTTTCCTCCGGCATTTTGATTGCACCTGTATACTTCTAAAAAAATCCAGCCCACGACAAGAGTTTGGTGAATTGAACATTGTCTGGTGCCTTAGCTGCAGATCTATTTTTGAGACCTGACTACCACATCAGCCTTTTGAGAGATTGTCCGACTGATTACCTTTTATTGGGCTTGCTATATCCCTAAATGTTACAGTGAAGAACTCTGTGTGTGTATTTTGAGGAGTGCTTTCAGTCTGATAGAATTTGAAACAAGGAAAAAAATGTGTAAGCTGTTTGTTACCATAGTCAACTGAGCATTTTCCCTACAATTGATTGTCCCTAGATTTGATTCCCAGTCAAATTGCTTTTTTTATTGCTCTGCGAAATTTCATGCCCAGTGTCAGACATGACTGAATCCTTGGCACGGAGGTTCTGTAGGTGAGGACAAACAATATGAGTATGTTATAGTAAAGACATAGTCCACATTTGTGTACCTGTAATTTGTGATATTGTTCTTCTTTTGATTTTTGCGATATCCCCTATGGGACGCAGAGGTGTGACAACCAGTATAAAAATAACATGTCGCTCTGAGCGGCTCATTGATTGGGCTAGGTAAAAACAATGTTTGTATAGAGAGAAGAAAATGTGGAAGTGTTTCTTAGCTCAGTAAGTAGAGCATTTGCCTCCTGGTCAAACTGCACCTTTTTCAAATTCTGTGACATTGATCTCAAATGCGAGACATTACTAAACCATATCTCTGATGTTTTTATATCCTTTGGAAGTTTTTCAATATGAGTATGTCATGTTATAGGTATGATATGTTGACTATTGCTATAGCTTTGTTTGAAAAGAAAACATTCTTGACATGGTAATGCTAATTCATTTTTCTGTTGGTTGAGCAATCACCCTTTATGTTTATTGTTAAAGATATGAATTACAATGAAAACAGTGATCAGACTGAGAACTTTCAGTCTGATCTGGTAAAAACTGGTCTATAAAAGTGCCAGAATTAATTTCCATGTAGTCAATGGGTGAATTCAATGATTGTTTCCTCAAAATGTTAATGTTTTTGGTCATCTGCAGATCAGTCCAATATTGAACAGACTGGTTCTCTATGAGTCAGTCAGATTTGCATAGTGCCATGCTATGCCTATAGACACAGTCTTATCCAAGGATCCTAAAAACCGATTTTTTACCGGTTTTGACCGATTTTGATCTCAATCGACCGGTTCAGATTTCAAAAAGTACAAAAAAAATCGGTCGAAAAAAAATCCATAATCCTCATCTAAAACTATCAAAATCGGATCAAACGGTTCATAATAGTCTCTCTTACACACCAATTGACCTACTTCTTGAATTTCCGGTGTGCCCTCGGGGCAGGTGTCAGTGGGGGTCAGGCAGGGACACCCGTCTAGGTCATTATTGGGCAGTTAAGATGAATGGATTGACGGTTTGTACTTAGCGGTTATTTGGACGGTGCCGTGTAATTATCTATGCCGTAATAATGGACCATTGCTTGTTTGCAAACTGTAACCGGTTGACTTTTAAATGCGGTAATTAATGACAATATCAAAGGCTAATCAAAATGTTTAAACACAAAGGCACATAATAAACAACACCAAAACGACTGCTTCCAACAATTTATTGATTCGTTAGAGTCATATACAGACCGTCATATGCATGCACTTCCGGTAAACAAACTTTCGATTTCGTAGAGGTAAATATTGCAGAAAAATACCTTATTATGCCAACAGGATGCTGAAATATAATAAAAGATCTATTTTCACACTGCAAATGATTCAGGGTATGTTGATTGAAAATATCAATGTTATTTTTTTTTCATTTTTTTTCGGGGGGGGGGGGGGGCGGACGGAATTGTTGTAAATTGCCGTCGACGTTGAGATTCCAAAATTTTAGGATCCCTGGTCTTATCATATTGCTTTATGGAATTGAACTTCTTGAAATGATAGCCTCAGATTGCAGCATAACTAGATCAACAGAATTTCCCCATGCCAGAGTTCGTTAAATTAATGGATTAGTTTTTATGCAGTGCATGATAACCTAGTTAGTTGAAGGCCAAGCCTTTTGTTTCAGTCTCTAAGACTTCATATTTTTTTCTTTCAAAGGCCTGAATCTAGAAAAGATCTCACTCTCTCTCGTTCTCTCTCTGGTTTTAATCCAGATCAGAAGTAACTGCCTGTACTTTTTTGTATTTAAGATATGAGATATGTATTATTGAAAAAGTGTTTTAAAGATTGTTTTATTCTGATCTAGCATGGTATTAAATAACAGAGGCATGAATATAATTTTTCAAACAACAATTTAGGGGCCTTCTTTGCTGTGTGGATATAGACTCACATTCACTTGTCCCTCACTGCTGTGGGTTCTAGTGCCTGTCCATAGTTTCCAGTTCTACCTAGAAGCCTCTTTATATGTATATGCAAGGTTCTTCCTCTATTTGTGATTTATAGCTGGATATATATAACATAATCACTGTTTCAGCAGCTGTAATTCTAGAAACACCTCCACACAGTTAACCCCAAGCATTGTCTTATAAAGTCAAGCATTCATTAGCCTGGGTAACTATATAAAAGAACAACATCATGGCGGTGTTGCTTAAGATAATTCTTTGCTTTTAATTACATTAGAACGCGAAACTTTGCCTCAGGGCTTAAAACTGAATAGGTCCTGATTACCGTTGCTAAAAAGGGGTGCTTCATTATACTGTTCAGTTTGAACCAACTTCAGTCGATCTGTTTCTTTCAATTATTGCGTGCAGCTGCAAGATGCTCATTTGGCAAGAAATTATAATCCGTTTCTGGAATGCATGTTTTTGTCTTCTGCTCAGTAATTGATCAATGCAGGTTTCATATTCCTAGCTTTTATAAGATGTAACACAATTTGAGATTAATACAAGCATTGAAAGTAATTACTGAACTTTATGTAAGAGGAAACTGAACCTTGAACAATAGAGATAAATATGAAATTAACAGACTGTATAAGGGTTGGTTTGAATACCATTTGTTTTTGCTTCTGTGGCTTTAATTACCCAGCTGAAAAAGAAAATAAATTGATATGAAGGCAAGCAAGTATTTAAAAAAATAATATGTGAAAAAAATCAATAATTTATGAAAAAGAAATTATATTTTTCTCAAACACTTTTCCATGAAAGGGTTAGGGTAAACGTTTAGGGCTGTCCCTTAAATTTTGAGACTGTCTATATCTCAAACACTGCTTCATGAAATAAATCCAATTTTATTTGCTAACACTGCATTCTTTCTTGAACTACCGGTGAAACTAGTTGGGGACTACAGGTTTGCTGCATCTTTTGTCTGTCTATCATTCCATCCGGCTGGCCAGCATTCATGTCTGCTCCATAACTCTGACATCTTTGGATTGATTTCAAAAAAACTTTACACAGAAGTGTTAGGGTGTTTCGCACACATCAACCATATGAATGCTTGAAAGATCAAGGTCACTAGAAATTGTCTTTGGTGTTCATAGGCAACATCTTTATGTCTGCTCCATGACTTGGATATCTGTGACTGGATTTCAATAAAACTTTACAGAACTGTTCTTCATAACACAAAGGTGTGTCATGTGCATCAACCAATGTGTCCTTGAAAGGTCAAGGTCACAGAAGTTGTTAGAAATTGTCTTTGGTGATCATAGGCTACATCTTCCAAACTCCGCGCACCGGTTACGTCACGCTACGTTTCTTTAACCACTGCCATCACAATAGTCATGTGATGATAGTTGAAACCATGTGACCAACATTTATAGTTTTATAAATTAATGTTATATGATTTGATTTTTTACTTTTTTCTAAATCATGAATGTTATTTTCGTGAAATATAGCGAAACTAATATGATATATTCAAAACAAGTCATAAGTGATAAAAGTAAATCCGGCCTATATCAGCGGAAATCTACTTCTGGTGGCAGTGGTTAGTGACAACTGTAAGGGGAGGTAATTACTGCGGCGGAGTTTGTACATCTTCATGTCTTCTCCATAAGTTAGACATCTATGGTTGGATTTCAGTAAAACTTTACAGAAGTGTTCTTCATATACAGGGTGTGTCCTGTGCATCAGTCATATGTGTCTTTGAAAGGTCAAGGTCATGGGAGTTGTTAGAAGGTTTCTTTGGTATTTTATAGGCTACATCTTTGTGTCTGCTTTAGAACTTCTATATCTATGTTTAGTTTTCATAAAACTTTATTAATGTGTTTGTCATAATGCAAAGGTTTGTCGCAGGCATCAGTAATATGCACTCTTGAAAGGTCAGTGCAGTTCTGGGATCATAACCTATTTCAATTGTTTTCTTGTATCTATCTGGCAAAAAATCTTCATGGGGGTTTTCACTGGTGGGAACTCCTGACAGTTTTGCTTGCTAGACTGACAAAACTTTGTTTACTTAAAATAAAAACATGTTGAGAGAAAAGAGATTTAAGAAAACATCTACAACAAAAAAAAAGATGGAATAATGAAAGGAGTGTGAGCTTGAATACAGTCCATTCACGATGGTATGAAGTAGCCCCAGGAAACGCATTTATTTTGTTCCATCGCATATTTCGTTCCATCGCATCTTTCATATTGACGATTGAGAATCCCTGTATGTATGTGTTCACTCGTTTGTTTATGTCGTGTTTTAGTATGTATATTACTGTTGTAAAGATTTAGTGTCGTAATATGTTTAGTGTGATGTTGTTTCATTATTTGATTCTCTATATTTTTTATTTTTATATGATGATATTGATAAAGTTGCTAATGTACTAGGGTTAATTGTTCTTTGGCAATTACTATCTTTTGTCTTCCCTTCTCCACATCAATGATAGCATTGTATTTCACTTCTATGGTCTGTGTTTTTCTCTTCACTCCCCTCTTTTCGCTCGCAATTTTCTACCCTGTTATCCTCCCGGATGACCTGGGCCCTTCACAAGGTTACTAGGAAAAAATATCTAATAAAATTCTATCCAGTTATCCCCCCAGGTAAACTGGGTCCTTACTGAATTACTCAGAATATTGCTATTAGATATTCAATGAAATTGTATTTGTAGTAGTCTTAGATTTATATGTTTGTATTAACATGAAGTAGAATGGAATGACAAGTCAGACCTGGAGACCAATATTTATACTGCTGCTTATTAAGTTTTGACATAAAATCACTCATTAATCTTTGTAACAAACAAACTCGCTTGTAAGCTTCGTGTCAGTTTGAAACAATCAACGTCACGGATGGCTTGCTAATAGGCTGATTACGGACAATATAATGGCGGACGCATGTAAGCGACAGGTGTCACTCAGGTAGGTATGAAAACTGACCGACACTTCATTCGAACGCGTCATTAATCAGTTGTTAATTAGCAAATTGGACCACATACATACTTCGCTCCAGCGCATCTTTCGTTCCATCCTATTTGTTCCATCGCATCTTTTTTACATTGAATAAAGAACAAATATTGCGGGACCTGGCAATTACTTCGCATTACACCGTCATTACGCTCCATCACATTTCGTTCCATCGTGAATAGACTGTATATCATTTTGCACAACTGATATTTATTCCATCTAAACATAATTAGACTCAAAATAAGAAAATGGCCTCCCTGAAACAATAACTGACTTTTCTGGGAAAGAATGGGAAGGCTATTTCCAATTTGGTGAAAAACTTCTTTTCATATTCCTTGATCCGGGAGGCATATCAAATTTACATAAAGAGTTAAGAAGACTGTATGTTCTGATGCATTATGTATATTGGGGCCAAAGTTCTGATTGAGATTCAATATTTCTGTCTGGGAGGCTTATTGGGATAGGCTTGGATTGAAGGAAATTGTGTGGTTTTGAATGTTGTTTGTTCTAGGATATGTAGGTGTGTGTATGTATATCATTACAGTTCTTTGGGTTTCTTGGTATTGCAAAACTGTGAATGATTTGAAATGTTTATGTTATTGGTGGTCTAGTGGTAGTTAAGTGACTGCAAATCTGAAAGTTCTGGGCTCAAACCCTGTTTGCAGTTGGGGCCAATCTTCTAGTGGCAGTGTATGGGACTGCAAATCTGAAAGTTCTGGGCTCAAACCCTGTTTGCAGTTGGGGCCAGTCTTCTAGTGGCAGTGTACAGGACTGCAAATCTGAAAGTTCTGGGCTCAAACCCTGTTTGCAGATGGGGCCAATCTTCTAGTGGCAGTGTACAGGACTGCAAATGTGAAAGTTCTGGGCTCAAACCCTGTTTGCAGTTGGGGCCAGTCTTCTAGTGGCAGTGTACATGACAGCAAATGTGAAAGTTCTGTGCTCAAACCCTGTTTGCAGTTGGGGCCAATCTTCTAGTGGCAGTGTACAGGACTGCAAATCTGAAAATTCTGGGCACAAACCCTGTTTGCAGTTGGGGCCAATCTTTTAGTGGCAGTATACAGTGAAGTCTCATTAATCCGCGCTCCGGTAACCCGGTTTTTTCACGATCCGGTCAATTTTTGTAGGGAATGGAATTTTTAAGCACAAATTGTTACGTTTAGTCCGGAATTTCGCGGTCCACATCCGGAAATACATTTTCGGGGACGGATCTCTATTTTACCAGTGTTTTTTACACCTTAATCCGGTCTTTGCTCCATGTCCCAGGAGATTCGCGCCTACGACAATAGCGCCCGACAGAGGTGTGAATCGTTCTTTGTTATAAGCGGAAGTGAAGACACATGTGAAATGTGTGGGCTAAAACACTAACCAATTATGTACAAGCACTTTAATTGTCGTCGACTTATTACCAATGATGGGATAATTACTATTGCTGACGCGCGGTGATTGCAGACGCGCGACAAAATTTGTTTGATATTCTTTGATAAGATGAACATGCGTCAAATTAAATTCCGCCGCAAAGTTTTAATTACTTAATTACATTAAATGAAAAGCTTCTTTGCTTAATTAAATCAGTTTTCTGCAACAGTTTTATTTTTTCTTTACAATATAAGCCGGTCCTATGGTCAGAAAAAATCATTCCTATTTCCACTGCTTAGCTGTAGACATGTCAACGCCAGCCAGCAAGCGTCGTCGGGTTGAAGTCCCTGCCAGCGTAAAGAAACAGATTTGCCAGTATAAGGCTTCCTGGCCAAAAGCAACAATCATATTTTTGAACAAAAAAGATCGTTTTCGGTATTTTCAGTGTGAATATGTGTATATACATCTCTATGATATGGTCATATATGGTTGAATTTTTAATCTGGAAAATTTGTTAATCCAGAAATTTCGCCGGGAACGGACATTTCCGGATAAACGAATCTTCACTGTACATGTATATAGATCTAAAGGTTTCAGCTTCAAGCACTGATGGAAGACAAGAATATTACACAATCCTCTCTTGAAGAAAGTTTAAGTTCAGGAACTGTCAAGCTCAGGAGGGACTAGTAAGAGCTTGTTTCCCTGTTAAAGGGAAAAAAATAATGATTTTCACTGTGGACATAAATTTGTCTCAATATTGAACACAGACCTTCTAGTGCTTATATTTATTATTCCTGTGCTTCTACAAGGGGGGTGGGGGGGTGGGCTATAGTTTATAGGACTTGCACTTGTCACCTCATGTCTTATCCTATACTTTGCAGCATCTCAAACCCACAAGCGCTCAATCAGTTACTCCATATATCTCCCGTGGGATTATTAGTAAGCATTTGCTCAGTCTCGATTATTTGAAAAGCCGTGTCAGTATTGCAGCCACACTAGGTGGTGGGGATTTTTGGTGCAGTAGAAACTCTTGTACTTATGGCACTTAGACAAACCATTACCAACTTACAGATTTTAGATCTCCAACTGAAGAGTACTCATTTGTGTAAGCAGCATTTTGATTGGTCAATGTACCTATTATGAATATCCTTATAGCAATAAAATACTAGCCACATCTCATGGCTGATGGATGTAATAGGCAGCCGTGGGTATCCAACACTGACACTGCATTTCTTCAATAAAAGGTGGTACATGTATGTGGGGGTAGTAATCATCTTGAGTCATAGTTCTAGTTTGTCAACTTTAAAACCAAAAATATTCTTATCGCCGATAATACTCAATCATTTATATCTGTCCTCCTAAATAGGTATATATTACTAGTATATTTCTCTATTTCCTGTACATTTCTTGGTATGTTTAACATCAAAAGCCAGGTTCCTTTTCATCACCCGCTTTTCTAAAAGCTAGTCTTGTCATAAAGATATATATTCATGTAAATATAACACCCGACAATGATTGAAAGGTCTGTCAAAGGGATGTTAAATCAAGCAAACAGACAATGGGAGTTCCTGAAGTTTCTGTCAGAACCCTGTCAAAGATGAATACTCTTTATAAAATCATATTTTCATCTTCCAGACGTGAGTTTCCTTGATACATATTGATCAGCCATAATACTGGGTAATAGGTTCTTTCACATATGCACAGTCCAGTCTTATGGGAAAGTCTTCTTATATTAAATATTGTGGCATTGGGTGCCACAAGCTAGAAACATGCAGATTGAAAAACTAGAAATCAATTCTGTTGAAATTCTTCGTCTTAACCAGTAACAATTTTTATAAGCTTTGTATTACCTTTACATGAGCTAGACATTTATCATATTTATGAGGGTGCCTGGATGATGTAGTGGTGATGCACTTAGGTTCTTAATGGCATTTCCAAGGTTTAGTTCCCAGTCATGTATACGAGAGGCTACAGTGGTTGCCTGGGTTTTCAACGAATCATCAAGTTCTCCCACATAAGTACTCAAGTTTCTCCCACACAATACTCAAGATTCTCCCATACATGTTGCCAGTTGAATATAGGTGCCACTTGACACCACAATGATATTCAGATGGGTATAGGTGACACTTGGCACCACATCAATGTTGAGATGAGTATAGGTGACACTTGGCACCACATCAATGTTGAGATGAGTATAGGTGCCACATTGATGATGAGATGAGTATAGGTGCCACTTGGCGCCACATTGATGTTTGGATGAGTACAGGTACTCAAGTTTCCTCCCACACAAGTACTCAAGTTTCTCCCACACAAATACTCAAGTCCCCCCCCCAAGTACACCAGATTCCTCCCCAAAAAATAAACTCATATACCATGCTATCAAAAGTGATTTGCATATTAAGTTGTAACTTGTTTTGAGATAATTGGATCAAAGGAGTTTAAACTTAAATTATTTATCATGTACTCCATGACTTGGATGTCCATGGTCAGTGGTTGCATTTACTTACTATATCTCCTCTCTCTACCGTAGGTGCATTGTTCAATCAGTTCACCTGGATTTTCCATGTGAATTGCTATGCAATTAAGGTTGCTGTTTTTTTAGCTCAAATATTCAAAGAATAGGAGAGCTATTGGAGTCACCCTGGGCATCGGTGTCTGTGTCCCAAAAAATGTTAAGGTTTTGTGTAACATTGCCATTATCTCCACTTATACTTAATGGATGTTCCCCAAACTTAATACATGTTTTTATTATCATAGACCATTCATTAGAATCAGAACAGTAACTCTTCCATTTTTTTCATATTTATGGCCCTTTTTGGACTTGGCAAAAATGTTAAACTTTTGTTTAACATTGCCATAATCTCCAGTTTTACCCATTGGATGTCTCTCAAACTTCAAACATGCCTTTATCATCATCAGAACAACTAGTAAAATCAAGAACAGTAACTCTTCCAATTTTTTTTGCATATTTATGGCACTTTTTTGACTTAGAAAAAAGGTTAAACTTTTGTTAAAATTGCCATTATCTCCTGTTTTACTCATTGGATGTTCCTCAAACTTCAAGTAGAAACAGGAACAGCAACTCTTTCAAATATTTTTGCATATTTATGGGCCTTTTTAGTCTTAGAAAATATGTCAAAACTTTTTTTAACATTGCTCTTATCTACAATTTCTTTCCACGGACATCCTTCATAATTCACACATGAAATAACATACCTGTGTTGGGGTCAGGCTCAGTCATGAATTTTAAAATAGTTATGCCCCTTTTTTATTTAGAATCTCGGTTAACTTGTTTTCACCTTTTTTTTTTCCACTTAACCTTTGAGGTATTGCTTTGAAACTTTGAATACTTGTTTATGCCATCACCTCTTCTTGTACATGGCAAGAATACATAACTCTGTCTTAGATTTTGTCATAATAATTCCCCTTTTCTGACTTGATTAATCTTTGTGTACTAAATCACTTTTTCACTGAATCTTTGAGATATTGCTTTCAAACTTGGAGCACAAGTTTATTGCTCTTGTATATATTTTGATAATACAGAGATTCTCATTTTGCCTTTCATTTCAATATTTATTTTTATTGACAAGCATTGGAATAGTCAAGCATGCTGTCTTATGGACAGCTCTTGTTACTCAGGTGAAAGCAAGCAATTAATGAATTGCCCTTATCTAATTATGTCCCCTTGTGCTTGTTACTCAGCACTTAAAGGTTGGCCCAGTGTCAGGATAAATGTGACTTGGTGTGATATAATGCCATATGTCAATTGTATTAGCACAGTGTCTTGATTCTGACTTGTAGATAAAAGTCCCAACTTGACTGAAATACTGTCAATGAGTTATTAAACCCAGGCAAAGAAACATTTTTTGTTTTCAGTTTGATCATGCTTTACAATGGTCCAACTAGAATGGTGTTCCAATGTGGTAAAGAGTTTGCAAAAGCATTTGAAAGCTAATAATTTGTCACAACCAGTTCCTGCCTGTAATTGTTCGATATTAACATCAAGTTCTAAAATAGTACACCTATTTCTCATGGAGTTTTAATTTTCTCATCTTTAATTACTTTCCATGTGGGTGTTTTTAACCAATCGAAATCATGTGCAGAAAGGGTTTTGCTGTTTTAATAACAGTTATTCACTGTGTTTGATCAGTTATGAAATCGTTTCATTTGCTTTTAAGCATTCCATTTAAAACATCAGATTTAAAGCCTTCATTAATAGAAACAAAATTGATTATCCTAAAATGGTTATCTTCCGTTGACAGTAAATTTTGTTGGGTCTGAATTCAAAGCACTTTTGTGAGTGCATTATTTTAAAGATTTATTTCCCATTAAAGATGAAGCAGTACAAATAATTAAAAGCAGATTGTGTGGAGCTTTATTTTCATTGGTCACAAATAAGTATACAATCACCCCACCCACTCAACAATCTCATCAAAATGGTTTATCTCCCTTGCTTGACTCTCTTTATGTAATGTATCCAGGATAATGTGACAGGATGTGGTATTATTGTCACATATTGTATTGAGGCAATTCTGGAAATACATGTTCTGTCAATATGATGTCAAACTGAAGGAAACAAAAATATCTTAGTCATGAAAACAGAAAAAAAAATTGTTAGTGGTTATAATGATTGAACAATTGAGCATTCCAAATTGCATTGAGACATGTTCTATGAGCTGGCAAGAAACTTTTTGGATGGCTTTTAGTTTGATTTTTTTTTCAGAAGACGAGATAATGTCTTTGTTTACAATTCAGTTACAGAGTTGGTCATAAAAATTTATCAGTCCTGAAGCACATTCCCAGGAATTCTTAAAAAAGGAAAAAAAAGATGAAGAAATAGATGAGAGAAATAAGATATGTCATGAAAATCAATATAACTGTATCTGTGTGAAGAAAAATTCAGTATATTTAACCCTTTCCCTCATAGAGAAAACCATGAAAAGACCTATGCGAACAGCATAAAACCAGATCAGGTTTTATGCTGTTCGCTGCTCCTCAGTGGTCTGGTAATGAGAATTTAACAATTAAATTTGGTAAGGTTTGAGTTTGGTTTTCTGCAGATCAGGCTTTATGTGGTACCTATTGAGTGCGTCAAAATGAGTCTATATGAGGGAAAGGGTTAAATTAGAAAGCAAATTGATGTAAACAGTTTTTTGCAGATGTCTTCGAAATTTGGATAATTGACTTAAAACAAATGTTAAGCCTCAAGCTTATGCAACATAAAACATAATTATGTAACTTTCTTTGCTGCTTGGGATTAGTTTGTAAAATTCAATTATCCAACATTTATAGTCCTAGGGCATATCAGATTAGCATTTGTAGAATACTATTTTTTTTATTCCTCATTAATTCTCTTTACATCCCATTTTACAAAATGTTTTTAGATGCTCTGTTCCAGTTAATGTGGGAAAATTAAATTCACTGGCTTTCCTTTTCATGGCTGGGTCAACTGCTTATAAACAGTATCACAAACAAAACCCTGGTCAATGGTTAACCAACTGTTATTACAGTTTTATCACTGATAGTCAATTTGAATACATCTGTTAAAACTGGAGATGTCTCTTATGAGTGTTAACCCTTTCCCTCATATAGACTCATTTTGACGCACTCAATAGGTACCATGTAAAACCTGATCTGCAGAAAACCACAGTTAAACCTTACCAAATTTAATTACAAAATCCTCATTTCCAGACCACTGAAGAGCAGCGAACAGCATAAAACCTGATCAGCCTGCGAGTTACTCGCAGGCTGATCTGGTTTTATGCTGTTCGCATAGGTCTTTTCATGGTTTCCTCTATGAGGGAAAGGGTTAAAGCAGCTTGTTCACAGATGATCTGTAGAAATTGAAAAAAATGATTATCTACTCTCCCTATTTAATGTTGTGATTAATCTTTGTTTCCTGACAAATAAACTCAGACAGTATAGGTCACATTAAACAGGAAAATGTTTTGACAAAAACTTTGACAATATCCATTAAATTTAGAATATGATATTCTCGAAGGACACGTTCTGCAACATGGTGTCTTCACCAGGTCATGTAATAATTTCGTAAGTTTGTCCTATGTAGTCAGCTAATGCGAGAAAATTAAATGAATCTAAATATAGGTTTTTATCATAAGTCTAAATATAGTTTCAATACTGCCTGTGACGATATTGCCTGACTTGACTATTTGAGTTTACCGTCGCTTCGACATTATTTCTGTCATATAGCGACGTCAAGCTAATTACAGGTGGAGGAAGACTCCGAACACGCAGAGGCATCCGGGTAGAACCACCGACCAACGGCAAGCCAGCTGGAAGGCTTCCTCACATGAAAATCCGAATGACCCTGCTGGGATTCAAACCTACATGGTGAGGGGCTCAGTGAGTGTTAAAGTCAGTGACTTTATCCTCTTGGCCAAAGAGGCCCCCGATATTTCCTGTAATGGGGAATTAACCAACCAAATTTTTTATGATCACTGATGATTGCATTGGATGACATTGTGTCTGTAGATAGGTATCTATACACACATATAGTTAATCAAATCATACTATGTGTTTCTGAAGTTACTGAAGCAGTCATATAATGACAAAACTCCACGCGCTGTTGCTACAGAGGTAGTTGAAATCGCTTTCTGTCTGTTACACAATAATCCAGAGTTAGGGTCGTGAACCTTTCATTCATAAAGTTGCATACCTAAGTAGGTCATTCTCTTTCCTCAGTACTAGTGAACCTGATGTATACATTCTATCTGTTGATGTGTATGTGTAGAAATTGACAAGGTATTTGTTTATTTAAGGTACTAGAATGTTTACCTTTTTATTTCAAAGATAAGAAACGCTCCGAAAGAAACTCACTATAATGCAAAATTAAGTGTGGACTTTTTTTAGGTGAATTACATACATACATACATACATACATACAGAGCACTACTTTTTCTTTTTACAGGAGTTGATCTTCATGTATGTAAAATGGGTTGCTGTTCTGATTAAGAAATGTCACGAATATTTTGTCCACACTTAAAATAGATGTTTCTAGTGCAAAATAATGGTAAAAGATAACATGTTAACAAACAATAATACATTATAAGCAGTTACGGTTATGATTTAAACGTCTGTGTAACACATTCCACCGGTATTCGTTAGTGCAGAATCACATTGCATGGATCCGCACAAAGCATGGAGAGGTACAGTTAAACTTCCCGTGGAAAATACGCAAATCAACGAGGCCTGAATTTGTTTTCCAGCATAAGATAGCTGCACCAGCTTAAAATCAAACTCGCAGTGAATAACCATCTGTGAAGGAGCTGCTTTAAACACTAAGTATGCAGAATTGCTCCATTCTGTTCATTTCCATTCATGTACCAGTAGTTGTTTTTTTCTGACACACATTTCATCAAGCCATTATTGCCACTTCCCCTTGAAAAATCTTTTCTCTCCTCTAAAAGTTGTTTGGCTCTCTTTATATTTCAAGGTCCAAAGAAATTGGTTTAAATCATATCTTTGTAAGAATCCTTCTCAAGTTTGACAGATTGGAGGTAAAACAGGCTCCAAGCAAATTTTTGCCTAAAACCTTGCATGAAATTGATCATGCTGAACTGCACTTAAAGCATGTTCTGCTAATGTTGTGCAATGATGTTAAAATTAAGTTGCATGATCCACCTAAAAGTCCTGCTCACTACACATAAAGCTTTCACTTGTAACACCCTTGTAAGGCTTCTCCTTGAATTTGTGCAAAATTTATTTGCTTCATGGATTTTGCAAGGGAGAATAATGAAAAGGCCATGTAACCATACAATTGATTCTTGGGCTTTTAGTGGGGAAAAAAGCTCATTTGGACGGCTTTGGTTCTGATCACAGGGTCTGAAGTTCAAAGTGAAACCTGTAGTTGTCTTTGATACTTGCTTTTAGATGTCTTCTGTGTCATTCATTAAGCCAAATAAGAGAAATGACTCATGTTCTTTTAAGTCCCATCCCTGTTAAAGATCTTGTAAATGCATGCTTTTTTCCCAAAATTGAATTTTTCAATTTTTTTTTTTTTTTGTGACTGTAGAGTTCATTATTACACAGAAAAAGTATGAGGGGATTAAATTTCTCAATCAGGAATATCCTCATCTTGAAATAAACAAAAAAAATCTGAAGAAGTTTTGATGGGGCTCATCATATTCTCTAACCTCCCTGTAAACATCCTTCTCTACTCCATGTATACTTGGAAGGGCCTTCATTACACTGAATGTTTATTTTCACTATATTTGCATCTTTTGAAAAACTGCTTGTTAGTCCCCAACGGTAAAACTGGTTGGGGACTGTAGGTTTAAATGCATCCTTCCGTCCGTCCGTCTGTCCTTTCGTCCATCTTTCAGTCTGTCCATCCCGCTTTTGTGTCCACTCCATTAAACTTGGACATTTATGGATGGATTTCAATAAAACTTAATAGAAGTATTCCTCATAACCCAAGGGTGTGTTGCTTGTATCAATCATATGCACCCTTGAAAGGTCAAGGTCATAGGAGTTGTTAGAAATTGTCTTAGGTGTTCATAGTTCACATTTTTGTGTCTGCTCTATAACTTCCATATTGGTGGATCAGTTTTCAAAAAATGTTACAAAAGTGTTTGTCATAACACATAAAAGGTGTGTCTCACTCATCAACTTTAATGCACCTTTTACCTACACTGCGTATGCTGAATCAGGGTTGTCCTGTCCTGTCCTGCCCTACACTCATGTTACATGAAGTTTTATAACTAAATTGCTCATCACGCCTTCACATACAAAAATGGTTTTCAAGACAAAAACAATCAGCAGACAAGTACAGGTAACTGAGTAACTGCATCACAGATTTAGTCAGAATTATAGCCCTTCTGTTTTTGTTAACCCTTTCCCTCATAGAGGAAACCATGAAAAGACCTATGCGAACAACATAAAACCAGATCAGCCTGCGAGTAACTCGCAGGCTGATCAGGTTTTATGCTGTTCGCTGCTCCTCAATGGTCTGGAAATGAGGATTTTGTAATTAAATTTGGTAAGGTTTAACTGTGGTTTTCTGCAGATCAGGCTTTATGTGGTACCTATTGAGTGTGTCAGAATGAGTCTATATGAGGGAAAGGGTTAAAGCATTATATTGGGTTAATCACCACCTATATTGTTGTTCTATTTTTTTTGAAGAGCAAATAAGGAAAGGTGCCTGAATGTTATATAATGTATTATTATTTTCAGTTTATTTGAATGAATTAAAATTTTTGTAAAATGCTGCTTTTATTAAGATTTTTTTTTAAGGTACATGACTGTAAAGTTAAAGCTGTATTTAGTGTTTCAGAAAGTCTCACTGGTCTTTTTCCTTTTGACTTTTTTGTGGCATTACTAATCTGGCTGCCTTTGTTTATAATGTATGTAACTAAACAGGTAGCAGTAAATTGTATATTGGAAGAACAGATAAAGGATTAACCCTTTCCCTCATAGAGGAAACCAGGAAAAGACCTATGCGAACAGCATAAAACCAGATCAGCCTGCGAGTAACTCGCAGGCTGATCAGGTTTTATGCTGTTCCCTGCTCCTCAGTGGTCTGGTAATGAGGATTTTACAATTAAATTTGGTAAGGTTTGAGTTTGGCTTTCTGCAGATCAGGCTTTATGTGGTATCTATTGAGTGCGTCAAAATGAGTCTATATGAGGGAAAGGGTTAAGGAGTCATAAAGTATAAACAAAAGTGCCAGTTAAGGTATTTCATATACCAAACAGACTTGGAATGGACATAATGCAACTCTTCTTGTCCTTTCCCCAAATGCTACAAAAAAAAAATTTAAAAAAATTGGGGGTATCAGAATGTTGTCAGAATTTTTTTTTTTAGGATTGATATTCGTTATATCCTTGCTTCACAGAATAAAACGATGGCTTTATAGGAATCACATTATATTCTTATATTGCATCACATCCTGTCAAATATTGCATCACATCCTGTCATATATTGCAACACATCCTGTCATAACAAAGTGATGTAGCCAGGGATATTAATTTCCGAATGTGATAACTCCAGCTCTGCTTAAAAGCATTGTGTTAAAAATATAGTGTTTCATAGTCATCTTATTATTATTTTTTAAATGGAAATTGTACATTTATTAAGTTAATTAAATCGTAAAAAGTAGTCCTGAGGACAGGAAAAATAGTTCCTGATGAATGGATGGTAAAATATAATTTTAACTGTTTTACAGCCTTGTAGTTAATTTAGTAACATGCATCTTTCACTTGGAGATCATGCAAACACATGCTTCATCAAGTTAGGAGCAACACAATTTCCGCTTAACAAAATAATGCATAATCTTTGTTGCGAAATGCTAATTTAGTCAGTTTGTATGACCTTGTTAGCTCACCTGAGCACAACGTGCTCATGGTGAGCTTTTGTGATCGCCTTTTGTCCGTCGTCCGTCGTCCGTGCGTGCGTGCGTCCGTCCGTCGTCAACAATTTGCTTTAAACAACATCTCCTCATGAACCGCTGAAGGGATTTTGACCAAACTTCACAGGAATCATCCTTATGATGCCCTCTATCAAAGTTGTACAAATTATTCAGATTGGTTAAAAAAGTAGGTCACAGGAGCTAAAAATAGATTTTAAAAATGCAAACTTTGAAAATCTTCTTCTGCAAAACTGCAAGGCCTAGAGCTTAGATATTTGGTATGTAGCATCATCTTATGGGCCATTACCAAGATTGTACAAATCATAGCCCTACGGTGATAAATGCCCCCGCACCAGGGGTCACTTGTTTTACATAGAGTTATATAGGAAAATCTTTAAAAATCTTCTTCTATGAATCCATAAGGCCTAGAGCTTAGATATTTGGTATGTAGCATCATCTAATGGTTCATTACCAAGATTGTTCAAATCATAGCCCTACGGTGATAAATGCCCCCGCACCAGGGGTCACTTGTTTTACATAGAGTTATATAGGAAAATCTTTAAAAATCTTCTTCTATGAATCCATAAGGCCTAGAGATTAGATATTTGGTATGTAGCATCATCTTATGGTTCATTACCAAGATTGTACAAATCATGACCCTATGGTGATAAATGCCCCCGCACCATGGGTCACTTGTTTTACATAGAGTTATATAGGAAAATCTTTGAAAATCTTCTTCTATGAATCCATTTGGCCTAGAGCTTAGATATTTGGTATGTAGCATCATCTTATGGTTCATTACCAAGATTGTTCAAATCATGACCCTATGGTGATAAATGCCCCCGCACCAGGGGTCACTTGTTTTATATAGATTTATATAGGAAAAACTTTAAAAACTTTCTATGAATCCATAAGGCCTAGAGTTAGATATTTCATATGTAGCATCATCTAATAGGCCATTACCAAGATTGTTCAAATCATAGCCAAACGGTGATAAATGCCCCCGCAATAGGGGTTACTTGTTTTACATAGAGTTATATAGGAAAATCTTTAAAAAACATCTTCTATGAATCCATAAGGCCTAGAGATTAGATATTTGGTATGTAGCATCATCTAATGGTTCATTACCAAGATAGTTCAAATCATGACCCTATGGTGATAAATGCCCCCGCACCAGGGGTCACTTGTTTTACATAGAGTTATATAGGAAAATCTTTAAAAAAATCTTCTTCTATGAATCCATAAGGCCTAGAGCTTAGATTTTTATATGTAGCATCATCTTATGGTTCATTACCAAGATTGTACAAATCATGACCTTATGGTGATAAATGCCCCCGCACCAGGGGTCACTTGTTTTACATAGAGTTATATAGGAAAATCTTTAAAAAAATCTTCTACTATGAATCCATAAGGCCTATAGCTTAGATTTTTAGCTCACCTGAGCATAGCTCAGGGTGAGCTTTTGGGAGACTTGATTGTCCGTCGGCCGTCGTCCGTCGTCCGTCAACAATTTGATGTTTACACACTAGAGGCCACAATTTTGATCCAATCTTCCTCAAACTTGGTCAGAATGTTTGTCTTGATGATATCTTGAACCCTTTCGAAAATGGGTCAGGTTGGATCAAAAAGTAGGTCAGTAGGTCAAATCTTAGAAAAATCTTGTTTACACACTACAGGCTACAATTTTAATCCAATCTTCCTCAAACTTGGTCAGAATGTTTGTCTTGATGATATCTTGAACCCTTTCGAAAATGGGCAGGGCCGGACCGAAAAGTAGGTCAATAGGTCAAATCTTAGAAAAATCTTGTTTACACACTAAAGGCCACAGTTTTGATGTAATCTTCCTCAAACTTGGTCAGATTGTTTGTCATGATGATATCTCGAACCAGTTTGAAAATGGGTGGGGCTGGATAGAAATGTAGGTCAGTAGGTCAAATCTTAGAAAAATCTTGTTTATACTCAGAGGGCAACATTTTTGGTCCAATCATCCTCAAACTTTGGCAGAATGTTTGTCATGATGATATCTTTTGTGGATGGGGTCAGAAAATTCCTGAACATTGTTTCACCTCATCATCTTAATTCTAAAGCAATCTGTTTTGTACAGGCAATGAATGATACTTTTCTCAGGTGAGCGATCTAGGACCATCTTGGCCCTCTTGTTTAAATAAAAGAAGAGAAAAAATATGCACTTTTGAAATGTTCTTGCCAAGAGGATTTGAATTTAGGAGACAAGTTGTGTTTTGATGTTGTTAACATTCATTAAATTATGATAAAAAAACAAAAAAACAAAACAAAACAAAAAAAAACCAACAAAATCATAAAAGACCAAAAATATGGGGTTTACTGGGAAACAATTCTTAGCGCATAAAAAATTATAGAAGGAAATGGAACAATTCTGCAGTAGGCCTTCAAAGTATAAAAACAATTTTTTTTTTATTATTTGAGGGCATGGTGCCAAACTATGGTAACTATATATGAATAAAGAAGGAGTTACAATAGTTTAGCATGGATCCTTGGTACTTTAAAACGTTACTGTTATGACCAAATGCATCTGTTCCAGCAAAAAGTGTATCGATTTTTGTTTTACTTGTCATGTATTTTAATTACCTTTTTCAAAAAATATTTTTATTTTTTATGAGAATTGTAATACTGGCTCATATTAAATGTTTCATTAATTTGCCTACACTTTAAGGAAGTCTGAGAATCTTCCCCAGAATTGTACCCAACTGAAGCCTCTGATAATCACCGCTGGTGATGCCACTGACAGTTGTGTAATAGAATTGCTCATATTTGCTAATGAGTGACAGCCCCAGGAGAGATGTAACTAGAAACTGTGAACTGTGTAGGATTATGTGATGATTCAGTCTTAATGTTTTTCTTAAATATTTTTTCTCCATCACACATTTTTAGCTCACCTGAGCACTTGTGCTCAGGATGAGCTTTTGTGATCGATTTTTGTCCGTCGTCAACAGTTGCTTGTGAATAATCTTGAGGCCACATTTTTGGCCCAATCTTCATGAAAATTTGTCAGGATGTTTGTCAACATGATATCTCAGATAATTTCGAAATTGGGACATGTGGGGTCAAAAACTAGGTCACTAGTTCAAATCTAGAGAATTAGAAAAAAACTTGTGAACACTTGTGACCATAGATTTAGCCCAATCTTCATAATATTTGGTCAGGATGTATGTCTACATGATATCTCTGCCTTGTGAACACTCTAGAGGCCACAGTTTTAGCCCAATCTTCATAAAATCTTGGCCAGAATGTTTGTCTACATGATATATCTTAAATTCGGTCATTTGTGGTCAAAAACTAGGTCACCAGGTCACCAGGTCAATCTTGAAAAACCTTAACATTAGTTTTTTGGGGTCAAAAAGTAGGTCACCTGGGTAAATCTTAGTAAAACCTTATGACCACTCTAGAAGCCACATTTTCGGCCTAACCTTCATATTACTTAGAATGTTTGTTTACATCAAATCTCAGATGAGTTCAAAACTGGGTCACATGGAGTCAAAAAGTAGGTCACCAGGGCAAATTTTAAAAAAACCTTGTGAGCACTCTAGAGGCTACATTTTTGTCCCAGTTTTCGTTAAACTTGATAAGAATGATGACTGCATGAAATCCCATATGAGTGCAAATTTAGGTAGGATCAATTCTATGTCACGTAGTCAAATGTTAGAAAAACATTGCAAACACTTTAGATGCCACATTTTTTGTAATCATGCCTAACACAGCAAGCTTACTTATGTGAGTGACAAAGGGTCATCTTGGCCTCTTGTTTTTTAAAGTTCATTGGTTCCTTATTTTCACAGCTTTTTAAATGAATAAAGAAAAAGTATATAGATTCTAAATTTCTCAACAACAAAAAAATGTCAGAAAATTAATTGAAAAACATGACAAGCTTTATTGACTTTCTAGCTCACCTGAGCACAGTGTGCTCAAGGTGAGCTTTCGTGATCACCCTGCCTCCATTGTCCATCGTGCATCATCCGTCGTCAACAATTTGCCTTAAACGACATCTCCTCTGAAACAGCTGGACAGAATTTGATTCAACTTGGCAGGGACGATCCTTGGGTGAACCTTTACAAAAAGTCTTAAATTAACTTGATCCATGTGAACTCTGGTTGCCAACAAAAAGAAGAAAAAAATGAAAACTTGAAAAAAAAATCATCTCCTTCAAAACAACTGGCCAGATTTCAAAATGTTATAGTACAAAATGTTCCTTGGGTAACCTTTTACTCAGGTGAGCAATCCAGGGCCTCTATGGCCCTCTTGTACAAGTTATTGTGATTTGTGTGGTAATGGAAGAAATTCAAAGTCCTCAGTTCATCAGAAGCACCATTTCTGTGTTATGGGTGACCACTTTTTATAATTTTATCAACATTTAATTGTTTCTCAAGCTATCACAATATTGTACTTTTTAGTTATTATGCACAAAAACTTAATGTTTAATATACATTAAAAAAGCCTTTCTTTAAAAATAGTCTGTCTGTTTGACTAATAATGACCATTGTGAACTTCCAAATGTAAGATATCCCCAATGTACATTTTTATCTGACCATTCAAAAGCCAGATCAGACTGTAAGCAATTTTCAACGAGATTTCTCATTGTGAACAATGATGATCAGAGGGCAGCACAAAACTTGATAAGCCAGCAATTCTCAAATAAATTTTTGTTCTTAAAGGCTTAGACCTTGAAGGAGCATCATAAATCTTCATTTGAATGTTTCTGTGAGAGTTCTGGAATTGGCCTGTCTGTTGGTCTGTATGAATGTCTGTGGAAGTTCTGCTGGAACAGTCTGTCTAAGTTACAGTATGTTTGTCTGTATGAATGTTTGTGGCCCAAACTGCCTCTTCAGTTTTGGAGCTGTTTTAATTTAACTAGGTGTGTATGATCACCATTATGGATACTTGTAAATGATGTATGGTGAAGCTTGTGTATGAGTATATTTTAGATTTATGGCCCTTAGGAATTTCTCTGAATAATTCAATTTGATATATAGAGAAAATTTATGGCTTCAATTTTGGAGATATTTCAATGTAACATGTTAAGTTTTTAAAAGAAATTTGTATAAGGATTTTTCTGTGTCAAGGTGGTATGTGGGGATATTAGTCACCTTGAGAAACATTTTGTTTTGTAATGTGTCGACAACTGATTAATAAGAATTATCATATAAATAGTGAAATATCAAATAGAAATATTCTGCTTGATATTTAATTATAGGGAGCGGAAAAGATAGGACAAATATTTAATGCTCAGGAGATGAGGTATGTGATTAATGACATGTGTGAAGGGGAGAAGCTAAGGATATAGGTATAATAAGAGTTAAATTCAGTAGGCCAATTTCGGTTTGCAAACACAAAATTAATGTTCCCACTTGAATGATTGCCAGCATCCATATGGTTGTTAAGGTCTGTTTATTTTAGTCAGCTAGACGAATGATTCTGAACAATTCATTGGGTTAGGTACAATTTTGCCACAATTTGCATTTGCATATTTATAGAAACTGTGAATAAAGCTTTTTTAAAATGTGTAAAATCATGTATGGTTTAGTTGTAACTGAAGACTTCAGGTGAATTCTTTTACTTTCAGGTGTGGAAGAGGTCCGGGGCTTGGTTCTTCAAAGGTTTGCCCAAGTATGTGATCCCAGAGAAGAAGATTGAGGGAGGGAAGCATGTCACAGTGGGGAAGGGGAAGCCAGATTACCGAGGATCCCAGAAAAGCAGGACAGGCTCTATCCGAAGTTATAACAACTGGAGTAGGGGCAGAGGGCACCAAGGTATGGGGGCTGTGTCTGTAGTTACAAAGATTATCATGGGGCAGAGGTCACCAATGTATGAGGGTTCCTTTTGAAGTTAAAAAAATTGGCACCAAGGTTTGGGAGATATATTGGATTAAGTAGGAAAGAATTTTTGAATTTGCACCAGGTTTGTCAGTGTAATGATGTGACTAGGAACAATATCATGCCACATGTCTGGTGGTGATGCCTTTATGTCGCAACACTGCAATAGAAGACCAAACCGAAAAGAAAAAAAAAAACTGCAAAAAATCTAATCAGATCAGCCATGAAACTAAGTCTTGCAGAAAGGATATTTATGTCTCTCATCCTTAAAAAATAGATTAATTTTTCTCATCTTTTTGTAAAAATGGAGAAAAAATACGAATCTGAATTAGGGAAAAATATGTAGAAAAAAATAATTCAATTTTCATATTTGATTCTTTGAAAAATAAAAAGTGTAAAAGAAAGTTGGAAAAAAAAGATGAAATCAATAATAATGTGATAAATCAGAGAGAAAAAAAAGAAGGAGAGAGAAAGAGAGAGAGAGATAAAAAATAAAGAAGAAAAATGGTCATTTGAAATCAGCAGCTTATACTCAAGGTTTGCACCATTCTAAGAGAAGTAGATATTTTAAATATATAATTGAAGGAAAAGTTGAAGAGAAATGTTATTATTTAAAGAAAAGCAAAGTTCAATTTAGTTACACCATGTTTGCCTAAAGATAGGTAAGAAAGTAAAACAAGATTATTTAATGTCAATAAAAATGAGTTTGAATAAAAATAAAAATACTGAGGGAAAAAATGTTTATCAAATTATCTTAATTGAGGGTGAATGAAATTGTTAAGAACAGCAGAAAATTGAAATGGAAAATGTTTTTGAGCACAAATGGCAATCATGAAAAATTAGGCATCATTGGATGTGAATTAAATTCATAAAATGGAAAAAAAAATATCTAGGGAAAAATCGTCTAAAGAGCAATCACTCTTCATTAGAGGTTCAAGGATTTGAAAGGGGAAATCTTGTTAAAGAATTTATTTTTCTGGAAACTTTGTCAGTGATGAGCTGGCTGCAGCTGGGATATCTGATAGCTGGCAGTCTAACTGTAGACTTATTGCTTCCTAATTAGCTGTTCTTAATTGGACCTCGTCACCGTCCCTGGCCCGAGATACGTTGGGTAGTAGAACCATTTGGGATACAATTAGATTCTTCTGAATTACGAGTCATAATTTTGCTAGGTTGTGAGGGTGTCTGCGTAAGAATCTGCAGGCCGAGGTGACTTGGATGGGAGATAAAAAGCTCTACCATGATAAATGCACGAAAACTGTCTGAAATGATAGATCAGAAAGGCACTGGAAACTGTTCATTATGGGATAT
>CM037784.1:42252465-42302465 GCA_021229015.1 Solen grandis
GGGAACGAGATACCAAAAAATTTACATAGGACAATATATTTTCATATCTTAAAAAATCAAAAAAAAAAAAAAAAAATTTTAAACCAAATATTTATTAAAAATGTAAGAAAAAATAGCACGCACACGTGCCCCCAAAAACAAATAAAAAATTTCCAACGAAAGCGCACCCCACGCACTTATTTAGCGGGCCCCTTTGGGGCAACTTTTTCCTAAAATGCTTTTTATGACTTCAAAAATATTCACGTTTACCCCTTTTAACAAAAATTTCCTTTTAAAAAAAAATACACACGGGGGGCCCCGGGGGCCGGGGGTTCAGTCAGGACTAAAAAACTCTCACCCCTCATCGCTGGGGGGGTTGAACCCCGGGTTTTGGGATTTTGGGTTTTTTTATTTTGAGGAACCCTTTTCCGCTTTTTTCGGTAGGTCGGGGGTTTTTTCCCGGGTTTTCCCGTGTACTGGGGGTTTTTCCCCACCTGTAAAAAACGGACGCGCTAAAATGTTTTAAATTTTCAAACGCAGCGACGGAAAACCCCCCAAACAACAACAACAAAGTTAAAAACAGGGGAAAATTTTTGGGGAAATTTTTAACATAAAAAACCCCCTGGGGCGTTTCTCTCCCTATTTCTCAATTTTGTAAAAAGGGGGAATTGGAATACACTTAAAAGAAAATTTACAAAAAATTTTACATTTCTTTTTTTCTGGACATTCACGAGCAAACTGGGGGTCATAAATCTTGAACAACACAAAGATTATTTCCCCCATTTTTTAAAAAAGGTAGATGTTTAAAAAATCCCATAAAGACTTTTTCCCCGAAGACAGTAAAGAGCCCCAAGCGAAATCTAATAGATTTTTTTCCGACACTCTAAAATTTTTTAGAGACTTGATTTTTTTTTAAAAATTTAATCTATTTCCCCCGTAAATCGCTGATAAATTAAAATTTTTTTAGAGATTCAATTTTGGCCCAAATTTAGGATACTTTTTTAAATTTTTAATAAAATTTTAATTATATAATGACTTTTATTGTATTTTTAATTAATTTTGCTCCCCTGTCTATTTCACAGTTTAAAAGCTGTTTTTCTGGGGCAAGCTGCGGGGGCCCCTGGAAATTTTTGGCAAAATTGGGGGTAAAAAAAACAGTTTTCTTTTTGAACACTGCCCGGGTTTTCCCCGGGGGCCCCAGGCGTTCGGAGTTTTCCCCCTTAAAAGGGGGGCTTTTTGGTCTCCCACCCCAAATTAAAAACCCCCCCCCTCTTGCCGTAAGGCCGACCCATGGAAAATAAAAAACCCGGGGTTTTCATTTATTTTTAAGGAAACCATCCATCAAAAAAATATAACCTTGTCCTTAACATGCTTGAAAATACTTCAGTGTAAAATAAAAACATCCTTTTATTTTAAAAGCTATTTTGCTCAAAGTCTAAAAAAAGGTTGCTTTTATTATAAAATTTTTCACGATCATTTGAATTTTGGAAAACCTGAACACAATTTTTTAAGAAGGATGGGGGAAACCTTTTAAACCCCCAAATAACTCTAAATTTTTAAAACAAATTCGGGTTAATGGGGGGGGTTTTTTAGTCAGGTATCCCGACGGAAAAACCTGCTTTTTAAAATTTAAGGGGGCCCCCCTAAAATATATGGGGCCTTGTCAAGTGAAAATTTAAAAAATTATTTACATATTAGGGGGTTCCCCACATAACGAAGGGGTTAAAAAATTAAAACCTTCATCAATAGTTTACTAATAAGAAATTGTTATGAAGAAAATTTTTAAAAAGGGATTTTTAAAAAAATTGGTGTTTTTAATTTTCGTTTAATCAGAAAAATAAAAGTCTCCAACGGAAAAAAACCCGGCATGTCAATACTGGAGGGGCCCCTTTTCCCAGTTTTTTTTTTCCTCGTTATCCCCGGGGCCCCGTTAGTGGTGTTTTTTTTTTTATTTTTTTTCCCAAAGGTTTTTGCTTTTTGTAAAACTTAAAAAATTGAGTAAAACCTTAACCCCCCCAAAAAACGTTTTTTTTGCAGTCCCCATGGGGTTTAGGCGCCCCACCTTTAAAAAAAAAATTTTAAAAATTTTTATCATTTTTTTTTAAAAAATTTTCGATTTTTAGAAAATAATGAAGCAAATTTCCCCAATTTTATTGATTTTTTTTTTATTAAAACCACCCTCCAAAATTTTTAAATAAAAAAAATTTTAATGTTTTAAAGGGGGGGTTAACAACGAAAAAAAAGAAAAAATGACATCACCCCCGTCTTTTACAGGGGCAAAATTTTTAATTAAAAAAGTAAAGTTTAAAAGGGGTGGGGTGGTTTTTTTTACAAATTAAAGATAAACTTTTACTTTCTTTTACTGGGCCAAGATCCCCATTGCTTTCCAATAAATTGTTTTACTTTAAGCTTACCATTTTTATACTCCCCGTAATAAAAGGAAAAGTCCCCTTTTAAAAATTTACGACAATAGAGGGGGGAAAAAAACCCGAATCCATCATCCGGGGAACTACGCTACTAACCTACACGGAAAAAACCCCCGGGATATGTCGATTTTGGTGTAGCGTGCAGCAAAAATTAAAAAAAAGGGGCCTTTTTTTGGGGGGTTTAAAACGAAAAACAACCAGTTTTCCCCAAAGGGGGGCCTGGCCCCCCTTTAAATGATTGTGGAAAAGGTGTTGAAATTGGGGTCAAAGGGCCCCCAAGGGGTTAAAACCCAATAAATTTTTTTAAAGGGGGGCCCCATACCCCAAATTTTTCAAACTTTTTGGGATGGACATTTCGAAAAGGGCCTTTTCCCAATTTTTTACCGTGCGGTGGTGAACAGTTCCAAAAAAAATTTTAAAAAACTGTGGCAAACAAAAATTTCCCTTTTTTCGATCTATTTTGGGGCAAAGGGGAAAAAATTTTTAACCCCTTTGAATGCCCCAAAATTTGGGTGACCTCTAATAATCATTTAGAGGTATTTAAGCGATACAACCTCCCAACGAGGGGCCCTCTGTTAGAAAGAAAATGTTTTTCGGGCCCGTCTTTTCCACTTCCACGAGCATTGAAACGCTGTTGAAAATTTTTACAGCTGGCCTAGTTGTTTGGGAAACAATTAAAAAGTGGAAATATAGTAACAAGTTATGTTTTTACAAAAAAAAGGGGGGTTTGCGGCTTCAAAGAGGGACTAATTTTCTTAAGACAATGCTTACTAAATACAACAAAACATTAACTGACACATTTGTTAAAATGTTGAACGCGTCGTTCAGAAAAATTTGAAACAAACACCCAGGCCTAAGGCCTTCGTGGTTTTAGATTACTGCGTTCTAAAAACTCAGCATCAATATATCACTCAACGAATATACAGCAGACAAACCATACAATCGTTATTTTTACACAGTGGTACAATGGTCTAAATTGTCGTTTTTAGTGTCAAAGATATGCGAAACGCATTTCGATTGGTTCAATATATTCGTGTAATCATAAAGCAACCAATGAAAGTGACATTAAAAAGCAGAACAAATACAAAGACAGACACAGTTACATATATGAAATTTAAAATCGGCATAATGTTCATTAATTCATGGGAAAGAAAATGTTACAATTTATTGAATTCCAGAAACCATACGTTTCCAGAAAGATGGTTAAGTATAAAAGACAATGAATACGTACAAACGCTCCTGTCCAGTCCTCCTTCCCGTGGCTAAAGAGGTAGCATGAGCTCCTGTGCACCTCGAACCCGCTAGGACAATCGAGTGCTTCTGCACCTAGTTTATCCAACAAGACTTAGATTATTTATCGCACTTAAATGTGGCAAATACATCGGCGGAACCCACGTCGCTTAATGAGCTTTGCTTCTTAATCAATCGATGGTTATTTGATTAAGAAAAACCTTTGTACTAATGAATTCTTAAATTAGGCGTTACTTTGGAATGTGGTAAAGACAGCACAAGAGACAGCTCGGATCATTGGCCAATGAAATGGGCTTTACATTTAGTTGTTCGGATGCATTTGCTTTTGCAACTTCAATGAAAAGTATTCAGAATACATTGCTTTTTTTCATTGTTGAGCAAATGCTTGAATAATATTCGTGAAAACGATGTTTAAACTGTAGAAAATCCCGCCGTAAATCGGTAGTATTTACGAATAACCGTGGATTCCGACGGTGGTAGCTACATAAAAATGATATTTTTCATGAGTAATTACTTACAGTCTAATGTTTCCTCGATGAAAATGACAAACTAAAGCAATTTTTTTATCATTTCATGTTATGCGTGTTTATTTCTGCAGGCCTAATATTACACTGCGTTTCATATATTATGTTTTTGTTTGGTTTTGGATGGTTCAATGCCTAATCAGCAATTATAGTCCATCCAATATTTTGCGTCCGTTCGTGCAGCTGGATAAATAATGTTTTCATGTGGGGAACAAGAGGGGGGCGAAAGATCCTAAAAGAAGAAGAAAGAAGACGAAAAGACCCCCGACCCCTCCCCATCTTGTGAAAGTGATGGACCACTTCCTGATAAAGGACGAGAAAAGTAGTGAAGAATTCACGGACCCTCTCTGGAATCGTTGGATTGTTTTCTGAAAAACAGCGGACGCAACCCCTCCCTCTGAGATAAATGCTGGTTCCTTCGCATGGTATTAAAGATGACATTCAAATAGGTCATGTAAACAATCAAATATGAATAATTGATACATATCTATAGATTTAGATATATGTACTTGTAAATGTTGAATAAGTGGTAAAAAAAAATATCAAGAGTTTTCGTATATTCAGTTTAAGAGATAAGCGTCAGTTGAAAAAAAATCGTGTTTCCCAATCGATATAGAATAATTAAAGAAACCAAATTCTTTGTCCCTTTTTAATTTTTTAACATATTTTATATATATAAAATGATTGTAAAATGTGTTATCTTTTACAGACTTGTAATATATAGATTACATTTATTTTTAATTATTGTTTGTATGATAGAGAGAGAGAGAGAGAGAGAGAGAGAGTAAAACAAAAGTATATTTCATCTGAAGTTTGAATTTAAATTAATAAACTTTATCATTGAAACTAGAGGAAAAAGTTCCCACCCCCCCCCCCCCCCCTTTGCATATACGTTCTTACGTTCTTGTTGGTCTTATATTGTCTCGAGATAATGACCTGTGTCTATCTGAAAGTTATAATCAAAACAAATTCACTCCAAGCAGAAGCTATAAAAGCGAAAATTGTCCTTCTATTCTGAACTTCAATAAGGTGACCTACAAAACGATTCCATCCTTATCTTGTATATGATTAATTTAGCCTTGCATAGATTAAGGTTCAAATGCCTGCCTTTTGAACGCATGCATTTTCATATTCTCTTTCGAGGGTTGACTATAAAACTATTCTAAGTGCATAGAGAAATAGAAGGAGATAGAAAAGTTTCGTGGTTAGCCCTCGATTTTTAGTAACAGTTTACTTGACACCTTGACCCGAGTAAGGTAAAAGCATGTCCGACCGTTGTCTACATTAAAGTTAATTTCAGCCATAACAGATAACGATACCATTTTCTTAACAAAGTTTTCGAACAGAAAAAAGTCTAACGCCATTAGTCTTTGATATAGAAATCCTGAAATAGAACATCAACTTCAACAACACAATACTCTAAGAGTACATTTCAGCAGTCGTGTTAAAATTAATAAATAACTTAGCTGACAATGCCTAATATTTTTCTGACGTATACAATGACCATACTAATATTTTTGGCAAGAAATGAAATGCGTAGTTATTTGACAAGGAAAAATAGAATGACAAAATATGCAATGAAGTATTTAAGTGTTGCTTAGCGGTATGTACGTTGTTGCGTTGAATAAAAGACTTACTTCCAAGATAACACAATAAAGCCAATACAATCCTGCGATCATGTTTGGAGTTACTTCTCCAGTCCTTCTGTGTCAACAAGAAAAATTGCCAGTGCTTATCTATAGAACCATTGGCAAAAGTCTTACAAGTTCAGCAAATTCAGATTTCGATATGATTAAATACTGCCCAAAACGAGATTAAAGGTAGTGGAAACCTAAAGGGCACCACGGAGAACTGAAATATACACAATCTGGTTGGCTTGTAAGCCTAAAAGGCCGACACGTATATGCAATATTTTAACAAACTTTACCGACCGGTTTAGGACATTTTACTTATCTAAAGGTCGGACATTAAAAGGTATCTTTTTTAAGAAATAAGGAAACTCTTAATTTTGTGTCGTATTCTTTTTAGCTCGTCTGTTTTTCGAAGAAAAAATCGAGCTATTGTCGTAACTCCGCGTCTGCGTTCTCGTCGTCGTCAGGCGTCGTCGTCGTCCGGAATCTTAACGTTGACCATTTCTGCTCTACTATTCAATATACAACTTTCATTTTTGGTATGCATATTCATCTTGACAAGACCTATCAAGACATATGCAAATATTTCACATTTTGACCTTGACCTTATTTTTCTGAAACTTTTGAAAACTTTAAAATGCCTGTCATTTCAAACCCGTTGTCAACAGGGCACTGATATTTCACATGTGAATTCCTTGTAGCAAGACATTTCCATCAATGTTACACTTTTGGACTTTTGACCTTGACTTTTTGAACTTTGACCTATTTTTGAAATGTGTAACAAAAAACTTAAACATTGGCCATAACTTTTTAGCTCACCTGAGCATAGCTCAGGGTGAGCTTTTGGGATACTTGATTGTCCGTCGTCCGTCAATCTTCCTCAAACTTGGTCAGAATGTTTGTCTTCATGATATCTTGAACCCTTTCGAAAATGGGTCAGGTTGGATCCAAAAGTAGGCCAGTAGGTCAAATCTTAGAAAAATCTTGTTTACACACTAGAGGCCACAATTTTGATACAATCTTCCTCAAACTTGGTCAGAATGTTTGTCTTGATAATATCTTGAACCCTTTCGAAAATGGGTCAGGTTGGATCCAAAAGTAGGTCAGTAGGTCAAATCTTAGAAAAATATTGTTCACACACTAGAGGCCACAATTTTGATCCAATCTTCCTCAAACTTGGTCAGAATGTTTGTCTTCATTATATCTTGAACCCTTTCGAAAATGGGTCAGGTTGGATCCAAAAGTAGGTCAGTAGGTCAAATCTTAGAAAAATCTTGTTTACACACTAGAGGCCACAGTTTTAATCCAATCTTCCTCAAACTTGGTCAGAATGTTTGTCTTGATGATATCTCGAACCAGTTTGAAAATGGGTCAGGTTGGATCAAAAAGTAGGTCAGTAGGTCAAATCTTAGAAAAATATTGTTCACACACTAGAGGCCACAATTTTAATCCAATCTTCCTCAAACTTGGTCAGAATGTTTGTCTTCATTTATATCTTGAACCCTTTCGAAAATGGGTCAGGTTGGATCCAAAAGTAGGTCAGTAGGTCAAATCTTAGAAAAATCTTGTTTACACATTAGAGGCCACAATTTTGATCCAATCTTCCTCAAACTTGGTCAGAAAGTTTGTCTTGATGATATCTTGAACCCTTTGGAAAATGGGTCAGGTTGGATCAAAAAGTAGGTCAGTAGGTCAAATCTTAGAAAAATCTTGTTTACACACTAGAGGCTACAATTTTAATCCAATCTTCCTCAAACTTGGTCAGAATGTTTGTCTTGATGATATCTCGAACCAGTTCGAAAATGGGCCGGGCCGGACCGAAAGTAGGTCAATAGGTCAAAATCTTAGAAAAATCTTGTTTTACACACTAAAGGCCACAGTTTTGATGCAATCTTCCTCAAACTTGGTCAGATTGTTTGTCATGATGATTCTTGAACCAGTTTGAAAATGGGTGGGGCTGGACAGAAATGTAGGTCAGTAGGTCAAATCTTGAAAAATCTTGTTTATACTCTGAGGGCAACATTTTTGGTCCAATTATCCTCAAACTTTGGCAGAATGTTTGTCATGATGATATCTTTTGTGAATGGGTCAGAAAAGTCCTGAACATTGTTTCACCTCATCATCTTAATTCTAAAAGCAATCTGTTTTGTACAGGCAATGAATGATACTTTTCTCAGGTGAGCGATCTAGGGCCATCTTGGCCCTCTTGTTTTCTATTTGACATACATCTTTTATATTTAGTATGCTTATTCATCTTGACAAGGGTTATTCAGAGTAGTATACACAATGGGGATTAAGACAAGGCGCGGAGAAAAAAGAACTTAGAAAAAGAAAAAAAGAGTAACTTAGGAGTGAGAAATAAAAGTCGGACACTCGGATATTAAATGACTTTATCATTAACAGCAATAAACGTACAATGGCTTGAAGAAACTCATAACCGATGTTTAACCGATGATTCCAGGTTGTTCCTTCCTGTAAAATAAAAAGAAAACAACATAAAATTTCTTTTCAAATGAAGATTTGCCCAGTTTATTACTAGCCTGGTCTTACCAAAGCATCTGTAGCTTAAACACTGATTTTGTTCGATTCTTGGTCCCAGTATAATAACCAAGTACCTTGGAATGGACTATAAGTTTGAATTTAGCTGCAGAGTGCCAGATCAAGCAGTCCATTTCTGATTGGTTGTTTGTTCCTTTCCCCACAATTCATGTTAACTTTGGGAAACCCGCATATAACGAGGACACATATGGATACCAAATGTCAACATGATCAGAGCTGGCAAAGCGGAATTACAAATCCAAATGATTATATGGCCGCAAGCCCAAAAAGTTAAAGCACACAAAGCCAACACACGTTTGCCTGAATAGATACCTTTTTTTTTCTTTCTTCTTTTATCATTTTTTTATATTTGATCATTTAACAGATCGGCATATATACGGTAAGTTCTACTGTATCACAATTTCTATGTATTTTCTTTTTATCATGCAGTATGACCATGCCTTTTGTTTTCCCAATTATACTTTACCAAATTAAAGGGATAATACCTGATTTGCGACATTTCTTATACAAAAATGAAATTGTATATAATTGACGGGTAATACCGTTTTACATCCCGTGTTTACTTTCTTTTTTTTCTTTCTTTTTTTTGTTGGTTTTTTTTTTTTTTTTTTTTTTGTTGTTTTGTTTTTTTTGACTGCATGCATATTTTCAGTGCATTTCATGTTCGTTTATCTATAACATGAACCATGACAGAAAGACAGCAAATCATGGATTTATTTACATTGTATATTTACATTTTAGAATTGCTTCTATTTTCTGGGGCCTATTACACATCCATTTTCAAAGCAAGGAAAGGAAAATGAGATTTCAAGAAGAATATCACAATATGGTGATTGACTAGTATTTTCCGAATTTGTAGTTTATATAAAATTTATTAGCCAATTGAAATACTGAAAGCAGCTCGTTCACAGATGGCCATTGACTAAGGTTTTAATTTTTAACTATATGTATGTATTATCTCTATCAATGCCCATCTACAGACGCATGGTCACCCGATGCAACATTCCGTGAATTTTTTAAAAAAAAGAGTAGTTTCCCCATCACAGGCAATAGTGTTACGAACGGTATTGAACTTATATATAGAATGATAAATTCTATATTTTAACTATTTTAACCAAAATGCTATTTAGATTGAAGGAAGATGCAAACTACCTGAATTGGGAATCATATTTTTAATTATAGTGAGTCTCAGGACTCGTGCAGAGAAAATTATAAAATAATAATCGTATCTGTCTATATTAATCATATAAGAGAGGTGATTTTTTAATATGAAGGTCCTGTACATAGACAGGTTATAGGTCAAAGCAGCAGAAAAGACAAGAGAGAGCGGACAGTATGTATTATAAGCCGTCCATTAAAACATTTTGTTTTAATCTTTTCTTGTTCTTTTTACTATCCCTACCGATCATCTGTGAACGAGATACTCTAATATGACACAGGAGCAATATATTTTCATATCTTAATAAATCATAAAATAAAAAAAATGTTTATAACCAAATATTCATTACAAGTGTAAGTCAAACATAGACACGCACACGTGCGCAAGCACAAAGTGAAATTTCACACGCATGCGCACTCACGCACTTGAATGAGCAGGCAGTTGGTCTACTTTTTCCCTAAAATGCTTTTGTATGACTTCGGATAAGAATTCACGTTTATGCGTCTAACTAAATTTGCTCTTAAATAGTAGTACACACAGAGTTATGTACATTGTACTTCTTGAAGATTTCAACATAAAGAAGCCACCATCGTTCGTTGCTCTCCCTCAGTTTCTCAATGTCCGTATACTGGAATTAGGAATTCACTAAAGAGTATTCTACAAATAATTCACATTTCGTTATTTCTGGACATTCACGAGCAGAACTGTGGCTTCATAAATCTTGAACAACACGAATGATTATTTTACCAGTTTTTAAAGGATAGATGTTTAAGATAGCCCATAAAGACATTTCTGAAGACAGTAAAGAGTCGAAGCGTAATCTAATAGATTTTATCCGAAATTAATGAGAGACTTGATTTTGTCAAAATGTTCAATCTATTTTGTACATAGTAAAATGGAAAATAGCAATGCGTTTTGCTGAAATAAATCGCTGATAAATCGCTGATAAATTAGAATTTTCAGAGCTTCTGATTGGCCACAAATTTAGGATGACTTTTAATGTATTTTAATGACTTCTAAGGTATATAATGACTTCTATTGTATTTAATTAAGTATGCTCACATGTCTATTTCACAGATGTAATGCTGGTGTCTGGAGCAAGATGCGTCGGCCCACTGGAAATTTCGACTTGGTGCGTAAAAAAAACACAGTTTTCATCAGGATCACTGTCCGGTTCGCCGGGGCCCCAGGCGTTCTGGAGATCCCCCTTCAGAAGGATCTTGTTGGTCTCCCATTCGTATTCACCCTCCACCATCTTGTCCGTAAGGCCGATCCAATGGTAGTCTGAAAGTCCGGTATATCATATTAGTTTAAGGTAAACCATCCATCATTAAAGTATAATCATGGTCCTGAACATGATTGAAAATACATGTACTTCAGTGAAGCTGCAAGTATCCATTGACTTGGCGTTATAGGCTATTTTGCTCAAAGTCTAAAAAGGCTTGCCTTTATTATAAAATTCACACGATCATTTGATGGACCATGATCGCAATTTAATGATTGATGGATTTATCTTAAACCAGACATATCTCTAAATCTCTATAACAATAAACAATATTCGGCGTTTGCGGGAAGAGAGAGAGATGGGGGGGGGGGGGGGTAGTCAGGTATCCCGACGGAACACCAACTTTGACATTCAAGAGTCCCTTCTGAAAATAAAAGGAGACCCTGTCATGTCATTCAGACATATGATTTACATATTAGCTTTACTCACATAGCAACTGGTTAAAAGTAATGGTTACTAATAAGAAATTGTCATGAAGGTTATTACATGGGTGTATAGCATATGTGGCTGTTCAATTTTCTTTTAATCAGAAAAGTACGAGTAAGTGTTCCAACGGAATGTCAATACTGGAGACCCTTCCCAAGTTCAGGTGTCCTCATGATCCATAGACACTGTGGTGTTTGTATTTCATTTTTAGACGGCGACAGCCGTCTTATGTAGCTGAAAATAAAAACCGGCCTTGCTGATTTGCATATTTTCCACGGCAAGTTTAACCTTACCTCTCCGCGCTTAGTGCAGATCCATGCAATGCGATTCTGCGAGAGGAATATGTTACAGAAGTTTAAATCATAACCGTAACCGCTTATAATGTGTTATTGTCTGTTAACATGTTTTCATTTACCATTATATTGCAATGGAAACATCAGTTTTAGGCGTGAACAAAATATCCTCGACCTTTCTTAATCAGAACAGCAACCGGTTTTAAACCCCTGTAAAAAGAAAAAGTTGCGCTCCATGGTATGTAATTAAGCGAAAGTAGTCCACGCGTAATTTTACATGATGGCGATTTAGGTTCCTCCCGGAGCATTTCTTAACTTTGAAATAGAAAGCCAAACATTCAAGTATCTTAAATAATCAAATACCTTGTCAATCAGCAACAGATAGATGTATACATCAGGTTCACTAGTACTGAAGAAAGGGGAATGCCCTACTTAGGTATGCAACTCATGAATGAAAGGTTCATGACCTTACTCCGGATTATAATGTAACAAACAGAGAGCGATTTCAGCTACTTCTGTTGTAACAGCGTGTGGAGTTTTTGTCGTCATATGACCATTGCCTCTATAACTTCACTAACTTCAGAAACGCTGTGTTTAGAATTATAGCTATATCATGTTAATCCCGTCGCCGTCTCTCAGAAAATTGGGCACATAGATTCTTAAAGGTTGCAGCTTTTGTTCTCTTAAATGTTGAGTAACACTACCACTAAACAACGTTTATGTTCAGTCCTCGTGGACTTTCGAAGCGCCACACCTTGGAAAAATGTCGAATATTTTTTTATTAATTTTTCAAACAATTTTAGATTGTTTAGAAATGTAATGAGGCATATTCTAGCAGTAGATTGGTTTATACCCTGCTCTCATTTTAAACTAAAAAAATTTCAATGTTAAAGGGGGGTTGAATCAATCGAAAAATAAGATAACGTGAAATATCGACGTTTTTTTACATGGGGCCATTTTAAGTTATAGAGTATAGTTTACGGTGTAGACTGGTATATGTAGTAAGATGAACCTTTACTTTCTTAGACTGGCCAATATATACTTGCTTTCCAATAAATTGTTTAACTTTATGCTTATCATTGATACGCAGTCGTAATATAAAGGATCATAGGATAAGTCTATTGAAACATTTCCACCATTGGCGATAGAACTACAGAATAACAAGACACATTGAAATCTTGATTAATATCAATGATATGTACAATTTAAAAAAAGGTTTCGTTCTCCTTCAATATATATTGAAACATGGTTAGGAACGGAATCTGATATTACTTGATAACAAAGGTCGTAACTTTGTATAATTGTATGCTACCATCATATTCTTTGCACGGTTCGGATCAGTCTGATATTCATTTAACACATGGTATAACGAATCATTGTCAAATGTCACTCTTAACGAAGTAATAACGCGAAATGTCAACAGTTTGTTCATTTTTAGAAGTCTGCTCCACTAAATTAACTTCCGTTTGTGTTTCGTTGATTTTGAATCGAGCGATATGATTGGACGATATGAAATTGACATCGTCAGATCGTGGGAAATTGATTGCGTATTTGTATTACGTCATCCAGTGGGAATTGCCGAAAGAAACAAACCGGAAGTTTAGAGTGGAGCAGAATTAAAAATATGTACACATTATGACATTTCGCGTTATTACTTTGTTAAATTGCCTTTTGACAATGATTCATTACACCATGAGTTAAATTAATATCAGACTGATTGAATAGTGCATAGAATATAATGGAAGCATACATTTGTACAATGTTACAGCCTCCGTAATCAAATTATGTCAGATTCCATTCCTTACCATGTTCATAATATAGTATAGAGGGGAAAATCGTAATTCTGCGGTTCTAGTGCCAGTGATTTCCACAGACAATAGAGGGCCCAAGCGAGAGAAGCCATCATCGGATATCTACGCTACTATCCATACACGGACCTAAATGACCGTGGGTATATGACGATGAGCGTAGCGTGCAGCTAAATTGAAGTATGGAGCCATCTTAGTTGTTTGAAAACGAAAAACGGGCCAGTTTCAATTAAGGGGCCATGGCCCATTAACTGATGGTGGTTAATTGATGGTGGCTAGTTGTTGAAATGGTATCAATGGGCCCCAAGGGAGGTAACCAAGTAGATTTCAAAAAGTGGCCCTATATCAACATTGTCCAAACTTTGGGTATGGACATTTAGAGAGCCATTCCAGTTGCCAGCCGTGCGTCTGGTGAAAAGTCTCTATAGATTCTATAGGACTTAGAAGACTCACTAATCTGTGGCAAACAACTTTCAATTAATCGATCTATTTTGTACATGGTGAAAACTTCTGAATGGCCACAAATTTTGGGTGACCTCTTATATTATTTAGAGGTGATTTAAGTTGATACGAACCTCCCAATGAGCGGCATCTGTTTGAAAGAAACGTGTGCTCAGCCCAGTCATTCACTTCCACGAGCATTGCATTGTAAATTTTACAGCTGGCCTAGTGTTGGAAAAAGCAGATACAAAGTGGTATATATAGTAACAAGTTATGATATACAAACAAACGAGGGGTGCGGCGTGCATTATCTTCCGATATATGCACCGTTCAAAGAGGACTAATTTCTTAAGACAATGCTTACTAACAATGCTTACTAACATTAACTGACACATTTGTTAACATGTTGGAACGCGTCGTTAAGATGATTTGTAATCAAACACCCAGGCCTAAGGCCTTCGTGGTTAGATTACTACGTTCCTGAACTCAGCATCAATATATCACTCAACTGAATATACAGTCAGCCATCCCATACAATCGTATGTTTCACACTGTGGTACAATGGCCTAATTATAAAGACAGACACAGTTACATATCTGCAATTATTGGTATACAATGTCATTAATTCAGGGGAAAGAAAATGTTACAATTCATTTGAATTATAGGAACCATACGTTTCCAGAAAGACAGTTAAGTATAAAAGACAATGAATACGTACAAACGCTCCTGTCCAGTCCTCCTTGCCGTGGCTAAAGAAGTAGCATGAGGTCCCGTGCACATCGAACCCACTAGGACAATCGAGTGATTCTGCACCTAGTTATCCAATTAAGATTATTTATCGCACTTTAGTGTGGCTATACATCGTCGGAACCCACGTCGCTTAATGAGCTTTGCTTCTTAATCAATCGATGGTTATTTGATTAGCAAACCCTTGTACTAATGAATTCTAAATTAGGCGTTACTTTGGATCTGTGGTAAAGACAGCACAGAGACCATTTCGGATCATTTGGCCTATAAAATGGCGGTTGACATTTAATTGTTCGGATGCATTTGCTTTTGCAACTTCAATGAAAAGTATTCAGAATACATTGCGTTTTTTCATTGGTGAGCAAATGCTTGAATAATATTCGTGAAAACGATGTTTAGACTGTAGAAAATCCCGCCGTAAATACGGTAGTGATTACGAATACACCGTGGATTCCGACGGTGGTAGCTACATAAAATTGATATTTTTCATGAGTAATTACTTACAATCTAATGTTATGTTTCCTCAATGAAAATGACAAACTAAAGCAATTTTTTATCATTTCATGTTATGCGTGTTATGTCTGCAGGCCTAATATTACATTGCGTTACATATACATGTATTATGTTTTTGTTTGGTTTTGGATGGTTTAATGCCTAATCGGCAATTATAGTCCATCCAATATTTTCGCGTCGATCGTGCAGCTGGATATAAATAAGTTTTCATGTGGGGATCAAGAGGGGCGAAAGATCCTAAAAGAAGAAGAAAGAAGACGAAAAGACCCCCGACCCTCCCCATCTTGTAAAGTGATGGACCACTTCCTGATAAGAGGACGAGAAAAGTAGTGAAGAATTCACGGACCCTCTCTGGAATCGTTGGATTGTTGCTGAAAAACCAGCTGACGCAACCCATCCCTCTGAGATAAATGGCGGTCCTCGTATGGTATTAAAGCCAGATGACATCAAATAGGTCATGTAAACTCAAATATGAAAAATTGATACAATCTAAGATTTACAGTATATGTTAAACTTGTAAATGTTGAAATGAAGTGGTTAAAAAACAATATCAGAGTTTTCGTATATTCAAAGTTTAAGGGATAAGCGTAAGTTGAAAAAAAAAAACGTGTTTTCCAATCGATATAAAATAATTAAAGAAACCAAATTCTTTGTCTTGTAATTTTTTAACATATTTTATATATAGAATTATTGTAAAATGTGTTATCTTCACAGACTTGTAATATATAGGTTACATTAATAACAGCCTTCTTTTGTTTGTATAAGAGAGAGAGAGAGAGAGAGTAAAACAAAAGTATATTTTATCTGATAATGAAGTTGGATTTAATTTAATAAACTTTATCAGTGAACTAGAGGAAAGTTCAACCCCCCCCCCCCCTCCCAATTTTTGCATATACGTTCTTGTTGGTCTTATATTGTCTCGAGATAATGACCTGTGTCTATCTGAAAGGTGTGATCAAAATAATTCACTCCAAGCAGAAGCTATAGAGCGAAAATTGTCCTTCTATTCTGAACTTCAATAGGGTGACCTACAAAACGATTCCATCCTTATCTTGCATGTGATTAATTTAGCCTTGCATGGATTAAGGTTCAAATGCCTGCCTTTTCATATTCTCTTTCGAGGGTTGACTATAAAACTATTCCATGTGCATAGAGGTATAGAAGGAGATAAAAAAGTTTCGTGGTCAGTCCTCGATCTTTAGTAACAGTTTACTTGACACCTTGACCGAGTAAGGTAAAAGCATGTCCGACCGTTGTCTACATGAAAGTTAATTTCAGCCATTACAGATAACAATACCATTTTCTAAACAAAGTTTTCGAACAGAAACAAGTCTAACGCCATTAGTCTTTGATATAGAAATCCTGAAATAGAACATCAACTTCAACAACACAATACTCTAAGAGTACATTTCAGCAGTCGTGTTAAAATTAATTAATAACTTAGCTGACAATGCCTAATATTTTTCTGACGTATACAATGACCATACTAATATTTTTGACAAAAAAAAATAGAATGACAAAATATGCACTGAAATATTTAAGTGTTGCTTAGCGGTATGTACGTTGTTGCTGTTAAATAAAAGACTTACTTCCAAGATAACACAATAAAGCCAATACAATTCCTGCGATCATGTTTGGAGTTACTTTTCCAGTCCTTCTGTGTCAACAAGATAAATTGCCAGTGCTTAAATACTGCCCAAAACGAGATTAAAGGTAGTGGAACGCTCGAGAAGTGGACCCAAAGAGGGTCTGGCTGGGTTGTAGATCAGGTACAGACCCTTTGGCTAGACATTGAAAAATATCAACCATTGAGAGGAGGGTCGTATATCCCACTAACAAAAGAGATAATATATAAGAAAACCGTTGTCAATGTTAAAAACAGGGATGACCACCTTCCTTAAAATTCCAGCTAGGGCCACTACGAGTCCAGCGATCATCCAAGGCGCGACGCCGAATTGAGGCGGTGGGGGCTTTTGGCGCAGTGCCGGTGGGGGCTCGTCGGGCTGCCCGCGAGTGTCGCGTTCTGCCGCCTCAAGGCGCCGCGTTTCGTCTAGGAGTGCTTGTTGATTCTTCTGTCTCGCCTCCGCCCCTGCCCGCCCTGCAGCGACCCGCTTTAGGTCTTTGCTCCTAGTCACTCTCTCCGTCTCCACCGACACATGTGTCTCCGGCGCGGGTCGTTGAGTCGTCATCTTGGCAATGCTTAACAGATGCTTGGCAGTGCATAGCATTGCTGTAACTAGAGCTAAGAACGAGCCAAAGTGGTGGTATAGCTCGCAGGTTGTGGTATTTAGTGCATGACGAACGAACGGATAAGCCTCAAGGTCAGCAATCAGTAACGCCTACCGGTCAGCCGGGACCGGTAGCAGATGGCTTACCACCATGTTGTTATTCTGGAGAGCTGCGGAGCCAAGGGTCTTGGTCATACTCGCCCCCAGTCGTGCCTCATATCGAGCGTAGAGCTTGCCGATCTCTTCATCGGGGAGGCGGTCGATCTGATCCGCAGAAATCTCTCTGCCTATGTACTGCTTTGACTGACCCCCATGGCAAGGGCGGCCAACCTCTGTCTCTGCTTAGTGAGTTCTTCGTTGCAAGTTGCTTCTCTTCCTCGCGCTTTGCGACGACCGCATCATCGGAAAGAAGCTAATCAATGATCTCGTCACACTCCATGGCTATAGTCACGTACCTCCCGACCCTAATAGTACCCTTCCACGATATAAGGAGCGCCGCAGCTACGCCGAAGCTGAGGGCGACGTAATGGCTCTTCATGTAACTATCTGATAGCTACTTGGCTGCGAGGATTTCAACAGCAGCTTCGCATGCTTCGGTCTGGTGAGTCGTTCACGCAAAGCATTGCGCTCCGCCGCGGAGATGATGTCATTTTCACGCATGCATTCGTTGAAACTATCCCGATCCTTGCAGTGGAAGACAGCGACCCAACGAGTTTGCTCTCGGAAGTCTTTAAGGACTGCATTGTACCGCTGAGCCAGAACCCAGACCGATTGCTTGGCATGCCGGCCAGAGAACGCCAACACGGAGAGCATGTCTTTTTTTTTTTGGTAAGCTGTTTATTGGCGGCCATGTCATCAATAACATACAACGTCGGCTGGCCCTGAAACACTCGGTAAAGAGCACGCAAACAATCATGAAGTCGTTCACCCGGATCTAGAATGTAAACCTCCTCGTCTGTCCAAACCCACCGTCGGCTTTGGTACGTCTCGTTATACCTAAGCGTGGGACAGTGAATCACAATGTGCTCGCGGTACGGACCCTCGAGGAGATCCAGCACGAATTTCGTTTTTCTGCAGCCAGTCATCCCGCAGATGATCGCCGAGTAGAAGTCACTAGTAAAGGACTGAGACAAACCTACCATTCTCGATGTTGAACTGTGAATCCATCACTACGAAGATATAAACGTTTAATGCCCCCTTCGCCTCCACCTCCTTCGATATTTGGAACGTAATGCCTTCGCTGGCATTTTCTACTCGCCGTCCGTTGACATGCAGGCCGTCGTTGTCGTTTGATCTGAGATCGAGCCATAGGGCGAACTCTTGAGCGAGGTACTTACCGAGATCGCTTGCGTGGAGCACTAGGTCCTTCGGAACCGTGGCCACCCCCGGTTGACGTTTAGATCCACCTGCCATAAGTTTCCGGATCTCGTCCCACATCTGGTAGGGATGCATGCCTTGAGCATAGAGCTGGTTAGGAATGACTTCAATGGCGACCTCCACTTTGGTAATCTTAGGGTTATAGAAGGCTTCGCTATGGCGGGCAAAGGCTGCTGTGGGTTCTTCGAAGAGCAGCAAGATTCCCTTCATCGATCTGGCCGGCACGTTAAGGTTGATGTTCTATAGCGGATCGGGCTTATCCTTTACGATTTTTCGATGCCGCAGTACCCTGTCGAACAAGATGCTCATTCTCCCTGCGTACTGGTTGCGAAAAATTGTCGCCAGCTCTTGGTTGGTGACCATCTCGAACTCAAGAGCGATATCTTTCACAGAGAAACCGGCGTCACCGGTAGCTTTGATAACCCGACTATAGTCATTAAAGGTGAGTTCTTATTCGAGCCTATCACCGAAAGCGGATTGAAAGAATGGCATGTGACTCTCCAGTAGCTCAAAGTCTAGCAGGATATAGAAACGACTACCATAGGCCTAAGCAATGGCAGCGTCCTTAGCAACGCTATCGTCCCTACTTCCAGCATCAAGTCTTAACCGTGTGGCATTCCTGTCCTCCGAGGTATCAATCCCCTGGTATTGGGCATTATTTCGTTCGTCTTCCGTTTTCCAGAAGTCAACATAGCAACCGTAGATGTCGCTGTCGTCGATGCTCATAACCTCATTTCCCGAAATCTTAATCGTGGTTTTCTTGACGATCGCCCGACCTAGATTGTTGACCACTGTGCGGTTAGCGTCGGTCGAGTTCAGCACAATTTGAAAGGCCAGACAGGCTGTTCCAGGCACGATGATGTTGTTGGCGCCGAGGTTGGGGAACCTCACTAAGAGCTGCTGATTTTGGTCGACCGTTGATGGGTTGTTGGTGATAACAACCGTATGACGCATGCCCTTGACCCCCAAGGACTCACTTAGGCGTCGGTGCGGATTGAGCTTTAGGCCATATTGCGACATATTGAAGCTGGGACTTATATCATACAATAGCATAGAGTCTAAAATGGCTGATGAGGACATCCCACTTGAAGATTTTGGTGAGGCGGACCTACAGCATGATGATGACATCGCCACAACCTCGTTCTCCACTCAACTGTTAACGGACGCCGTCAATGACTACTATAATGCTTTGGGCGAACCCGTCACAGGTAGGGACTACACTTAGTTTGAGTTGGGCAGGGAGGGGCAGCTTCGCCTGAAGGATCGCCCGGATGTCGATTTTATTAATTAGAAAACTAGAGAACCCTTAGCATTATCCACTGTTACTGTCCGGTTCGGTGCGGACCTTATACGAGATCAACTCGGTTTCTCAGACTGGACTCGGAAAAGCGCCCTGCCCGCTAAGGCTGTAGCTAGTCTAAGACAAGCGGAAAGAGAACTTGCAACTGTGGCATCTTCAATGTCTGACAGCTCTGCTGTCGATGACATCAACAGTATAGACTCCATTACGTCTCAAGCGGAGGAGCCTTGTTAAAGACCATCAACGATCTGCCTCTAGATTCGACGGACTTAGGTAGGTCTGGCCTGATACCGTGAGCTTAAAGGCCTCGATAAAGCAATGCAGACCCAGCGCGGCGAGCTTGTGAACTACCTGGCAAAGCTCTCCGAGCTTGATAAACATATTGCTAAAGAGGAAAGGAAACTCGGGAAGACAGATTACGAAGACCAGAAGCAGGAGATAAGACGGCGGATCCAAGATCTCGAACTCGAGCGGGCTGCACGGCTCGAGGCGGTTTCAACCAATCGGAAGTTCCTCAGATCACAGATCAGCCGAATTCCGCCGTTGGGGTTTGCTCCTGGTTGCGGCTCGCGACTGGATAGGCAGCACACTAACGAAGCGCTACCCAGAGGGCTAATAACCTTACAGTGATCCCGCCTAAGACCAGAGCTCTCTTTTCCTCTTCATGTGCCCGCGCAGCTGTGCTGCTGCTAGCAGGCCCCGTGTTTTTTCCATCTTGCTGAGGCACGCGCTGCGATGGTGGATCTGGGATTGGTGGCCCTACGATTTTTCCACCTTGGAAGTTACCAGTCAAAGGCACGCTCAGCGTCTGAGGGTTTACATCCATCACCCACGCCGACGGGGAGGACAGCCGTAGCTTTCTGGATCTCATTGTTGTATCCTGCGATGCCGGGATTGGTGCTCAGGACCATGTTGCTTGGGGCCATGTATAATCCCGTTCCGAAGACCATGTTGAGCTCGCTCCCGGCGTACTGCAGCACGTTTTTGATAGCGTGTTATCGAAGCGGGTATGTCCACAGGGGAGTTAATCGCGTCCTCCACATTGGCTAAGAACTGCTTCTGCGCCTCAAAGCCTTTCCCGTCGATCCTAGACTTGGTCTGCGCCTGAGCCCCGAGCAGATCCCACACATAGGTACGGATCGAGTCGTTAATGCGCTCCATATCTGCTTGAGTTAAGCCTTTCGAGTTATCTAGCACGAACGTTCTCCAAGCGCCATCAACGCCGGGATCTTGCTCGATGAACTCAATGTGTGCCTTCTTGGGGGAGGGGGGAGGGCGCCAGTCGCATTTCGACACGCCGCAATGGCGGCCTCCAGAGACCTCCGAACCAAATGTCATATGCTCGGGTTCCCAATTTCCGGCGTTCTGACTGATCACGTCTGGACTATCACGCCGGGAGTCCGTTTGAGTCCAAGCCACATGCCCTCTAGTATGAACTTCGTCAAGGCCGCCACTGTTAGGATACTGTCTCTGACGCCAGTCTGTCTGGGGGTCAACCCCAAATTCCCGGCAAAGCCGAAAGCTTTCCTGTCATATGTGTTGTTAGCCGGATCCCAGGATGCATCCTGGGGGAGTGCAACAGCCATTTCACCCAAAATACGCCTCGTGGTATAATACACGTGGAAGAAGAAGACCGACTGGAGGAGGGAGTTTTCATGCGCCGCGTCCCCGTTCAGGTGGTCGTTAAACGGCACACGGCAAAGTTGACTTGATTCTGCCAGAACGGCATCGGAGCACTTGTCCAAGCTAGCACGGTGGCCTTTTCTTTAACTGGGTGTAGTCTATAGTTCGCCCAGATGTTGGGCATTTTCTCGAAGAAGACATTGTTGTGAGCAACCGTGATCATAAGGCTGGTGAAGTTTTCGGCTCCCAACCTTCGAGGATATGCCGATCCGGTCTTATACCTTGCTCCCGAGTTTAAGGTAAAAGCCTGCATTGTACATACAGTAGAACCTCGTTAAATCGAAGTCCTTTGGGACCAAGCTGAAAACTTCGAAATAACGATTATTCGGATTAAAAATCCGATGGAAATTTCAGTTTGTGAGCGTGCATGTCTGCGTTTTCATTACCGGTGTATATTGTGGAAATCATTGTGCCGTGAAAACCACCTATTAGGTGTACATATATTCTATTGCAAGTTATGAAAAGTAATGAAAATTTATCATGATCTACTTAGATGCTTCTGATGAGCATAATCATTTTACCATGTCAAGCAATGATACATATTTTACCGTCGATCTGCTGCTTCAGGTAGCGTCGCATACCGGTGACGAACGCGATGATATGGAATGTACTAAAGATTTGACACCTGGATTTATCTGCTGGCACGTGCATATTATGCAACCTGTCAGATATCGATTTGCAATAATCAACATTTCCGGTGGGACACGCGTTGCTCAACCCAATCTCGAAAAAAGGTGTGAAAAACTTGCCTGAGCCCCATTACTCTAGGTGCCTCCGCAAAATAAACTTGGTTACTGACCCGGATATATTGATAATAAGGACGATAATTAGTTCACAAAAAATATGAAATTTGACTTTGAAATATGAATTGACAAATGTACATGAATTGCGACCTCGGGACCGGGATTTTTACTTCGAAATAGCTAAAAAATCGAAATAACGAAATTCGGATTAAACATTTTATTTTTAGTTAAAATAAGAAGGGAAAAAATCGGGACCGAAAATAATCTTCGATATGGCGAGGAATTCGGTTTAATGATGTTCGTTTGGCGAGGTTCTACTGTATAATGTTTCCAGACGATCACTGACATTGCAAAAGGACCGACCTACCTTCAACAGGCGATCGACAACAGAGATGGACGTCTCCGGATTGGGTTGAGGTCGATCATATATACCGTGGGGTGGTACAACATCCGCGAGCTGGTAGCCGTCCAGCCAGGCTTGTGGACCTTCAACGCTCTCGCTACGGCACTTAAAACGTTAGGTATGTCCGTTACAATAAACGAACAGACGGGGAAGGCTTCTATTACGATACCGCACGACACATGAATCTATTATCTCCATGTGATGTGCGATCTTCTAGGTTTTAATGATGAGTGGATGGAGGGTTTTGTAGAAGGAGACAGGCCGGTAGATTTGAGCACGAACAGGCTGTTATTCGTCCACCTGGAACAGCTAAACACCTCTGAGAACTCCTCAGACGGGGCTCCTAGTAATCTATTAGCTGTTGTCGCCGTCGGCGGCTGGTCATACGGGGAGTTTAAATCCTCGGTATTTCCTAACCCCGAGTTCAAGGCGCTGCAGGCGGGCATCCTAACAGAGCTCGCACTCTCCATTAAAGACGCGCGAGGCTCTGTCATAGACAACCACGGTTTGCCAGTGAGTGTCGTGCTTGAAATAAAATGAGCATATTCGGTGGATATGGAATATCTTCTGTGAAAAATTACGCTACGCGGGCTTACGTTGATGCAGTTGCTTCGCGATCTAAGACGTCCCCCGATCTGTCTTAGAATATAAAGAAGACAGAGGATGGCCATGTAGACTTGGAGGGGGCCGGATCATGAACCTCGGTGCAATCAAAGAACAAACAGACGCCATTTCGGCTAGGTTGGCGCAGTCCGGATTCCTCGACGGATGGGAATACGTTAAGAAAGATGTTATCACCTACGTTGACACAAAAATAAGTCAAATCCCCAAGCCCGTAATAACTGTCGTGGCGGTGGAGCGCGGACCTTTGGCGAGAGAGGAATTTGAATGGTCATTCGGTTCAAACTCGGATGGTGAGAGTCATAGTAAAGTGGGCTACGTAATGATGAAAAGAGGAAGAATCCTCACCATGTCAGTGATGTCACTGTCCGCAGTCGAACGTAATAAATCATCGAAACATAAGGTAACCATAGGCGTAACTATTAATGATATGTTTCAAGACGGGGTATTTAAGTCCGAACTCTCTTATTCCGCTGACAGGACTTTCTACCCGCCGCTAGAAGTAAATAAAGACGATATTATTAACTTTCAGACGCTTATAACTAATCAACAGAACAATGCTTCCGGTGTAGTTGCCCTCCTAATTGAACTAGAGATGTGAAGGGTAAAAATACATCGAAATGAAAGACGAAGTAGCTCCGACAGCTCCATCTCTTTATCCAAACCTGCCCGGTGATGAACATGCTTACCGCCTGCATGAGATAACCAGCATACGGACTGACTTGACAAGTGAGGCTGAAAAAAGAGCCAGTCTTTGTAAAAAAAATATAAACGCGTTGTAAACGTTGTAGATGGCGTTGACACCTCTTTGGTGACCGCCGGTGCGGGGCTTGGTATCGGGGGAGTTGGGCTCTTATCAACAGCCGTGGCTGTTCCGATTGCAATAAGACTAGAAGGTGGGTCGCTAGGGTGTGCGGGGCTCTGCGTCATTGGTAAGATGATCCAGCGTCGGCTAGCTTCAAAATATGACAAACACCGGCTCATTGAAACAATAGCCCGAGCGAAGCTGAATACCATCTCGGATATTATAAGCAAGGCCTTAACAGATGGGCATATCTCAGAGATAGAGTATAATTTGGTGCTGAAAGAGGTTCAGAAATTCGAGTACTTGAAACATGGGGTCCGAACCAAACATGCGAAGGAAAACATGAACGAGCTGAAAAAAAGATTTCTCGAGGAAGGTCGCAGAGATGCGATGGCGAAAGTGAATGGATCTTAAGCTGTATTAGAGATTCGGACCCCTCCTTTATACAGAGAATGGATCTTAAGCTGCGTGTGTATTAGAGATTCTGACCCCCACTCCTTTATACAGAGAATGTGCCCACCCACAATCGTAGATTTGATCACGATCAGCCTGCCCGTCGCAGAACTCGTTCTTGCGATCTGGCTCGCTAGAAAGCTATCCCGGCTCCAAGACGAGCTTGTAGATGTCCAGAATGGGCTCGCGGACGTACAAAAAAACAGTCGAGGGTGACAGCACTCAATGAGATACACACCGGCTTTTCCATATCTAGAAAGTTCACACTGAAATGGCTTCTTTTGGAATACCTAAGTAAGTGTCTTTTTATCCTCTCCCCCGGTGGTGGGCCGTCCCCGGGTCTCCGCCTTGGAGGCTCGATGGGCCCTAAATTATCTCCCAGAACATAGCGGTGCCTGGGAGGCTCGATGGTCCCTAAATTATCTTTCTAGGAGAAAGTGGTCCAGAACTCCCATTGTGTATACTGCTTTCAGATATACCTCAATATTTTATCATCGACCTTGACTTTCGAACTTATTTTGCCATAACTCTGGACAACCTTTAATACAGATATTTCTTTGTCATTTTTCATTTTTTTTAAACTTTGCATACTGGTTTGTCATGATACGAACCTGTGCAGGTGTGATTTTGGTCATGATCTTTAGGCAGATAAAAAAGAGCATTTTTATTTTATTTTAAATGTCATTAAATTTTACAGTTTTGTGTTGATTATCAAAAACTCAATGGATTAGCAATTGTGATTTTTATTTACATATATAATTTTACGTCTTTGCGTCGAATACATTCTATTCCATGCATAGGTCAAGGTCATCCTTCAAGGTCAAAGGTCAAATTTAAAGGGTATAATACTTCAACTTTGCATTTAAAGGCTAACAGTTTTAGTTGTGATTTTCAAGGTCAACTTTTTTAAATGTTTAACAAAAATATGTAACGTTGGCAAAACAGACGAGCGTTGGCACCCGCATGCGGTGCTCTTGTTATGAAAATTATTTTGTTATTGGTTATCGCTAAAAAGCAAATTATAGCATTAAACAAACAAATCATATGCGTTACACTATTGTTTCGGCTCAAAATATTTGAAATATGTTATAAATTGTACCCTACCCTACCCAACCGATTTTTCTGCTATTGGTGCCTAATTCAAAATATCGCTAAAATCTTCTTAATTAAAACCTCATTTCAAAGTTTACTTAAATTTTCATAGAGGTCTATTGGATGACCTTGCCAAATTTGAAAGACTTATTACCCGATACCGAGTGGGTTAGATTTCTTTAGACTAGGTACCATATTTGTATTTAAACTTTAGCATTATTTATCCAATAAATACCCATAAAAATGATAAGGATATAACAAAACACTTTTTTTCTAAATCTGAAAAGAGTGATGCATAAATAAGTCAAAGAGAAAAATAGAAAACAAACTGACCGTACTGGGAATCAAACCAACAACTCTCAGTTTCAAAGCAGATTACAGTAACTTTAGCATATTGATCAAAGGTAATGCATTAGGATAGCAAGAATAAGGGGTAGGAGGGAATGTGCTCGACTTAAGGCGGTCAGATTTTCTCTAAGAAGAAAGAAACAAAGAAACCGGTAACATATTGGAGGGGTTCCCAATTTTTATATACGCTCTACGATCACGCCAGAAACCAGGCATTTGCAATTTGTCTTGCCTTTGTAAATAATTACGTTTGTACTTTTGGGGATATGTACACGAAACAGCTTTTTCTTAAGAAACATTATTTGTCATAGAAGAAGGTACACGGGCTGTGGCGCACTTTCCATTTCATCGCTTTGATCAATTACATGTCATATATTATTTTGAAAACAAACCACATTATTTAATAGTCAGAATATATTTCTTTTAACTCGTTAAAAAGAACCTGTTGTTGTATAAAATTACTTCCAGATATTTGTTAAGGTGTTTAAGAAAATTTCTTTTATCTTTTATCTCGTGTTTGTCGAAATTTTTATGCTATTTTTGTAACTGCAGCTTAGTCATTCGGATTTTTAAGCCCCTAGTTATTTTCATATTTCATGTAATTTAAAGGCCAAAACTCTGCAAATATTGGGTCAAACAATAAATTCACAGGTTCACAATGTACTTAACATGCTTGTGAACATTCCTCTTTACGGTAAAGTTTTCACGGTGAATTTTGGAGACATTGCTCTGGACGGAAAAAAAGTCTGACGAATGGTCAACGCCGCGACTTTTTGCTAAAACGTAAACATGTATAAAATAAGATTTGGTGAGTTTGTGTATTAAAGCGAAGATGTGGATTCATCATTGTTTATGGTATCCATAACAATGGAAACATTGCTTAATGAAACTAAAGGGAAGGCTTGCCCAGTTTATTATTAGCCGGTCTAGCCAAACCAACTGATTTTGTTTAAGTGTTGGCTCTAGTGTAATGACTAAGAACCTTTGAATATTGGCTTTCACCACTGGCACTAGAACCGCAGAAATGCCAATTTCATTGGAATGTTGATTACAATTTTTTGTCACTCTGTACTGTATATTGCACATGGTAAGGAACGGAATCTGCCATGACTTTATTACGGCGGTCGTAACTTTGTACACCCAGATAGCAATATATAAGGGACCCATATGGGTCCCATATGGTTTCCCACATGGGCCCCATATGGGCTACCCACATGGGACCCATGTCGAAAGTGCAACCTGTATTGGCCTGGGTCCCATATGGGCAGCCCACCAAGATCCAATATGGGCCCCTCAAGGGTCCCATATGGGCAGCCCACCTAGATTCTACATAGGCCCCATATGGGCTACCCACATGGGACCCATGTCGAAAGTGCAACCTGTTTTGGCCTGGGTCCCATATGGGCAGCCCACCAAGATCAAATATGGGCCCCTCAAGGGTCCCATATGGGCAGCCCACCTAGATTCTACATAGGCCCCATATGGGCTACCCACATTTTGGCCGGGCCCGGGCCCCAAATCCAATATGGGCCCCTTAAAGGTCCCATACTTGCACCCCATTTGCATGTAATATGGCTCCATACCACTGCACTGACTGAATGTGCAGTCAAATGTGGAAAACTGATACCAACAGCCTCTGAAATTCTGTCGCTCCAAAAAAATATTACTGAAAATCAGAAAATTGGTCCCTCAAATACAACATAGTTTTATTTTTCTTCTTTATTTAATTAAAACTTCAATTTAATCACATGCTGAGAAAATACAATTCGAAAAGTCATAATTCATTCAAATACAATTTGAATACAAATGGATATTTTTCATTTTCAATGTGCTATTTAAAGTTTAAAATTTATTTCCTAGCCATAAGACAATTTCTTATGCAACAAAAACAAACACTTAAAGATTGCATATCTTTAACACTGCACATAAACTCAACAACTTATTATACAAAAATGCATACTATTGTATAAAGAAAATAACTAGCATAACAAGACTAGACTAATAAATGCATCACATTACACACATAACAACTATTATTTCGTCTTAAGTTCTTAACCTTAAAGTACTTGAAATATGAAATGACATTAAAATTCAAAATAAAAAGGCTAACTGTAATGATGGATTACTTCAGGAGTACTATTAAAATACTTAAATCAACCATATCAAACTGGATGGTGAAAATATAATTATACAGACTAAGCAGACTATCTTGTTCAGCATGGATATGTGAAAATATAATTTATATAAAACATATAGATTGTTTGCATAGCATGTTTAACAATGTGAAAAAATAATCTGAATTAATCTTATCAACAATTCTTTTAAAGCTTAATAAAAGAAAAAAAATAGTATAGTATACTTAATTCAAAGTTTGGCGTGTCTGAAAAATAATGGACTGATATTCAACTATTCAAAACTATATTCTAAACTATTCACTATGAATCTGTCCCTCCACTTATTGAGAGTGTCTCCTGTTGGAATTCCTGCATTGAAGACTTGTCTGACTTTTGTTGCACTGTTTTCTTCCCCCTTCCCTGTTCAGTACCACCTGCCAGTCATTTATAGACCTCTTACTCAGCGTCCTCAGTGGTGTGGTTCTGAAAGTTCAAAAGGTATAAAATATATCTTAAGGAAGCAAACCAAACAATGTTGGGACTGTTAAACTTGGCATTGAAACTAAAAAATATAACTGATGAGAATAAAGTATCATTTTTTTCATATGTGTTCCACTGAATAATGCATTTTATAAATAAATCATAATGTAGGTGATGTGTGTTATCAGCTCAAGCCTCTTGTAAACGATATAAAAATTGAATAATTCCAAGGCATTGACTACGACTTCATTACATTTAAGACTTGGCTAGAGTTTATTGCAGCAAATCTTACTGTAAAATTCATCCATGATATGCAGTTTGGTAAATGGCAGCATCCCCTTCAGTCCATGGAAGTTGTAGTTTACATCCAGCTCATTTCCATTCAGAAAACTCCTCACAACGTCCCAGAGATTTGAATTAAACAGGTTGACAGGTATTCTGGTATTCTATCTACAATTACACAAAGCGTATACATTATGAATCATCTAGTTCTATATTTTAAAAAGGTATATTATCGGTACAGTATTTATAACAGTGCTTTATGATACAGAAATAAATAAATACATGATAATAGTAAACACAGATTTGTTGCAGGATTTGCTATCTTGTAGGAATACCATATGGAATGTATAAAAATTTTATTATTCAACAATACAGAAATAATGCAAAAAGTAAAAAAATTTAAATAACTTGATATATAACATTATTGATCCTTTGGTCCTCAAACTAAAATTTATAGCAGATAAAAGTAAATTCTAGACTTAGACACTTTGAATTTGAACTACCGGTACATACAAATATCGATAAACAAGTCGAACTCAACTCGCGAAAATACGTTACAAACCAATTCCTTATTCATAATCAGAATTATTTTCAAAAAAAGCAAGACTTAATTATTAGAAAGGCATCTTAATCAATGTTATACATACGTATTTCACGTTTTGAATAGGCTAATAATGTTCGTCTGGCCGTCACTCTGAAGAAAAGCTAAGTAGGTTAACATCGCGTTGTGTTGTTGACCGTTGGTTTTGAATATTGCGGTTAACCGGAAATGTAGAGTGCGCATGTGTAAAATAGTATATCTGGGACCCATATGGGTCCCACATAGTCGAACCCGGCCTACAGCCCATGTGGGTCCGTAAATCTCTATATATGGGACCCTATGGGCCCCACACTGTCGAACCCATATAGACATACCCAGATACAGCCCAATATTCCCTTATGGGGAAAAAATATATGGGACCCATATGGGTCCCACATAGTCGAACCCAGAGAGGCATACCCAGATACAGCCTATATGGGTCCAGTATGGGAAAAAAAACTCTATATATTGGACCCACATGGGTCCCACATAGTCGAACCCATATAGGCATACCCAGATACAGCCCATATGGGTCCCTTATGGGTGAAAAACTCTATATGTGGGACCCACATAGGTCCCACATAGTTTAGCCCATATTGGCATACCCAGATACAGCCCATATGGGTCCCATATGGGTAAAAAACTCTACATATGGGACCCACATGGGTCCCACATAGTTTAGCCCATATAGGCATACCCAGATACAGCCCATATGGGTCCCATATACCCTTGCTATCTGGGACAGATATATGCTACCATTTTATTTTATGCACGGTTCGATCAGTCCGATATTCATTTAACACATGGTATGTAAAATCACAGACAAAAGACAACTCTAACGGCGAAATGACACCAAATGTCAACAATTTGTACATTTTATAAGTCTGCTCCACTATCAACTTCCGGTTTGTTTTTTCGGCGATTCTGATTGGATGATTTAACGCATGCATTTTCCTACAATCTGTCGATGTCAATGTCACGTCGTTCAAGCAGATCGCTTGATTCAAATCTACAACTACAACAACATACGCCCCTGAAAACCGGATGTTGATAGTGGAGCAGACTTAGGAAAATATACAAATTGTTGATATTTCGCGTTAGGGCTGCCTTTTGACAATGATTCGTTATAGAATGTGTTAATTGGATATCAGATTGATCGAACCGTTCATAGAATATGATAGTAGCATGTATGTGTACAAAGTTACGCCGTTCGTAATAAATTTATGTCAGAGTCCGTTCCTTACCATGTTTTAATATACAGTACTGGCGAAAAAATCGTACATGTATATTTTTGATAATCAAGGCTACAATGAAATTTGCAATTATGCGGTTCTAGTGCCCGTGGCTTTCACGAATCAAAGCAGAGCACCAGAACAAGCACTGAATTTATGATTGGTTGTTTCTTCCTTCCCACAATGCATGTTATGAAGTGGGCACAAATGGATAATCTCAGCTATCTGCATAATGCAACATGTCCGAATAAAGTATAAAAAGTATCCAAATGAATACAATGTATAAACATAAAAAGGGGGTTAATCCTACTTGGACTGGTTTAGGAACAGTTTCCTTATTTTCGAACTGGACTATGCACAGAGTAAGAAAATTTCTATATACATGTATATAAATTCTAAACATTCATACATGTATAAAACTTATTTTCACAGAGCCTATATATACCTGAGTGGGTATCCACTGACAAGAACCATTTGGACCCATGTAATTTTATGTATGATATATCAAAAGTGTTCACTAGAGCTGCAACCTCAAGTGATTAATACCCTCAGACCTCACACTGTCTTCATATAATGTGAGTGTAGGACGGGTGTGACCAGGCAGAGTGTGATGATCGACATGAGAGTCCTATATTGCCCCCAACTTTAGTGAGGCAGATGTAATAATGCTTCTGCTGAAGAAATATATGGGTGAAACATGGCATATAAAACACACTCACAGTGAAATACTATAACACAAGTTTAATATAAAATTACAATGTATTATTACAGAGTGGAAACAGTAACTTCCCTTTCATGAGTAAAACAAACCTTTTTACAGTTGCATCCCTTACATAAATGTGATTTCCTCTCTCTCTCTCTCTCTCATGCTACTTCTATCTCTCTCTCTCCATTAACTGACATAATAATGCAAACAAGACTCAAATCCATTAACATAACAAAAATTGAAAAATGATCAAATCAATAACAAAAGAGTATTTATTCCACATTTTCTCATCAATAACCAGGAAAATAATATAGATAATGGAAGTATTACTTGTGTTGAAACTATTTTGAAGAAAATGCAATTCACACAACACATAAAAATAAAAAAATAAAAATATTTTTGTTCATTGCAAAGAACAACTCTTTAACATTATTATTAAAAAACAAAACAATAAAAAAACTTAATAATAAATCAAACAAGTATGGTTATCGAAAAAATAACAAATATTTATTGTTTCAAATCACAAATGAACACAATGATCTCATAGCTTTCAACAAAAAAAAAGTCAAACAAAAAAAAGTGCATTTCTTATGATTGTGGTCAAGAATGAGCAGTGCTTGTGAAACAATGAGTTACTAAGCCATATAATATCTTGCCGTGTGAATGTTTGGAATGAACCAGCATTGTACAGTCATTCAAACAATGTAAATTTTGAACTCTGGTGCTTATTAACATACCATTAGATTTTCCAGACGTTCGAACGTATTTATGTAAAAACAGACCAGGTAAATATAGAAATAAATATAAATGTTTCAAAGTAAAAATGCATAGCCTGGATGATCAATTCCACTACCAATACATAAAAAACTTTATACTACACTGTGAATGTTACTTGTCATAAAATTGATGATATGATGCTTGTCTTATATTAAAAACAGGAAGTTGTCGAAACAGGAAGTTACAACTTCAGAGCAGGGTTTCATGTTTATCACAGCAATCATCTCTAGTGTATTCACATTTCATTACAGTACAATCATTATTTTTCGTTGACACTAACTTTGGTCCGAGTTTTATTCCCCTAACATACATAATGAATAGGTAAATCTATAAATATCAGAAGTTGTGCATATCATGTAAATATAAGATGTTTTGCATATTGTAGATACCAGAAACTTAGTACATGTACCAGAATATCATAATATCAGGTATTTTGCATATTATAGATATAAGAAATTTTGTTTATCACAACTATAAGATATTTTGTCGATTAAAGATATCAGAAACTTAGTCTGTCATAAACATCAGGTATTTTTCCTGTTATAAATATCAGAAACTTGGTATATCATAAATATCAGATATTTTTTATGTTACAGATATCAGAAACTTTGCATATCATAAATTAAGAAATTTTGCATATTATAATATAAGATATTTTGGCAAATTATAATACAGGGTTCGTATTTAAGCTTGCATACTTGCTAATTGCGAGTGGAAATTTTTAAATACGAGTGGAAATTTTTTAATGCTAGTTGAAATTTCATGTACTCGCTATTTTTTGCGAGTGGAAATAGAGTAGCTAATGTTGAGTTTAAGAAAAATTATCCAAATGTCTGGGAGAGAGACAGAAAAGACCAACCACTCTGCCATATGAGGCCCGAAACTAAAATTACATACCCAGTTTGTTGTCATCATAGTCTTGCACTGTATTGTTAAAACTGATACTTGACTCTTTACAAGTAAAGAATTTGAAACCTTAAAATTGCGAGTTGATTTTCATTTAGCAAGTAAAAATATGACCACTTGCTAAAAATAGCAAGTGCAAAGTCTGTCTAAATTCAAACTCTGTAATATCATAAATATAAAATTTTGCATAATAATATAACCTGAAATTTTGAATATTATAATACTACAATATCTGAAGTTTTGCAAATTATTATGGAAGCTGCCTTACATGGCATGCCTGTATCTGTAGAGGAATGTACAAAATTGAGCCCCAAGGAAGTCATTCCATAAAAATATATCAGTAATAACAAGGTTCTGTACACAATCAGTTAGTATTAAATAACTTGTGCTTTGCAAATCTTCCCCATATAAATCATCTAACTGCTTAAGTCCGTTAAAAAGCAACAACTTCATAACAGAAATCATGTATGTACTTCAAAGTATATATTTAACTTCAATTGACAACCTACCGTAGAAGCAAAGGTCAAATATCAAGGACATATCTATAATACTCAAGTGAAGATTGTGACTTAGTATTCCCGACTTTCTCAAAGTTTGTCTATATAAGTGCCTGCAAATATCTTCTTTTTTTTCTATGAATAATTGTTGTATGAAAGTCCTATGTTATATTGCCTTCACAAGTTGTCTGCCAAATAGACTGTGCCAGAATCAGTTCATAAATACATTAATTCTGATGTTGACCAATGAATAGACCTTTCAAGTCATATATTGCAGGTAAAGTTACCTTTCTAAACAGATTATTTTCATTTCATGGCAATATCAACTGCTCACAAACACAACAATAATCAAACTCCATGCGTTCTTTGGTGTAAACTAGGTCAACCACTGATCACATGATATCCCAGTGTTGCTATTGGATAATGTGACAGTCTAATTTGCATATTTCTGTCAACATCGGAAAGGTGCAAAGTAACTACATGTATCTGTAAACATGAGGTAAATATTGAATATGAACTATGACAAATATTAAAAAGTTTACAGGTAAATCTTTAAAAGGCAACCTCTTTATCAGCAAATTTGATCAAAGGCTTCAGATCTCTGTGTCAAGAGTTGAATTATAACGTTTCATCTTTATGAGATATACTGGTTGATTATCCTTTTTACATGTATATATAAGATCTCACAAAGCGAAACTACATGATCCATCTTCTTAAAAGTTGAGATAATTGAATTTGTAATCAGATCTAACTTCCCTCTTTAAAACTGTAACTGCCAGAAACATGTATATAACTAGAATTGTCATTAACCCTTTCCCTCATAGAAGATACCATGAAAAGACCTAAGCGAACAGCATAAAACCAGATCTGTTATGCTGTTCGCTGCTCCTCAGTGGTCTGGAAATGAGTATTTTGTAATTAAATTTGGTAAGGTTTAACTGTGGTTTTCTGCAGATCAGGCTTTATGTGGTACCTACTGAGTGCGTCAAAATGAGTCTATATGAGGGAAAGGGTTAAACGTGAATATTAAACCCTCACATCCCACCTTGTCTTCGTGTATTGTGAGAGTAGGATGGAATATGACGGGATGAAACAAGCGTGATTCTTATATAGCCCAAAATCCCGTGAAACAGGAGTAGTCAGACTGGCTGGGAGCATTAGGTGCTATTAAAACATAAAGCTTTGATGTGAAGAAAGCGTCCCAACAAATGACACCAGGTCCTCTCTACAGAGTGATGGTTAGACGATGTAGCGGAATTCTCGTGTCCATTGAAACTGGGCACAGGTTATCGAAGTGATGCATCATTCATGATGGACTCTCCAGCTTAAAAGAAGCCATCACTCATAGCAACATGGAATTAATGCAGTTTGTCACATCATCTTGTTGCCATGGCGATTAAATCTTAGCCGTTCTGTGATGAGGGATGAACCGTTTAGCGTCTCCTTTAAACATTCAGACAGGGGGACTGTAACTTAGCTGACCAGATTTCAGACGGCGCCAGATCTCTTGTCGAAGCAGTTTTTTCTCTTTCTTCACCTTCTTAAGGACACCGCCATTTTCCTTTGCTCGTCTGGACAGGTAAGGGATGACCTCCTCCACTGGTCCGTACGGCACATACTTGTACACAGAGTAACCTGCCTGCCCTGTTAACACATGCATTCACAGTGATTTACCTCTCATGAAAAAAAAACTACTACAACCTTTTGGATCAGTTACATCACTAGTAGAAATGAATTAAATGTATACTTAAGAAAAAGACTGCTTGACCGGACAAAAAACTCTGATTTTACTCTACACAAACAGTGGATTTTTTCTCCAACTGTGGGTTTTACTCCACAATTATAGTAAATTTTAATGCTGGGGAGGGGGGGGGACTCTGTATTTAGCTATTTTTTGAAAAATGCACTTTTGTGCAAATATGGTCAAGTGGTTGAAATACGTTTGAAATGAATAAAAATAAAGAATTTAATCACTTCCAGTGTTGATTTTACTCTTTTAAATAATAAGCGTATGTTTTTAATAATCCTATTGAGCTTCACGACTGCCAGGACAATATATGGGTTCTCGTTGGTCAATATATTTAAAATTAAATAATATTATTGCAGTGAAAGATTAAAAACTCGTACAAAACTGATTGACCAATTTAAACTTAACACTTTAATTTACTGTAAATGAAACAATGGGGGGGGGGGAAGCCAGTCCCTGCAGTTGTCAAGCTCAATTGGAACATTAAAAACATGACATTATTTTTGTAAGAGAATGCCAGTCTCCTTTTACAACATTTAGGACTTATACTAATTATTGATAACTTTGCACCTCGGAAGGTCATGAAAGGTCCTCACCCCCAAAGGGGTTCGAACCCACAACCTTCGGATCCGTAATCAGGTATGTTACCTCTGGACCACGGCGCCCTCTTCTGGACCGGGGTCCATTATCTGCATTTTATTTGTGTTAATACACGGTTTCTGACATTTGCTCTCAAAACAGTGTCCTCCCTTCAGTGTCCTCCCTTCCTTTCTTAAAGTTACCATTATGTACGATACAATTTGCCCCATGTAACTCTAAGCCCCTGTGCTAGAAGCCTATGATTTTGCTTCTCAAGAATAATATTACACAAAACTACATTTTTTAACCATTTTTTTTCTTCATTAAATAGCAGCTGTACAATCAAGGTGAAAGAAAGTTCTTTCATGACAAATCTAGAAAGTACTGTTTTCACTTTGGAATGGTCCAGAGGAATAAAGCTATGCTTGAAACCATAATTATTTCCAAAATGAAAAAGTTATTATCCCTAAAGCTGTTCTCCATAAAAATTTAAAATCCAATACATGTACAATGCAGACCAGCTCTGAACCCCAAATAAGTTTTACTGACTTAAGGTACATTTACACACACATTTATAGTTACAATATGATCCAATACAACACAGTACTTTTACTAGGACCCCCAAATATAACATCATAATGGAGCTTTTAACAGCAAGTACAGCATGTATCATACTTTAAATCTGCTATGTTCGTCCTGGCAGAGAAATTGCATCAGACTTACCGAGAGGGAAACTGATGTGGTCACACATTCCCAGCAGCTGACCAAAACAAATCACTCGATCTGAGGGCAAGACGCTGAACTCCTTCATTCTAAAACAAAATATTACTTTCTTATGAAATTTTATTAATATTGTCAGGACTTTGTGATATGTCTGCAGATTTGCATCAAACAAATTCCACATGAAAAGCTTTTCTTTTTTTTAAATTTTCATTAAAAAGAATGTCTGTTTTACAAGTAAAACAAGAAACACAATTTAGTTTTAGTTACAGTGACCTTGACCCTATCAACCAGAAAATCTATTCCAATCTTCCCATAAGGCATCTACCTACAAAGTATTACTCTTCCCATAATGCATCTACCTATAAAGTATTAAAACTGAATCTCAATTTTAACAGGGGATATTCAATGGAAACAAGCTGTTTAAAGCAAGACTATTTTTAGTAAAACTGTTTTTAGTAAAAGTGACCTTGACCTTGAATATATTGACCTGAAAATCAATCTCAAATTTTATCATAATTCTTCACTCTTTAAAAAAGTTATTTGACATTTCAATCTTTCAATTCTCAATTCTAACAGGAGATATTTGACAGAAAAAACATGGTGTGTTTAAACACTTTAAATGCAGCTATAACAAAACCAATGTGTTGAGTTTTCAATGTACATAGCTAAAACTGTAATTTGAAATCCCCTTAAAAAATATGTAAAAGTAATGCTTGTTAAATCACATTTACATGGAAGCACAAAAGTTTCAGTATATTCTGAATGTTCTTATATATATGAAATCCATTTTCTTTTCCTATATTATTACTTATACAAGAAAAACGTCAAATGATGCGAAACCAAGTTTTGAAGTGTTGCCCTAGAAAAGTAAAACTATTTTTAGTAACAGTGACCTTGACCCTACTGACCTGGAAATCAATCCCAATCTTCCTCTTCCCATAAGGTATTAATCTACAAAATCTGATCATCATACCTCACTCCTAAAAGAAGTTATTTGAAGGAAATGTAAAAGCTATTTTAAGTAACAGTGACTTTAACCCCATCATCCTGAAAATCAATCCCAATCTTCCTTTTCCCATCTTCCTCCCGAGAATGAAATTGAATCTCTTTTCTAACAGGAGATATTTAATGGAAACAAAATGTATGTCGCCTGCCTAACGACATACCCCATTCTAATAACCGAAATTTCAATGAAAACCTGGTTAAAAAGGAGACCACTGAATAGTAGACGAGGGAGCCACTGTACCACAGTTGGGGCTCTTCACTTACTTCTCCACTGTGTACTTGATGGTGTCCTCATTATGACTGGCGATCATCACGGCAATCTTCCCTTTCTCCCTCATCTTGATCTGACGCATCACCTCCCGCACTAACTTGTGGTACATCACTGTCGTCGCCTCGTAGGTTGGGTTAATTGGATCCTCGTATCCAATGGTTTGAGCTCTTTCTCGTTCCTACATGGCAGTTATCACAACACACAGATACATGTATAAGAGAAATAAAAGTCGAAACAAAGAAATAGACTTATCAATTTTTTTGTGTATTAAGATTTTTTTTCTAACATTCAATGATAGACAACTCTTTCTCTTATAGAGTTGACATCAATGTATTTCAAAAGTACTGTAGTCTGATTACAGATCAGAAAATCAAGTGTTTGGTTTGTTGTAGAAAGGCTGGAACCATGAGAGGATACTACATACCAAATATCAAAGCTGTAGATCTGTATGTTTCTAACAGAAGGCATTTTATAGTTATGCATTCTGGTTGCCATGGCAACAAAAGTTCTTCATGATCCGACCAATGGTTTCAGAAGTAAATTTTTTTTGTTTTCCTTAAATAGTTCCATACAAAATCTGGGTCTGGTCCCAGGTGTGTCCTCATGTAAACCCTGATGCATATATTTGTTGATAGTGTTGAGGCACCAGAAGCTGATGCTATGTACCAAATATCAAATCTGTTTCTGAGAAAACGCATTATGAAGTTCTTCATGAAATTCAATAAAAAGTAGGAATTAGCCTCAGGCTTACATAAGTATCATTTTAGTGAAATTTGGTGAAAATCCATGGAGTGGTTTTGGAAGAAGATTTTTCAAGAATAACCTATATTGTTCTATACAAAAATACGAGTGTGTTTCTTGAGCAGGCCCATTGTGACCCCAGGGGCACAAATTTTGCATTGATGTAGAGGCAACATGAGCTGATGCTATGTACCAAATATCAAATCTGTAGGTCTTTATATTTCTGAGAAAAGGCATTTTAAAGATTTTATCTTCTGGTTGCCATGGAAACCAGAGTTTTTACGGACTGGGTACCTTAAGGATGGACAGGGTACCATTATAATGGACAGGGTACAGATGATCTGTAATAACTTGCCAGGATAACGTGCATGCACCATTCCTATTCTTTAAATCAGAAAGTAAAGGTCAAGTTCGCAATCTTTAAAATTTTAAAATTTAGTGACATACAAGCAAATTTTTTTTTCCAAATGAATTGATGCAATAATTTAAATGATTCTTGGACATAAGTCATTAATCCCTCACCTGTTCCATATACGCTCCTCTGACCAGTTTTGCTCCAAAATAAATATTGTTCCGCCAGGCAATGTCCAGATCAAGCTGCAGGGTCTTGTAGGCAGCCTGAAGTTATTTGTATTCTAGTAGATATTTAAACAGCAAAATCAACAATGTCTGTACAGTGCTGAGCCATTGCTATGTGTCTGTTACAACAAAAAACTCTATTACACTGGCAAACATGGAAAGACCTCTTCATTTGCATTAACTGAAAAATGATTAAATTTATGATTTTACCACAAACAAGGACATAATAAACCAAACAAAGATACATGTATAATAAATAAGAGCACCGCAGAGCATGGCAATATATGCCCGAAGGTATTGTAGTGTGAAAAAGCCTTGTCTGTTATATGGTACAATACTGATGTCTATCTAGGGCTGAATTATTTTTTTCATCATATTCACAAAATGCTGACATGAGAAAAACACTTTTGTTTGATTCTAACATTGCTTACTGATATATCTGCATCTGATAATAGAGCCCAAAATCCAGCCTTCATACATATCTACATATAAAGGTAAGTATTGTTGGTAAGTTTGAACTAAATCCCTCCATTAGTGTAGGAGGAGTTGTGTTCACAAGGTTCTGCTAACGGACTGACAGATGACTGAGGGTCGACTCTTGTTGTCCCAACTACTGTTGAGTCGATTTTCCGTTACCTCGACAAGATTTGTAAAGTCCCAAATTTGTTCCTTCTTTATCTATAATAAAAATAAATGTTTATGTCCATCTTTTTACCTCGACCATTTCGTTACGTCCTTCGGGCGTATAAAAAGCCGACATAGGATATGTTTGTGTGTATTCATTGGACCCATAATCTATTTTTGGTGATGGTTAAGCTGACATAATGCACGTTTTTACACAATTACAATGTGGTCCAATATATCATGGTGGCTTGAATTGGATCCCAAATATAATGGAGCTGCACTGTGTGTCACTCTTAACCTTTTCCCTCATAGAGGAAACCATGAAAAGACCTATGCGAACAGCATAAAACCAGATCAGCCTGCGAGTAACTCGCAGGCTGATCAGGTTTTATGCTGTTCGCTGCTCCTCAGTGGTCTGGTAATGAGGATTTTACAATTAAATTGGGTATGGTTTAACTGTGGTTTTCTGCAGATCAGGCTTTATGTGGTACCTACTGAGTGCGTCAAAATGAGTCGGTTAAGAAATATGTTAGGCCTGTAAATAACACCATACCACTGAAACTAAATCAGTCTGAATAGTTATATGCTCTCCTGTTTAAGTTAATGACTTTATAAATATCAATTTACTGAACATTATATGGAATATGCAACATTCTTTGAAATGCAGACTGTGTAGAATCTGAGTGACAATATTGTATGAATAAACAGAGGAGAGGAAAATAGTCTCTTAACAATGAGTAGAAGTGGAGAGGGGGGGGCACGGGCTTAGATTATCACTGGAAATACTGGAACAGTCTTGGTATTGGATGGCCAAACATGGAGATGGGATATCATGAGGGCAATTAGGGTAGAATTAGGACAAACAGGGTAGGACAGACAAGCAGGTTGCCATTAGGATGGACCAGGTACTATAAGAACAGACAGGGTACCGTGAGGAGGGACAGGGTACCTTTAGGATGGACAGGGTACCATTAGGATGGACAGGATACAGTGAGGATGGACAGGGTACCATTAGGATGGACTGGGTACCTTAAGGATGGACAGGGTACCATTAGGATGGACTGGGTACCATTAGGATGGACTGGGTACCATTAGGATGGACAGGGTACCCTAAGGATGGACAGGGGGGTACCATTAGGTTGTTGTAGTTGTTGTATTGAGGTTTCCAGTTGCTGCGATAGTATTTCAATCATATAGCGACGTCCAGCTAATTACAGGTGGAGGAAGACACCGAGTACGCAAAGGTACCTGGGTAGAACCACCGACCTACCGCAAGCCAGCTGGAAGGCTTCCTCACATGAACAATCCGAAGTCCCTACAGGGATTCGAACCCACAGCGGTGAGGGGCTGAGAGATTTGTAGTCCACGACTGTAACCGCTCGGCCACGGCAGCCCCGGGTACCATAAGGACCAACTGGGTACCTTAAGGATGGACAGGGTACAGTAAGGACAGACTGGGTACCTTAAGGATGGACAGGGTACCTTAAGGATGGACAGGGTACCAACTGGGTACCTTAAGGATGGACAGGGTACAGTAACGATAGACTGGGTACCTTAAGGATGGACAGGGTACCATTAGGATGGACAGGGTAGAGTAAGGATGGACTGGGTACCTTAAGGATGGACAGGGTACCATTAGGATGGACAAGGTACAGAAAGGATGGACTGGGTACCTTAAGGATGGACAGGGTACAGTAAGGACAGACTGGGTACCTTAAGGATGGACAGGGTACCATTAGGATGGACAGGGTACAGTAAGGATGGACTGAGTACCTTAAGGATGGACAGGGTACAGTAAGGACGGACTGGGTACCTTAAGGATGGACAGGGTACCATTAGGATGGACAGGGTACAGTAAGGACAGACTGGGTACCTTAAGGATGGACTGGGTACCTTAAGGATGGACAGGGTACAGTAAGGATGGACTGGGTACCTTAAGGATGGACAGGGTACCATTAGGATGGACAAGGTACAGTAAGGACGGACTGGGTACCTTAAGGATGGACTGGGTACCATTAGGATGGACAAGGTACAGTAAGGACGGACTGGGTACCTTAAGGATGGACAGGGTACCATTAGGATGGACAAGGTACAGTAAGGACGGACTGGGTACCTTAAGGATGGACTGGGTACCTTAAGGATGGACAAGGTACAGTAAGGATGGACTGGGTACCTTAAGGATGGACAGGGTACCATTAGGATGGACAAGGTACAGTAAGGACGGACTGGGTACCTTAAGGATGGACAGGGTACAGTAAGGACGGACTGGGTACCTTAAGGATGGACAAGGTACCATTAGGATGGACAAGGTAGAGTAAGGATGGACTGGGTACCTTAAGGATGGACAGGGTACAGTAAGGATGGACTGGGTACCTTAAGGATGGACAGGGTACAGTAAGGACGGACTGGGTACCTTAAGGATGGACAAGGTACCATTAGGATGGACAGGGGAACATAAGGATGGGCAGGGCACTGCTAGGACGTACCTTCAGATAGCACTGGTAGGTGTTGAAGATGATGGCCTTCTCTGTGTTGAACTTCTTCATCATCTCCATTGTCAGTCTGTTGATGGCCGGCTGGAAGTAGCTCTGCTCAGCATCTATCATCACCCGCACGTCTTTCTCCTTTGCATACTGAAAATAAATATGTAAATTTTTTTATTTAATGTGGAGAACAGATTAGGCATAGTTAAAATTCATTTGTTTTACATCAACTGGGAAACAAGATCTTCATTTTGTACTAATTCCTCACATGGTTTCTGAATAAGGCTGAGAAAACTGTGTAAAACCCTTGGCCTCAATGGGTTTGGATCTGTTCATGTATTTTATAACTGGACCACAGCGGAACACAATATGCAATATTTTTTACCAACAAAGTAAAAAAATAAGACAAATAAGGGGAAAATGTAGATAGAAAGACATGCATATACATCTCATGTGTTTATTACTCAATGTGTCACATGCAAATCTCAATTAACCCAAGCATTGTGTATAATTAAAGAACAATATCGCATGTCTATGGTAGGTCAAGTATGCATTGTCTTACAAACTTGAATATGCTTGTTTATTTATTTTGTGGAATAACAGCCACTTAAACTTTTCCATACAACTTTATGAAACTAATTGAACTGATAAATCTTGGTCAACAAAACTGACCAAGACACATCTGTTTAGCAATGATGTCTCCACCAGGACTTACAAATGAACAATTATGCTCTTTGCAGTTTAATTTGGGTCAATATGTACTGTGAAGCTCCATTATGTACAGACTTCAATTATTTTATTTTTTTAAACCCATTTTTTGTTCAGTTAAAAAAGAGTTAAGTTACCATGCAAAATTTCTTAATTGGACTTGTCTTTTCTTGGTTTTTGTCTGTACCAATAGTGGTTTATGGGGGTACTCGCAAAAAATTTATTGACTGACTAGCGAACAGTGCAGACTATGATCAGACAGCACAAACATACAGGCTGATCTTGGCCTGTACTGGTCACAACCCACAGGATTGTAAAGGTTGATGAAAAATTAGATCAGACTGAAAGCCGTTCCATATCTACACAATCTTTTCAGTGTCAGTAATCTGATCTCAAATACATTATAGAGAATCTTGTACAAGTGATTATAATCTAGTCTTGTGTCCCCCATCACTGATGCACAAACAGTATAAAACCTGATAAGCATGCAAATTACTCCTGGACTGACCTTGTCCAAGGCTTTCCTTTTTTGTACAGCTGTATTTGGCCAGAGAGTATAATATTTTCTCCAATATAATCGCAAAAAATCCCAATGACTACTCAGGTTGGAAGAAAAATTGTTTCCATTTGGTCAAAAGCTGACATAGTTAAAGACTTATTCTAAACAGGCAAGTTATACATAGCAAATGTAGATAAACTGATCAAAATATTATAAGTTTTGACTATTTTATGATTTCAAACATCGTTTCAAAAATTCCCAATTTGAAGGGTATGGGTCAACTTCTTAACACTGTGACAGAAAAAGTCCTGGAATACATCATTTGTACCAGAGGCACTGATTTAAGAGAACAACAAATAGTGGTACTTGTACTATTGCACTATACATAGTTTTGCTAAGATCTCAAAGGTACAAGGAAGATAGATGAGAGAATAAAGTTGAGACATACCCTGGCGATGGTATCGATGCGGTGTAACATGTTCTTCATCTCTTGTTCTACCTCTAGAGGAAGCGACCTGAGCAGAGGGACCATTTCTCCTGTCTGCACGTATAGAGAACAGTAGGGAACGAATCAGGGGGTATTTTATATCAAGGTTTCATGCCGCAACACTGGCTTTAAATAGTATCATGTAGAACCATTGGCTTTAACCCTTTCCCTCATATAGACTCATTTTGACGCCCTCAATAGGTACCACATAAAGCCTGATCTGCAGAAAACCACAGTTAAACCATACCAAATTTAATTATAAAATCCTCATTTCCCGACCACTGAGGAGCAGCGAACAGCATAAAACCTGATCAGCCTGCGAGTTACTTGCAGGCTGATCTGGTTTTATGCTGTTCGCATAGGTCTTTTCATGGTGTCCTCTATGAGGGAAAGGGTTAAATAGAAGTATATTTCACAAAATTTATATCAGCTGTATAAATCATACAACACTGCTTTAAATAGCTGTATATTTCACACAATTCAGCTTTTATTAGCGGTATATTTCACACAACTTTTAAATATATAATAAAAAAAATAATGACAATTGCTTACAAGGCAAAATTCTCTACTGACTGAGCTACCCCGTTCCTTACACACAATTCTCCCCTATTGTGAGTTATCTGCACTGTGACATGCATTTTTTTATGAATTTGCAAAATTTTCATAAACATGAATGCGGTGTAAATCCATTATAACACACATCATTTTAACACAAAAGTTAATAGATGTATAACACTGTCCCAACACTCTAAAGGATCCTAAATCTTTATTCTATAATTTGACTAAAAGTCATATAAACCAAGTTAAAGTGTTGTATCTATACATGAATCCCAACTATATGTTATGGAACTGCACTGTATGGCAATAATGCACCTATAAGTGTTTTGCCCCAGGGTTGGGGTGGCAGGCTGCTTTTGACAGAAGGCCATTCCCAACCAGCAAACATTTGATGGACAGAAAGGTACTAGATCTTTGGAAATAGAATTTGGCAAGCATATAAGGTGAGATTTAGATTCCCACCCCAACCCCCTCAAAAAAAAATAATGAAAATTTAAAATTTCCCTACATCAAAGAAACAACAAGGGTCAGGACTGCCACAAAATACGCCCATCACAGTATGGGGACTCTCAGAAATAGCTCAGAGAAACAAGCTATTGTCTCCTAAATCCCATTAGTTAATGAATGTTACTTATTAAAACAATCATGTTGAAACCTTTCCATTAATTTGAAGGAAAATGTCTCTTTTGACTTATTCAAGTGTTCAAGGGCCATAACTTCTAAGTCATTCACGCGATAATGCTGAATATCGAACTCATCTGCGATTTTATGGCCATGCACATGTGTGGAAAGTTTGAAAAGGATTTGTCTAACAGTATTGAAGTTAGAGCCCAGACAATCACAATTTCAGGTATTTTGTGTACGTCAAGGGCCATAACTTCTAAGTCATTCCCGCGATAATGCTGGATATTGAACTCATCCGCGATATTATGGCCATGCACATGTGTGAAAACTTTGAAAAGAAATGGGCAAACTATATTGAAGTTAGAGCCCGGACAATCACAATTTCAAGTATTTTGTGTATGTCAAGGGCCATAACTTTTAAGTCTTTCACACGATAATGCTGGATATCGATCTCATCCGAGATATTATGGCCATGCACATGTGTAGAAAGTTTGAAAAGGATTGGACTAACGGTATTGAAGTTAGAGCCCGGACAACAAATGTTCCACGCCCGCCCGCACGCCCGCCGTGAGTGTTCACATAATACGCCCCATCTTAAGATGGGCGTATAAAAAAAAAATTCACCCCAAATTATTTAAGTATTACTTAGCATTAGGTATGATAGACGAAACTGAGGCATGTTGATAAGATAATTTCTTTGATGACCTTCAAGATGTAAAAGGTAAAGGTTAACACGAAAATTTATCTTAGGTAAATAGAGTTTATCATCCATATACTCATAAATTTATAAATTTGGCAAGCATCAGTGAACATCATTGAAATAAACTGACATGTTCAAATTGTAAATAGTTAACACAGACTCTCAAGGTACATTTGCTACACAAACATGCAATAAAAACTAAATGAGATACACTTTAAAGTTGTTAAGAGAATCAGTCTGACGCATGATTGAACATTTGGAAATATGTAAAGCGTAGATAACAAAATTAGCGCAAGTCTACTAGCCAAAGACTGGTATAATCTTTTTACACCTTGCATTTACAAAACATCTGAATTTGAGATTTTCCTCAACTCAAAAATGTCAAATTCAATATCACCAAAATTTTAAGGTTTTTTTTTTTATTCTATGTCTTTATATGAGATATTTTGTGTGTTTTTAAAATTGGAAAAATTATACAGTCAGTACAAGGACTTTGAGCTCGATTTCGATGCCTAATTAAGTCTATCAGGTAAGTGTTAAAGGGAAGCAGGGTGTATTTACCTGTTTATTGGGTACCACAAACAGTTTGGAGAGGTTCATGTTGACCTCCAGCAGATTGTCCCAGTCCATCAGGTCCACTTGTCTGTAACATAACCAGGTTAACTTACACAACCGACGGCTGAAAGTTGTCTTTTCTGCCCAGGTACCCTTCATACTATTAACCGCAGTTACCCATGCATTAAAAATGATTTTACGACCTGTGGTATTTGACCATTTAAGTCATTGATTTTAACACATTTTAATAAGTGCTTAACGATACAGACATTGTACACCCAAGATAGGTCTATCTTGAACATCAAGATACATGTACAAATGTAATTTCTTGACAGAGTGTAGAATCATGCTTAATTATACTATTTCAAATAAGCTAACGACTTGCATATAATGTTATATAAAAAAAAAAAATGTATAAAAGGTATCATAATAGAAAAAGCCAACATAAGGTAATGGGTAACAATTTTGTACCCGGGTACTGGCAATCTGTTACCCAACCAATGGGTCAACTGCTTTTCCGAATCGTGACAAATTATGCTGCTTGTGTCAGCATAAAATGATGTCATATACCACATGGTAAGGTCACACTGTCACCTTGACCTAGACCCTTGCAATGAGTAATGGATAATATAGATATAGTTAACACAAAGGAATACATGGGCTTGTTTGTGATGCAGTTTGTAAGCAACTGATCTTATCAAAATGGGGAAATTATCTTCTTACAGTTATGTTTACGGAAAACATTTGTTGCAAAAACTGGAAAGGTTTTCTCATAGCCAGTTAAGAAATATACTTATGACCTGGTCTGTATTTCACAAAATGTTAAAAAAAATCAGGGCGGACAATATCTTTAAGTATTTCAATTTTAAATGTTCAGTATAGAGCAGTGTATGATACATGCGCAAAGTGATCCATTGTTACAATACTTGCACATCTAGGACCTCTCTCTGAACAAACATCCTACATGATTTGCTCGGCTAGTGGCTTATGCAATCTCTCACTTGAATCTAGATGCATTGGCCTACCACTGTAACCATACTTGGATGGATACAAAATGCAACTTTCCAGTTTTTTAGAAGTGAACATTAAAGCCATGTCCATCTTATTTAATGCTATGTCAACTGCTAAAAACAGTATCACAAACAAAACTAAGTGTTCTTTTGTGCAAACAAGACCAACCACTGGCTACATATTATCCCAATGTAAACCCTGGACTGTCTGTAAACACATCTCAGGATCTGTAAACGTTGGAAAGGTTCATAAATAGGGCAAATCTAACCTAAGGCAGCTGCCTGAAAAACCGTAACTGTTTTTAAGTTAGGTATTAGATGCTCATTCAATTAAAAGGCTCCAAGGTTCTCACAAGGATATCGAAAACTGAAATCTTTGACGAAACATTGCTTATAAAAAAATGAAACTTGGATTCTATACAGACTAAATGGTAAAGAAAATCTATTATTTCATATACTATTTCATGTTCATTAAATCAATTTTCATCAAGTCATATATTTGTATATGAATATTCATGAGGTAAAAGGTTAGTTTATCTAATCAATATCCGTTACTCACCCATCATTTGAGAGATCCAGTAATGAGAACCAGCGGTGAGTTTCATCCAGTGTCAGTTCTACGCCCAAGTCACGTAGCTTGATTATAAACTCATCCTCACGGAACCCGCGCGAGAAGTTGTCCCCTTCACCTGTTGTCAACGTCTCAAAGAAATCCTTGGCAGATACCAACACATCTGACATCTGAAGCTGTAAATGACAAAAAAAAATGACAAGGTCATAGTTGGGATTCAAACCTAGATAAACCATTATTATGGAACATGTGTATGGTGCACTAGACTCTGTGCTTTGACTCACACTGTTATGACAATTTTGTTATAATGGAGTGTGTTGTAAGGGATCTCTACACATGCACAGAGACCTCAAGGTAAGTTGATTTAGATGAGTGCTATGTTTGTCATCACATCTAAATATCACTCCAAATATTCAGATGCTGTCACTTTCAATTCACAAATGTCATAATGATATTCCTGACATACTTCCAAAATATGTCACATGCTTTGTGAATTCATTTCAATTTTATCACTGGGAAAATTATCAAAATTGTTTTGCTTCAATGATGACGTTTAATTATAATTCTAGGTTATCAAAACAAAAAGAAATCTTGTATATATAAATTGTTTCTGCATTTCTGTTATACGATATGACAATGTTTGATGTTCAAATTATCAATAAAGTTAACTTTTTAATACAGACTAGACAAGAAATGATATACCACTATGAAAATCTAGACAATAATGGAGGGATTCATGTGGGTTCTTGGAAAAAAAACAATTGTTTGAATAGTGACCAAATACATTCCTACAAAAAGTGTCTCTTAGAACATGACATACTGTGTCACCTGCTGAAAGAAGTGTAATGGCAAAAGTGTGACAGACTGACAACAGAGAATTTAGTGCATCTCTGTGTGTCACCTCTGTTTACGGCAGGTGACTCAATAAAATATTGGGGCTGACCTGGGTCAAACCCACTTTGCACTAAAAAAAAAAAAATAAGGGTACTAATATGTAAATGCATGATAGAACTAGGGCTGTCTTACCAACAACTGGGGTCTTCCCAGTGCTGTCAGTTTAACTGCACAGAATCCAGTCCTGTCTGTTGCTCCTGGAAACAGTAACCATGGAGATTAAAATCTGATAACATTCAAGAAATTTTTAAATTAAGCAGATATATACAAGAGAAAAATATCTGATAAATCAGAAATCAATAACAACTCCTCTTACACTATTGTAACAAACACGGCCCAGCCCGGAATCGAACCCGGTCCGCCGGCGTGATAACCCAATGCTCTAACCACTGAGCGAAAGAGTCGACTCCCTGACGCAGTTGTCAGAGATTGTACTTATACCTGTGACGACGCATCGTCACATTACTTCCCCCTCCGAGAAGTCTCGACCCAAGACTTGGCCTGGGAAACACGTAAACACGTGGGTAAGGCAACTCCGGTATGGCAGTTGACATCATCCCCCCACACTGGCCACCAAATGTAACAAACACGGCCCGGCCCGGAATCGAACCCGGTCCGCCGGCGTGATAACCCAATGCTCTAACCACTGAGCCAAAGAGTCGACTCCCTGACACAGTTGTCAGAGATTGTACTTATACCTGTGACGACGCATCGTCACACTATTATCAAACTTATTTTTTTACATACATGTGAAATTAATCCAATCATTATTGATATATATTAGAACTGTTTGAGAAAGTATGACACACATTTATTCACCATTTGATAAAATATAGTTCCTTCTCTGCTTGATGAATCAATAATTTTCATATTGTAACCATGTTAATTTTTTTTTTGAAAAACAGCTGAGCTAAAAATGTAAAGAAGTGTGAACTCAAAATTTGAAATCATATACATTGTGTATTTCATAAGC
>CM037784.1:42302565-42330748 GCA_021229015.1 Solen grandis
TTTTCAAGAATGTCGAAACTTCGTACGTTCATAAGTCTTTGAAAATTTTAAGTGACTACGTCATCAAACATGTCAGATATTAATGTTTACTGGAATGCCTACTTAAACATATGAAAACAAACCTGTTCGCATTCTCGAAGATATTTTTTCTGGATTAATAGAACGTTAGCTGAACATGTCATTCCAAAAAAGATACTTTTCTTTAGTCACTTGATTTTGACGTCGTTGAAATATTAAAATCATTTATTTCAATATGTATTCGCGCTCCAGCGTCATGAGTATTGATGCAATCTTAAGCATACCTTAAGAAATTTATGTTGTACCACTTGTTTATGACAACATTGATTTGTAAGCAAAATATATTAAAAAGATCAAAAGATTGGACATATTAACTTTAGATAAGTAATATTGCCGTATCTTAACATGCGCAAAAAGTCAAGAAATTTCAAGTGATTACGTTATCAAACATGATTTATTCATGTTTTTTCGTAAAAGGGCTTATTCATGGAAATATATTAATTTGAAGAAAGAAACGAAAGTGTTGGTTCAGCAAGATCCGATTGTTCTTTTGCAATAAAAAGTGCCTGTGTTGAATAGTGAATTGTGATACGTTTTTGAGTTAATGAGTCGCATTTACGATGAATTAGTATAATTATACTAGAGCCAGAAAACCCATACTGATATCTTATTGCATTTGTTATCACGGCTTTCCGCAAACCTGAAGAAAATGACAAATACATGTAATTCTACCTATCGATTTTTTTATCTTTTCTAAAGATTTAACGGTTTCTTTTTCTAAATCTGTAAAATAAGGAAATATATAAAGCAAATGAATTGTTGAAAGTTTCAAGACGTTTATAACGTGTATTACATAAAAATAAGAAATTATTTTCATGATTTTGCTTACACCTCTGCCTTTGTTTCCATCTTTTTTTTTGGCAAATGTAAGAAACGCAATCAATTTCAAGGTTGAAAGTCATGGATTTCAAAGAATTGTTTTTTTTTCTTTTTTACAATTTCAATTATGTGGATCAAATTGCAATGATTATTTGTTAAGTCATATGCTTACGAAGAAATAGATATTAAATAAAGAATAAAAAAAAAAACTTTTAAAATCGATTGAATAACGTAAGAAAACAATTTTTGAGGATAGTATTATCTTAAAATTTTCCTGTTTTTATTTTCTGAATGATAGTAAACGGTTGTGTAATCATATGTATGCTTTCTCAATATCTTCTTAAGAAGATGAAAATAAATAGAAAAAAGATTTAAAGCTTTTTTTTAAACATATTTATATATAATTTATGATAATGATGATTTACGTATCTAATCTTACATTATAATGCATCATTATTCCATTTCTTTGTATTAACTTATATATTCAATACCCTTGAAATAAGCAAACGGAAAGCCGCTTCGTTTGTATCTTAAACAAACGACTTCTAGTTATTATTAGGGCTTTCTGCTTTTCGCAGAAAGACCTATTGGGTTTGTTCTGTCTTTTATTAGGGCTTTCAGCTTTTCGCAGAAAGACCTATTTGGTTTGTTCTGTCTTTTATTATTAGGACTTTCTGCCCTTTCGGCAGAAAGTCCTATTGGGTTTGTACTGTTTTTTTATTATTAATGTTGGGTTTGTACTGTTTTTTTATTAGGACTTTCTGCCTACTGGCAGAAAGTCCTATTGGGTTTGTACTGTTTTTTATTAGGACTTTCTGCCCTTTCGGCAGAAAGTCATATTGGGTTTGTACTGTTTTTTTATTAGGACTTTCTGCCTACTGGCAGAAAGTCCTATTGGGTTTGTACTGTTTTTTTATTATTCTTATTATTCTTTTTTTCTTCCTCTTATATTTCTGTTAATTTCGAGGTGTTGCCATTGACTCAGAACAATGAAAATTTTATGGCATATATTTCAAACCATGACCTTTTGGATGCAATAGATTTCATATTCATATGACGTCATATAACGTCAGATTCGACGTCAGGTGAAAAAGTTTGTACGCGGTCTACAGCCATTATTTCTGGACCGATTTTCATCAAAATTGCTCAGAATGTGTATGTTAGGCTTTAGTTGTGCATCCCGGTGTCCGTTTTTTCCAAATTCGAAAAGGCAAATGTTTTATGGTGAATCCAAGATTCGAACTAATGACGTCAAATTTCAAATGCGTATAAAATCGCTTCCAGAAGAACTAGAAAGCTGATATATGGAGTGAATATTAGTCTCTAAGTCTTCTTTGCATTCTAAAAGGATGAACACCATATGACGTCACATGACGTCAATATGCTAATAAAACTTTCGTATCAAAACGTAACGGTTTTTAAGCCCTGTAGGCTTTAGTTTTTGTATGATTTCCTTGAAATTTTGTCTGAAGATGCAGTATTAGATTCTATGGAGCCATGTCACTTCCGTTTCCGGAATATACCAAAGGTCAAGGTCATATATCAATTATCGGTTTTTTTCGTCATCCTTAAAAACGGTAAATATTCTATCGAGACACTATGCGTATAATTTGTAGTGCTTAGAAAGACCTTTCAGATGATATTTAGTTTTTGATGATCGGGGTTGAATCGGTTGAGTTATGGCGGAAAAATGAAAATTTGGTAAACCACAGTGTGTTTAACAGTTTATTCCTCGAAAACCTTTGACTTTTGAAAATATGATGATGAATATTATTTGTAGAGCAATGTTTGGCCGTTCTTTTGATGCTTAAAGTTTAATGATTGGCCAAAGATTCATGGAGTAATGGGGAAAAAACGAAATTCGTGCATATAGCTTTGGTGATTTTTTTTTTCATTTTAAAGGAGGTTTAAGAGCTTGTATCGCAAAAAGTATTGAAAATTTTCCTATACATAAGCGCGTGAAATGAGAGAATTTTTAGACGATTATTTTGGTACCTTAAAGTTATTCGTTTTGAAATTTTACGGCTAATATCTTAAAACTCTTCGAAATAAGGGCACACATTAAGCAAGTGAGATGTAGAGAATTTCAAGACGATTACTTTGGTACTTAGAGTTTTAAAATTGATTTAAGTATAAGGAAGTTACATCAAAATTACAAATTTAAACCCAATTGAAGAATTTTCGAAAAATATCCTACTTTCGCTTTCACCTTAATTAAAGCATTTTCGGAAAATATAAGTTTACAGATATGTATTAGTCATATAAATTGCAAAATAAACTTTTTACTTATATCATATATATGATATTAATAGCTAAACAAGTGATGAAAATAATTTAATGGTGTTTCAATTCTATTCTTTATCAATATAGTAAGGTACATTACAGTACACAGGGTAACCCAAAGATGTAAACAAAATGGTCGCCCTCATGTAAAGGGAGTTTGCAGATTAAAACTTTTAAAAATACAATGTTCTACCAATAATCAAACGGATTTACTCGGCATAAACCTTAATTATAACATGTAAAAGTGAATCAAGCTGGAAATGACATCTAAACCACACTGAATATCTAAATACAGACATTACACAAATGGATTACGTTCACATCGAAACCGATTGCAAATGTGACACGGAGGTGAAGAGAATATTCCTGGCGTAATGCATTAATTTGGCTAGTTTGCTGGCAGATAAGTCAGTCAACTGTCAAAATTTATGTGATTTGTCAGAACCGCTGCAAATCAGATACAAATACATGGTGTGTCTTCTCTAATTGACAAAGAAGGTTTTCTACAAAGTGACACGACCAAGAGAGCGGATATCTTAAATGAGCAGTTCAAATCTGTATACACAAAAGAAAACATAAATAACATGCCAGACAAAGGCCCAAGCCCATTTCCATCTATGCCACATATCTCTTTTAAAAGTCAAGGAATTGCCAAATTGCTTAACAATTTAAAACCTCATAAGGCGGCTGGACCAGATTCCATACCCACACACATTTTGAAGATTGCCAGTGAGGAGATTGCTCCAATCCTAACCAGAATCTTCCAACATTCCTATGACACCGGTAACTTGCCCATGGATTGGAAGGATGCTGACATTGTACCAATCTACAAGAAGGGTGATAGGCAGCTTGCCTCCAACTATCGACCAGTCTCCCTGACATCCATCACCTGCAAAATCATGGAGCATGTAATACACAGTAATGTGATGGACCACTTCCAACATAATAACATACTCTGTGATGAGCAGCATGGGTTCCGGAAAAGACGTTCTTGCGAGTCTCAGCTAGTAACTACCATCCAGGGTATAGCCAGCAAACTGCGCTCAGGACGGGACCAAGTTGATGTCATCCTCCTCGACTTCTCAAAGGCGTTTGACAAAGTCCCCCACCAGAGATTACTCTACAAACTCGACTACTATGGTGTGAGAGGCGACAATCTACGGTGGATAAAGTCCTTCCTGAGTGACAGGAAACAACAAGTTCTTTTGGATGGAAAGTCATCACAACAAGCAGACGTCACTTCCGGAGTGCCTCAGGGGACTGTGAACGGACCGCTGTACTTCCTTGCCTTCATAAATGATTTGCCAGACTGCACCTCGTCCGAGACAAGACTGTTTGCTGACGATAGCCTTCTCTACAGAGAGATCAGATCAAGTAAAGATGTCCAGGCACTCCAGAAAGATCTTGACTCCTTGGAGAGGTGGGAGGACCAGTGGCAAATGAGATTCCACCCAGAGAAATGTCAGGTGATCCACATTTGCACGAATCCACGCTTCAGACGTCATCACCAGTATACATTGCATGGCCATGTCCTTGAATCAGTGGATAGCTCTAAGTATCTTGGTGTCCATATTAGCCAGGATATGTCATGGAGGACTCATGTGGACAAGATATCAGCTAAAGCCAGTGGTACTCTGGGTTTCCTGAGGAGGAATCTTTACAGTTGCACGAAGGAGGTCAGGGAGCAAAGTTATAACACGTTCGTTCTACCTACCTTGAACTATGCCTCAGCAGCTTGGGACCCGCATCTCACAAGGGATGTTGACGAACTTGAACGAGTCCAACGTAGGGGTGCTAGATTTGTTTGCAACAACTACAAAGACAGAACCCCCGGCTGCGTAACGACCATGATCAGAGATCTTGGCTGGTCTTCACTTGAAGACAGAAGACAGGCACACAGACTGCTTTACCTCTTCAAGATTAAGCACCGTGAAGTTGACATTGACCCAGGAAACCTCCTACTGTCAGGGGATCCTCGTACAAGAGGCAGAGGAAGGATTCGACAACACGGTGTGGAGTCTACAGTCTACAGTCAGACATTCTACCCTCGCACAGTAAGAGAGTGGAACCAGCTGCCCATTTCAGTCACAGACATTAACCATGCTGAGTACTTTGCAGCTGCTCTTGATGACCTTATCAAGGGTGGCCACTTCATCTCCCAGGCTTAGAGACATCAGGGCCATGTACATAATTTTAAGACTGCACATTATTTTAAGCTGTAGATAGCAGATTTTAACCCTGGAGGATGATGGCTATCTCAACCTCCGTCATAGGTCAATACTACAGTCTAAGAAGACTCCTGACCTTTTATTGGAAGACGAAGACGAATAGCAGATACAAATTGATCCAACCCAAAGACAAATACAAAGGTAAGTAAAATCAGTAATGCTTGGGCATTACATTATTGTCTATTTCAAAACTGAATGCACTTTTTTCTTATATATTCTTATATGATAAAATTCATTTTTAAATTTGAGATAGAAAGTTGAAATTTTGTCGGTTAGTAGGTCTCTGGGTGTCTTAACAATTATGTGAAAATAAACGTCATATGACGTCACGTGACGTCATTTTTTTATTATTATTATTCTTTTCTTCTTCCTAACTAAACGCTTATTTTAATATGTTGCAATAGTCCTAGGACGATGAAATTTTTATGGGTTATTAGGCACGTGAGGAAATTTTGATTTCACCCCTACTGCATATATGTAGCCATATCTCAATAAATATCAATTTTTGTAAATATATGTATGAATAAGAATTATAGCTGAATAATTGACGTTTCCAAAGATATTTAGTTTATTAAAATTGGTATACGCAATACAAAGTTATAAGCAAAAAAACTAAATGAAATGAAGCTAATTTTGCTGATAATATGCTGTTTTCTTGAGGTTTAACAGTCAATATCTCAGAAACGACTGAAGATAAGTTTATACATTATGCGTATAAAATGTAGCATGTTTTAAGAGCTTTCTAACGGTACGAAGTTTATTGAAATTGGACTTCATATAAGAAAGTTACATGGAAAATAAGCTATTTCATAATCATGCATCATCATGCATCATAAAAATATGGAAAAGGTCACGCGCAGGGGTCACCAAGCTTAAATACTTGCGCAACGACTTAAAAAAAAAAATATCAAATTGCAATTGATGGGCTATATCTTGATTTTATTTTTTTGTTGTTGTTGTTTTTTGTCGAATGTTGACTGTTTCCAAAATAAGCATTGAAGTTAATACATGTACAACGGCACAAGACAAAAATCCGTATTTGCAACACTATGTAGCTAGCGAGCAGTTTGCAAGCCTTGAAAAATTCACACGCAGCCCCACATTTTAGACCATCTAAAAACTGCATTGTTATGCAAACGATATTCATATTGCATCAGTTTGTAGGCTGGGATGTTACCTTTCAAAATATCACCATAGTTCGAAATTCCAGGAATTTATGGCAAAACTACGGAAGCCCAAACACGCCAAAATCGCTAAATACGATTAACTACGTTACAGGTGTCGAAAGGATATAGCACTATACAAATATTCAATACTTCTTCCTAATGAGGCTAAAATTAAACAAGGTTACAACTGAGCTGGAGTGATGAAATTCTATGTGTGATGAAAGTTAGAAACTTACATTTGAACACTGTTTCATTTTTCTTTCATGTCATATGACATAGTATAAATGTTGTATGTAAACTACATGTGCAAGATATGGGCGGACTTTTATTAAAATTCACAGAATGTGTTCTATTTGTGCTATTTTATATAGAAATAGAGGAGATAGAAAGTTGCAATTTGGACAGATTATCTATTATGTCATCTTCTATATATACTATATAAAGCAGATGTTGCAGAAAGTCCTATCATTCGTTTAAACGAATGACATCTAGTTATTCTTATTATTCTTTTTTTCTTCCTCTTATATTTGTGTTAATTTTGAGGTGTTGCCATTGACTCAGAACAATGAAAATTTTATGGTATATATTTCAAACCATGAGCTTTCGGATGCAATGAATTTCATATTCATATGACGTCATATAACGTCAGATTCGACGTCAGGTGAAAAAGTTTGTACGCGGTCTACAGCCATTATTTCTGGACCGATTTTCATCAAAATTTCACAGAATGTGTATGTTAGGCTCTAGTTGTGCCTTTCGGTGTTCGTGTTTCCAAATTCGAAAAGGCAAAGCTTTTATGGCGAATCCAAGATTCGAACTAATGACGTCAAATTTCAAATGCGTATAAAATCGCTTCCAGATGAGCTAGGAAGCTGATATTAGGACTGAATATTAGACTCTAGGTCTTCTTTACATTTTGAAAAGATGAACGCCATATGACGTCACATGACGTCATAATGCTATTAAAACTTTCGTATTAAAACTTAACGGTTTTTAATCCCTGTAGGCTTTATTTTTTGTATGATTTGCTTGAAATTTTGTCTGAAGATGCAGTATTAGATTCTATGGAGCTATGTCACTTCCGTTTCCGGAAAATCCAAAAGATCAAGGTCATATATCAATTATCGGGTTTTTCTTCGGCCTTAAATATCTCAAAAACGGTAAATATTCTATCGAGACATTATGCGTATAATTTGTAGTGCTTAGAAAGACCTTTCAGATGATATTTAGTTTTTGAAGATCGGGGTTGAATTGGTTAAGTTATGGCGGAAAAATGAAAATTTGGTAAGTCCCAGTGTGTTTAACAGTATATACCTCGAAAACCTTTGATTTTTCAAAATATGATGATGAATATTATTTGTAGAGCAATGTTTGGCCGTTCTTTTGATGCCTAAACTTTAATGATTGGCCAAAGATTTATGGAGTAATGGGGAAAAAACGAAATTCGTGTATGTAGCTTTGGTAAATTTTTCATTTTTCAGGTGGTTTAAGAGCTTGTATCTCAAAAAGTATTAGTAATATTCCTAAACATAAAGCGTGTGAAATGTAGAGAATTTTCAGACGATTATTTTGGTACCTTACGTTTTGAAATTGAACAAAGTATAAGGAAGTTACATCAAAAATAAGAATTTAAACATGTAGAATTTCAGCGATCCTGCCGTGTTGTCAAAGTTCTGTGGCTAATATCTCAAAGCTCATTAGAAATAAGTCCAAACCTTAAGCGAGTGGGATGTAGAGAATTTTAAGACGATTATTTTGGTACCTAGAGTTTTAAAATTGATTAAAGTATAAGGAAGTTACATCAAAAATACGAATATAAACCCAAGTGTAAGAATTTTCGAGAAATATCCTACTTTCGCTTTCACGTTAATTGAAGCATTTTCGGAAAATATGTAAGTTTACAGCTATGTATTAGTCATATAAATTGCAAACAACTTTTTACTTATATCATATTGATATTACTAGCTAAACAAGCGTACCCTTTCCGGTGGCCGAGTGGTTAGAGCGTCCGCCTCGGGAGCGGAAGGTCGTGGGTTCGATCCCCGACCCGACATACCAAAGTCGTAAAAAATGGTACTGTTATAGCTCCCTTGCTTGGCGCTCAGCATATAAGGGTATTTGCAGGACTGGTTGGCTCGGTATCAGGATGATGTGACTGGGTGTGGTATCATGCCACATGTCTACGGCGTGATACTGCAGTGTGGTAGTCCTATACCCGCATGAAGTAGACATCGTGACTGGCTGAATTACTGTCGGTGGGACGTTAAACCCAACAAACAAACTGATATCATATATAGCAGTGTTTATTACACCGATCCCTACACACAAGGTGTGCACACTGGCGCATGTTGACGTCTTTTGTAAACATTTATTAAAGTTGCTTAAATAATCATGTTTATAGATAAACATTTACATAAGAATGAGGAGTTTCGGAAATATTTTTTGCAAAGGGACTCCTAAGGAAAGAAAAAGATGCTAAATAAAATACTAAAATACAAGTATAGTTTATTAGGTTTAACGTCCCACCGACAGTATTTAAGTCTTTTGGAGACAATGTCTACTTGAGACAAATGTAGTGTTGTCACACTGCACAGTATCACGTCGTAGACAGTTGGCATGATACCACACCCAGTCACATTATCCGGACACCGGGCCATCAGTCCTAGAACTACCCTTATTAAGCTGAGCGCCAACCAAGGGAGCTATACCAGTACCTATGTTTACGAATTTGGTAAATACAAGAATTGAATAATTGATATAACGTTTTTAAACAACCTACAGATCATGTGTTATCTCGTTTAATTTGGTATTTACGGGGTATTCCTAGCCTTGATATCTTCCGCTGACACCGACTTTTTCAAACGATTATTTTTTTACATATTTCGTTCTTTCCTTAATGTCAATCGGTTGATATTTTCTGATTTCTCAACTAATTCAAACAAGATAAATAAATAAAAAAAACAGCCATCACATAAATTGATTGAAATCTGAAAAAGAAATGAGCCGACGGTCAAACAATGCGCGAAATTTATGTGTTACATCCATATTTGGAAAGCACGTGCACGTGTGTGAATACTTTAACAACACGCTGACGTAACACTTATATGGCTCCATCTTCTGATATAGCAGCATAACGTAGTAATAGGGCGGGGCAAACTCTAAGTTAGTCAGTGTTAATTAAGTATAGGTTAGTGCTTTTTTAGTAAGCATTAAGTCCATTAAATCGGTGTGGCACGGCAAAGCCGCGCGACCGATTTAATGGACTTAATGCTTACTAAATAACACTAACCTATATGTACTTAGTGTTTGAAATTATGTTTTGAAATTTAACGCAGTCGCACATTCCAAATATAGTATTGATTTTTTAGACTCCGCCCTATCAACCTTTTCCCGGCGTTAATTACATCACGTGACATGTAACATGTTATGTCAAAGGTCAATGCGTCGCTCTAGCTGTGTATATCTGTGTAGATCTACGCTCCAAATGAGCATTGAACCGGAAGCCGACTTTGATCTCTTCGGCAAAAAAGTGGTGATTGAAATTTGAATAAAAGATACTGTTTAGAAAGGTTCTATATTTGCACCTATATATGTTGTGGTTTGGACATTATTTTTTTTTATTTAAGCAACCCTTGTTTGTAAGTGTTTTTTTTTTCTTCTCTTCTCATTATTTATAAACATTTTTCAATTTGAATTTATTTAATTGGATATTTACTTAATCGCTTTGTTTAGTAATTAGTTATATATTGCCCATTCTTTGTTAACATGTGTAGACATTGAAATTACACAAGTGTCTTTAAAGCGATGACCCATACTAATGTTGTTAGAACTTGTGGTCAAACCCTCTTACTTATTTTTTAAAATCTTCAATGTTGTATCATCATTACTTAGGCAATAATACATGTTTAAACTAAACTTAACGGAAGGGTAGAGTTCTTTTGTTATTTTGGATTAATCAGAATCCTGGTGAGTAAATGTTTGTTCTCTATGGTTGCTGTGTATTATTTTTTGTCGATGTTCATGCGTTCACATCAAAAATCCTGTAACACGTTACACATGCGTGGACTAAGACCACAATTTAAATTTACTATATGTTCTATATAAGCATATATACAAATGACAATTTCTGTAAGGGACATTGGCATCCAAACTTACCCTCATTAGATAGATCTATTCAAGAGAAATAATTCTGTACATTTTAAACATGGAGTCACCCGACTACTTTTTGACCTATTTAAGGCCAAATAACATGCGTATGAATTTAGTGCACCGGTCGGCCATTTCACGCCAATTTTCTCAAAAACTCCCCCCTCAGTAATGCTAAACTATTAAGATTTTTGTGCAATAAGGCCTCCAAATTGGGCATTTTATGACTATTTTAACTGTTCTATAGAATTCAATCCTTTATTGCATGTCTTTCAGTCAAAATCTCACCTTAATTCAGCATTAAATAGGGTCACTTTTTTCTGTGTAGGCACATCCGGTAACCAAGGGCAGGTAACTGTGGTCTTAGTCTATTTTGGTGAACACATAAAGCTCCGCTTCTCGACACATCTTGACCCACATGCGCAGTGAAGGTGCTTGAAGCTGGTTTTAAATTGATCAGTTGATTTAGCGGAATAGTGTTAAGTGACAAGTTGATGCCGATTTAATGAATTAAATGGAGACAAAATTTTGAAAAAATGGAATGATTTCATTGGACAAAATATAATTTCAAACACTAAGAGAGAATGTAACAGTTAAGAAGCCGTCACTCGCTACGCTCGTTCCGGCTTCTTACTTCTTACTGTTAAATTCTCTCTTAATAAACACTAAACTATAACGAATACAGTCGTCTCCGTCGTATGTACAAGCATTATTGAAATTTAACTCACGAGGCTACACGCGTCGACGAATCTATTGCATGGTAGCATTTACGGTTTTATTCCCGCGACTGTACACGAAATAAAAAAAAAGAATTTTGATATGCAGAATTAATAGGTTTAAGTTTAATTGCTTATATTTTGAAAACCTATAAAACTAGACCCAAATATGCTACAATTGAATTGTAGGGATTTTCAGGACATTTATTTTGGTACCTAGAATACTAAACTTGGAATCTCTCAGCCCCTCACCGCTGTGGGTTCGAATTCCGGTAGGGACTTCGGATTTTTCATGTGAGGAAGCCTTCCAGCTGGCTTGCGGTAGGTCGGTGGTTATATCCGCGTATCTCTGTGTACTCGGGGTCTTCCTCCACCTGTAATTAGCTGGAGTGTCTATATGATTGAAATACTACCACAGCGACGGTAAACCCCAATACAACAACAACAACAACAATTAAAATTGGTCAAGTTATAAGAAAGCGATATCAAAATAAAGATTTATTTATTTTCGACATATGGCTTCCTTCACAAAATTCATGCATGAGAAGTCCATACGAAAAAAAAAAGAAAAATATATTTTTTTAACGGTATTAATCTTTACAAAAATTAAACCTTAACAATGAAATCTAGTTATTATTCTTTTTTTCCAACCTTTTCATGTTGTTATTTCATTAAGTTGCTGAAGGTCTAGAACAAAGAACTTTTATCAACAGACACCTGAAGCAATGGCATTTTGGAATATGTTATTTTTATCTTCACATGACGTCACATGACGTCAGAACTAAAAATAGCTACCAAAGTTTGTACGCGCTGTACAGCCGTCATTTATGGACGGATTGTCATGTAATTTTCACAGAAGTTATATATTAAGACCTCATTGTGCAGGATTATATAGGTTTGCCAAGATTCGAAAGAACTAAGGTTCTATGGCGAATCCAAGATTCGAACCAAGGACGTCAAATTTCAAATCCATATAAAATCGATTCTTGATAAGATAGAAAGTTGATATTTCGCGAGATTATTCCTCTTTGTGTTTCTTTTGCATTTTGTAAAGATGAACGTCATATGACGTCATATGACGTCATCAAGTTGGATAGAATTTCCGATTTCTTGATGTCAATTTACTCATGTTGCAAAGGTTCATAGACAATGGAAATTGAAAGTCCTTTGTAGGTAAACATGAACATTTAGATTCAATGTTTAAAATTTTCATATGACGTCACATGACGTCAGAACTAAAAATAGCTACCAAAGTTTGTACGCGCTGTACAGCCGTCATTTATGGACGGATTAGCATGGAATTTTCACAGACGTTATATATTACGACCTCATTGTGCAGGATTATATAGGTTTGCCAAGATTCGAAAGAACTAAGGTTTTATGGCAAATCCAAGATTCGAACCAAGGACGTCAAATTTCAAATCCATATAAAAACGTTTCTAGATGAGATAGAAAGTTGATATTTCGCGAGATTATTCCTCTCTGTGTTTCTTTTGCATTTTGTAAAGATGAACGTCATATGACGTCATATGACGTCATCAAGTTGGATAGAATTTCCGATTTCTTGATGTCAATTTACTCATGTTGCAAGGGTTCATAAACAATGGAAATTGAAAGTCCTTTGTAGGTGATCATGACCATTTTGATCCAATGTTTAAAATTTTCATATGACGTCACATGACGTCAGAACTAAAAATAGCTACCAAAGTTTGTACGCGCTGTACAGCCATCATTTATGGACGGATTGTCATGGAATCTTCACAGAAGTTATATATTACGACTTCATTGTGCAGGATTATATAGGTTTGCCAAGATTCGAAAGAACAAAGGTTATATGGCGAATCCAAGATTCGAACCAAGGACGTCAAATTTCAAATCCATGTTGGGGTTTTTTTTTTGTCGAATGTTGACTGTTTCCAAAATAAGCATTGAAGTTAATACATGTACAACGGCACAAGACAAAAATCCGTATTTGCAACACTATGTAGCTAGCGAGCAGTTTGCAAGCCTTGAAAAATTCACACGCAGCCCCACATTTTAGACCATCTAAAAACTGCATTGTTATGCTAACGATATTCATATTGCATCAGTTTGTAGGCTGGGATGTTACCTTTCAAAATATCACCATAGTTCGAAATTCCAGGAATTTATGGCAAAACTACGGAAGCCCAAACACGCCAAAATCGCTAAATACGTTTAACTACGTTACAGGTGTCGAAAGGATATAGCACTATACAAATATTCAATACTTCTTCCTACTGAGGCTAAAATTAAACAAGGTTACAACTGAGCTGGAGTGATGAAATTCTATGTGTGATGAAAGTTAGAAACTTACATTTGAACACTGATTCATTTTTCTTTCATGTCATATGACATAGTATAAATTTTGTATGTAAACTACATGTGCACGATATGGGCGGACTTTTATTAAAATTCACAGAATGTGTTCTATTTGTGCTATTTTATATAGAAATAGAGGAGATAGAAAGTTGCAATTTGGACAGAGTATCTATTATGTCATCTTCTATATATATTCTATATAAAGCAGATGTTGCAGAAAGTCCTATCATTCGTTTAAACGAATGACATCTAGTTATTCTTCTTATTATTCTTTTTTTCTTCCTCTTATATTTGTGTTAATTTCGAGTTGTTGCTATTGACTCAGAACAATGAAAATTTTATGGCATATATTTCAAACCATGAGCTTTCGGATGCAATGAATTTTATATTCATATGACGTCACATAGCGTCAGATTTGACGTCAGGTGAAAAAGTTTGTACGCGGTCTACAGCCATTATTTCTGGACCGATTTTCATCAAAATTTCACAGAATGTGTATGTTAGGCTCTAGTTGTGCATCCCTGTGTCCGTTTTTCAAAATTCGAAAAGTCCATGGTTATATAGCGAATCCAAGATTCGAACCTAGGTCGTAAATTTTTTAAATGCTTATAAAATATGTCCTATTTAAGATAGAAAGTTGATATTTAGTCAGTATATAGGTCTCTAGAAGTTTTAAATATTTTGTGAAAATAAATGTCATATGACAATGTATTTCTAATATTCAAAAGTTTAATATAGATAATAAAGTTTTCATCAAATTTTCACAGAATGTTTTTATTAAGTTCTAGTTGTGCATCCCGGTGTCCGGTTTTCAAAATTCGAAAAGTCCAAGGTTCTATAGCGATTCCAAGATTCGAACCAAGGTCGTAAATTTCAAATTTCTTATAAAATCGGTCCTATTTGAGATAGAAATATGATATTGGGTCAGTATATAGGTCTCTGGGAGTCTTAAACATTTTGTGAAAAGAAATGTCATATGACGTCACGTGACGTCATTATATGATAATGAATTTCTAATTCTAACAAGATTATTTCTATATGTTGAAATATTCGAAGAGCAATAAAAATTTAAAGCCGCATGCTTCAGATGCTGAAATTTCGAATTCAATGATTTTCAGAAGTCTATGACGTCATATGACGTCACATTTGAAATTGACTACGAAAGTTTGTACACGGTCCAGAGCCATTATTAATGGGCCGATTTTCATCAAATTTTCAGAGGATGTGTATATTAAGTTCTAGTTGTGCATCTCGGTGTTAGTTTTTCAAAATTCGAAAAGTCCATGGTTCTATAGGGAATTCAAGATTCGAACCAAGGTCGTAAATCTTTAAATGCTTATAAAATCGGTCCTATTTGAGATAGAAAAGTGATAATTAGTCAGTATATAGGTCTCTAAGAGTGGTAAACATTTTGTGAAAATAAACGTCATATGACGTCACGTGACGTCATTATATGATAATGTATTTCTAATATTAACAAGAGTATTTCTATATGTTGAAATTGTCGAAGGGCAATGAAAATTTAATGACAAATGATACAGACGCTGAAATTTCGATTTCAATGATTTTCAGAAGCCTATGACGTCATATGACGTCACATTTGAAATTGACTACGAAAGTTTGTACACGGACCAGAGCCATTATTAATGGGCCGATTTTCATCAAATTTTCACAGAATGTGTATATTACGTTCTTATTGTGAAAACCGGTGTCCGTTTTTTAAAATTCGAAAAGTCCAAGCATCTATGGCGGATCCAAGATTCGAATCAAGGACATCAATATTTAAATGCTTATAAAAACTGTCCTATTTGAGATAGAAAGTTGAAATTTTGTCAGTTAGTAGGTCTCTGGGTGTCTTAACAATTATGTGAAAATAAACGTCATATGACGTCACGTGACGTCATTTTATAATATTATTATTCTTTTCTTCTTCCTAACTAAACGCTTATTTTAATATGTTGCAATAGTCCTAGGACGATGAAATTTTTATGGGTTATAAGTCACGTGAGGAAATTTTGATTTCAATGATTGAAAGCAACCTATGACATCACATGACGTCACAGCTAAAATAGTGAAAAATGGTGTTCGCGCTCTACAGCCGTCATTTATGGTCGGATTTTCTTCAAATTTTCACAGATGGTACATCTTGAAACTAAGGTGTGCATATCCTGTCAACTTACCGAAATTCGGAAAGACCGAAGTTCTGTGGCTGAAATAAGATTCGAACATAGGACCGAAAATTCCATTTTAGGATTAAAGAGCTTCAGGATGAGATAGAAAGTTGAAACTTACACAGTTTGCAGTTCTGCAGACTTTCTTAATATATTTTGTGTCGTGACGTCATATGACGTCATGTGACGTCATAAGCATACTTTTTAATTTTCATTTTAGGGCAATGATTTCGACATGATGCCAGTTATTCAGAAAAATGAAAATTTCAGAGATATGACAGTAAAGTATGCGCTTTTGAACAAAAGCATCTTCATCACCCTATGACGTCATAGTTAAAAATAGTGAAAAATGGTGTTCACGCTCTACAGCCGCCAATTATGGTCGGATTTTCTTCAACTTTTCACAGATGGTACATCTTGAAACTAAGGTGTGCATATCCTGTCAGCTTTCCGAAATTCCGAATAACCGAAGTTCTGTGGCTGAAATAAGATTCGAACAAAGGACCGAAAATTTCATTTTAGGATTAAAGAGCTTCAGGATGAGATAGAAAGTTGAAACTTACACAGTTTGCAGTTCTGCAGACTTTCTTAATATCTTTTGTGTTGTGACGTCATATGACGTCATGTGACGTCATAAGCATACTTCTTAATTTTCATTTTAGGGCAATGATTTCGACATGATGCCAGTTGTTCAGAAAAATGACAATTTCAGAGATATGACAGTAAAGTATGCGCTTTTGAACAAAAGCATCTTCATCACCCTATGTCGTCATATGACGTCAGAGCTAAAAATAGTGAAAAATGGTGTTCACGCTCTATAGCCGTCATTTATGGTCGGATTTTCTTCAACTTTTCACAGATGGTACATCATGAAACTATGGTGTGCATATCCTGTCAACTAACCGAAATTCCGAAAGACCGAAGTTCTGTGGCTGAAATAAGATTCGAACATAGGACCGAAAATTTCATTTTAGGATTAAAGAGCATCAGGATGAGGTAGAAAGTTGAAACTTAAACAGTTTGCAGTTCTGCAGAATTTCTAAATAAATTTTGAGTCGTGACGTCATATGACGTCATGTGACGTCATAAGCCTACTTATTACTTTTCATTTTAGGGCAATGATTTCGACATGATGCCAGTTGTTCAGAATAATGAAAATTTCAGAGTTATGAAAGTAAAGTATGCGCTTTTGAACAAAAGCATCTTCAGCACCCTATGAAGCCATGTGACGTCAGAGCTAAAAATAGTGAAAACGGTGTTCAGGCTCTAAAACGGCCATTTATGGTCGGATTTTCTTCAAATTTTCACAGATGGTACATCTTGAAACTAAGGTGTACCTATCTTGTCAGCTAACCGAAATTCTGAAAGACCGAAGTTCCTTGGCTGAAATAAGATTCGAACATAGGACCGAAAATTTCATTTTAGGATTAAAGAGCTTCTGGGTGAGATAGAAAGTTGAAACTTACACAGTTTGCAGTTCTGCAGAATTTCTTAAAATATTTTGAGTCGTGACGTCATTTGACGTCATGTGACGTCATAAGCATACTTATAATAAGGATTTTCTTCAATATTTGAAGATGGTGTATGTCAGAAAAGTAAATAAGTATGATCAGGTTTGACATAGTTTGCAGAAAGCCCTATCTTTTGTTCAGAACAAAAGGAGTCTAGTTATTATTATTATTTTTTCACCTTTTGAGGTTCAAATTAAAACCGGTTGCCAATAAGCCAGCAGCATGAAATTTTAACAGTGATCAGAGTGACTTTGGCCCTTTTGATTGCACTAATTTTCATCTTCATATGACGTCATGTGACGTCACAGCTAAAAATAGTGAAAAATGGTGTTCGCGCTCTAAAGCCGTCATTTATGGTCGGATTTTCTTCAAATTTTCACAGATGGTACATCATGAAACTAAGGTGTGCATATCCTGTCAACTAACCAAAATTCCGAAAGACCGAAGTTCTGTGGCTGAAATAAGATTCGAACATAGGACCGAAAATTTCATTTTAGGATTAAAGAGCATCAGGATGAGATAGAAAGTTGAAACTTACCCAGGTTGCATTTCTGCAGAATTTTTACACAAATTTTGAGTCGTGACGTCATATGACGTCATGTGACGTCATAAGCATACTTATTAATTTTTATATTAGGGCAATGATTTCGACATGATGCTAGGTGTTAAGAATAAGGAAAATTTCAGTGTTATGACAGTAAAGTATGCGCTTTTGAACAAAAGCATCTTCAGTACCCTATGACGTCATGTGACGTCAGAGCTAAAAATAGTGAAAAATGGTGTTCACGCTCTAAACCGGCCATTTATGGTCGGATTTTCTTCAAATTTTCACAGATGGTACATCATGAAACTAAGGTTTGCATATCCTGTCAACTAACCGAAATTCCGAAAGACCGAAGTTCTGTGGCTTAAATAAGATTCGCACATAGGACCGAAAATTTCATTTTAGGATTACAAAGCTTCAGGATGAGATAGAAAGTTGAAACTTACACAGAGTGCAGTTCTGCAGAATTTCTTAAAATATTTTGAGTCGTGACGTCATATGTCGTCATGTGACGTCATAAGCATACTTATAATAAGTATTTTCTTCAATATTGGAAGATGGTGTGTGTCAGAAAAGTAAACAAGTATGATCAGGTTTGACATAGTTAGCAGAAAGCCCTTTCTTTTGTTCAGAACAAAAGGAGTCTAGTTCTTCTTCTTATTCTTTTTTTCCTCCTTTTGAGGTTGTAATTAAACAAAGTTACAATTTAGATAGCGTCTTCAAATTGTTTCAGTGATCAGCTAAATAGAGTCCCTTTCGATCTGCATTGTTTCAACTATTAGTGACGTCATATGACGTCATAGCTGAAAACTACTACAAAAGTTTGTTCGCGGTCAACAGCCATTGGTTATGAACCGATTTTCATCAAAATTTCACAGAATGTGTATATTAATATCTAGTTGTGCATCCCGGTGTCCGTTTTTCAAAATTCGAAAAGACCAAGGTTCTATAGCGATTCCAAGATTCGAACTAATGACGTCAAATTTCAAATGCGTATAAAATCGCTTCCAGAAAAGCTAGAAAGATGATATTTAGTTTGAATATTAGTCTCTATGTCTTCTTTACATTCTAAAAAGATGAACGCCATATAACGTCACATGACGTCATAATGCTATTAAAACGTTTGTATTAAAACTTAACGGTTTTTAAGCCCTGTAGGCTTTATTTTTTGTAGGATTTGCTTGAAATTTTGTCTGAAGATGCAGTATTAGATTTTATGGAACCATGTCACTTCCGTTTCCGGAAAATCCCAAAGGTCAAGGTAATATATCAATTATCGGCTTTTTCTTCGGCCTTAAATATCTCAAAAACGGTAAATATTCTATCGAGACACTATGCATATAATTTGTAGTGCTTAGAAAGACCTTTCAGATTATATTTAGTTTTTGATGATCGGGGTTGAATCGGTGGAGTTATGGAGGAAAAATGAAAATTTGGTAACCCACAGTCTGTTTAACTGTTTATAATTCGAAAACCTTTTACTTTTGAAAATATGATGATGAATATTATTTGTAAAGCAATGTTTGGCCGTTCTTTTGATGCTTAAAGTTTAATGTTTGACCTAAGATTCATGGAGTAATGGGGAAAAAACGAAATTCGTGCATATAGCTTTGGTGATTTTTTCATTTTTCAGGAGGTTTAAGAACTTGTATCTCAAAAAACATTAAAAATATTCCTATATATAAAGCGTGTGAAATGTAGAAAATTTTAGAACGATTATTTTGGTACCTAAAGTTTTGAAATTGACCGAAGTATAAGGGAGTTACATCAAAAATAAGAATTTAAACATGTAGAATTTCAGCGATTTTGCCGTTATGTAAGAGTTTCACGGCTTATATCTTAAGACCCATAATTAATAAGTCAACACATTAAGCGAATGGTATGTAGAGAATTTTAAGACGATCATTTTGGTACCTAAAGTTTTGAAATTGATCAAAGTATAAGGAAGTTACATAAAAAATAAGAATTTAAACATGTAGAATTTCAGCGATTTTGCCGTCATGTCAGAGTTTTACGGCTTATATCTTAAGAATCATTAGAAATAAGTGCTTAAATTAAGCAAGTGAGATGTAGAGAATTTTAAGACGATTATTTTGGCACCTAGAGTTTTGAAATTGATAAAAAAAATAAGGAAGTTACTTAAAAAATACCAATTTAAAGCCAATTGTAAGAATTTTCATAAAATATCCTACAGTAGTCTCGATCGTATATACAAGCGTTATTGGAATTTAACTCACGAGGCTACACGCGTCGACGATTCTATTGCATGGTAGCATTTACACGGTGCATAACCATATCGGCAGGCTCTCTGCGGAAATCGCTATATCGGCAGGCTCTATGCGTTCGCACCGGTCATTCTCTGCCATAAAAACTTGCAAACCTGGACGGAAGGAAAAGAAACAGATCAATGGTCACTTTTCAAAGGTGAAATGCTCAATATTAAGTATTGCACGGAATATTAGAGTATCTTAGCTATGTATATAATTGAAAAGTTTACACGCATATACATAGCTAAAATACTCTAATATTCCGTGCTTAATATTGAGCAACTCATCTTTGAAAAATGACCATTGGTCTGTTTCTTTCCCTTCCGTCCAGCGTTTGCTAGTGTTTATGGCAGAGAATGACCGGTGCGAACGCAGAGAGCTGCTGATATAGCGATTTCCGCAGAGAGCCTGCCGATATGGGTATGCACCGTGATTTACTATTTTATTCCCGCGACTGTACACGAAAAAAAAAAGAATTTTGATATGCAGAATTAAGAGGTTTAAGTTTAATTGCTTATATTTTGAATACCTATAAACTAGAATATGCTACAATGGAATTGTCGGGATTTTCAGGCCATTTATTTTGGTACCTAGAATACTACAATTGGTCAAGTTATAAGAAAGCGATATCAAAATAAAGATTTATTTATTTTTGCCATATGGCTTATTTCACAAAGTTCATGCATGAAAAGTCCATACGAAAAAAAAATGTTAAAGGTAGGGAATTTAATATATATTCTTTCTAACGGTATTAATCTTTATATTTTTCAATGTTAGCAGAAAGTCCTATCATTCGTATCAACGAATGAAATCTAGTTATTATTATTAGGGCTTTCTGCCTAAAGCAGAAAGTCCTATTGGGTTTGTTATGTTTTTTCTTATTATTATTATTATTATTATTATTTTTTCACCTTTTGAGGTTCAAATTAAAACAGGTTGCCAATAGGCCAGCAGCATGAAATTTTAACAGTGATCAGAGTGACTTTGGCCCTTTTGAATGCACTAATTTTCATCTTCATATGACGTCATGTGACGTCACAGCTAAAAATAGTGAAAAATGGTGTTCGCGCTCTACAGCCGTCATTTATGGTCGGATTTTCTTCAAATTTTCACAGATGGTACATCTTGAAACTAAGGTGTGCATATCCTGTCAGCTAACCAAAATTTCGAAATACCGAAGTTCTGTGGCTGAAATAAGATTCGAACATAGGACCGAAAATTTCATTTTAGGATTAAAGAGCTTCAGGATGAGATAGAAAGTTGAAACTTACATAGATTGCAGTTCTGCAGAATTTCTACATATATTTTGAGTCGTGACGTCATATGACGTCAAGTGACGTCATTAGCATACTTCTTAATTTTCATTTTAGGGCAATGATTTCGACATGATGCCAGTTGTTCAGAATAATGAAAAGTTCAGAGTTATGACAGTAAAGTATGCGCTTTTGAACAAAAGCATCTTCAGCACCCTATGACGTCACATAACGTCAGAGCTAAAAATAGTGAAAAATGGTGTTCGCGCTCTACAGCCGTCATTTATGGTCGGATTTTCTTCAAATTTTCACAGATGGTACATCATGAAACTAAAGTGTGCATATCCTGTCAACTAACCGAAATTCCGAAAGACCGAAGTTCTGTGGCTGAAATAAGATTCGAACATTGGACCGAAAATTTCATTTTAGGATTAAAGAGCATCAGGATGAGATAGAAAGTTGAAACTTAAACAGTTTGCAGTTCTGCAGAATTTCTAAATATATTTTTAGTCGTGACGTCATATGACGTCATGTGACGTCATAAGCATACTTATTAATTATCATTTTAGGGCAATGATTTCGACCTGATGCCAGTTGTTCAGAATAATGAAACTTTCAGAGTTATGACAGTAAAGTATGCGCTTTTGAACAAAAGCATCTTCAGCACCCTATGACGTCATGTGACGTCAGAGCTAAAAATAGTGAAAAATGGTGTTCACGCTCTAAAACGGCCATTTATGAGCGGATTTTCTTCAAATTTTCACAGATGGTACATCATGAAACTAAGGTGTGCATATCCTGTCAACTAACCGAAATTCCGAAAGACCGAAGTTCTGTGGCTGAAATAAGATTCGAACATAGGAACGAAAATTTCATTTTACGATTAAAGAGCTTCAGGATGAGATAGAAAGTTGAAACTTACACAGTTTGCAGTTCTGCAGAATTTCTAAATAAATTTTGAGTCCTGATGTCATATGACGTCATGTGACGTCATAAGCATACTTCTTAATTTTCATTTTAGGGCAATGATTTCGACATGATGCCAGTTGTTCAGAATAATGAAAATTTCAGAGTTATGACAGTAAAGTATGCGCTTTTGAACAAAAGCATCGTCAGCACCCTATGACGTCATGTAACGTTAGAGCTAAAAATAGTGAAAAATGGTGTTTACGCTCTAAAACGGCCATTTATGGTCGGATTTTCTTCAAATTTTCACAGATGGTACATCTTGAAACTAAGGTGTACCTATCCTGTCAGCTAACCGAAATTCTGAAAGACCGAAGTTCTGTGGCTTAAATAAGATTCGAACATAGGACCGAAAATTTCATTTTAGGATTAAAGAGCTTCAGAATGAGATAGAAAGTTGAAACTTACACAGTTTGCAGTTCTGCAGAATTTCTTAAAATATTTTGAGTCGTGACGTCATTTGACGTCATGTGACGTCATAAGCATACTTATAATAAGGATTTTCTTCAATATTTGAAGATGTTGTATGTCAGAAAAGTAAATAAGTATGATCAGGTTTGACATAGTTAGCAGAAAGCCCTTTCTTTTGTTCAGAACAAAAGGAGTCTAGTTATTATTCCTTTTTTTCCAACCAAATCTAAGAGTTAATTTCGGTAAGTTGTCAGTGTCTAAGCAACAACAAAATTAAATTGCCTCGACAAAAAAGTATAAATTTTTTAATTCAATAATTTTTCATTTTCAATGACGTCAATTGACGTCAGATTTGACGTCAGCTTCAAAAGTTTGTTCGCGCTCTAGAGCCTTTATTTTTTGATATTTTTTCTTGATATTTTCACAGAAGATGTATGTTATGATGTAGATGTGCACCTTTTCTTTCAAATTTTTAAATTCGAAAAAATAAAGAATTTATGGCAAAACCGAGTTTCGAACTTTGGTCTTAAAACTATCATTTAATGTTACAAAGGCTACTGGTGAGATAGAAGCATGAAAATTGGACAGCTTATTGGCCCAGAGGTCTACTTCCTTTTCTCTGAAAGATTTCCTTTAAAGTCACGTGGTTATGACGTCATTTAAAGGACAAAATCCTATTTTTTCAAAAATTTCCCTCGCTCTGGCATCATACATTTTGAGTCAATTTTAATGAAATTGAAATTGCAGCGATAAAAATGTATCTTTTTATACATCCAATCATTTTCAATTTTCATTGGCGTCATATGACGTCAGATTTGACGTCAGCTTCAAAAGTTTGTTCGCGCTCTAGAGCATTCAATATCGGTCCGATTATCTTGATATTTTTACAAAAGATGTATTTTAGGATGTAGATGTCCACCTTGGCATTCAAATTTCCAAATTCGAAAAGATTAAGATTTCATGGCAATACCGAGTTTCGAACGTTGGTCAAAAATTAAATTTAAATGTTACAAAGCCCCCCTGATGCGTTACAAACATGAAAATTGGACAGCATATCGGCATAGAAGTTTACATTTTAAAATTAATTTTTTTAAAAAACTATTTTCTAAATGATTTACTCTTAAGTCACATGGTTATGACAACTTTTCAAAAATGTCGAAACTTAGTACGTTCATAAGGTCTTGAAAAGTGATTACGTCATCAAACATGGCAGTTATTCATGTTTGATGGAATGCCTACTTGAAAATGTGAAAACAAACCTGTTCGCATTCCCGAAGATACTTTTTTTTCTTGATTAATAGAACGTTAGCTGAACATGTCCTTGCAAAAAAGATATTTTTCTTTAATCACTTGATTTTGACGTCGATAAAATATAAAAATCATTCATTTCAATACGTATTCGCGCTCCAGCGTCATGAGTATTGATGCCAATCTTAAGCATACCTTAAAGAATATATGTTTGTAAGTTGTTTATGACAACATTGATGTGTAAGCAAAATATATTAAAAAGATCAAAGGATTGTATATATTAACTTTAAATAAGTAATAATGCCGTACTTAACATGCGCAAAAAGTCCAGAAAATTTCAAGTGATTACGTTATCAAACATGACTTATTCATGTTTTTCGTAAAAGAGCTAATTCATGGAAATCTATTAATTTGCAGAAAGAAATGCAAATGGTCATTGGATTGGTTGAGCAAGATCCGATTGTTCTTTTGCAGGAATGAATGCCTGCGCTGAATAGTGAATTGTGATACGTTTTTTGAGTAAATGAGTCGCATTTACGATGAATTAGTATAATCATTCTAGAGCCAGAAAACCTTTACGGATATCTTATTGCATTTGCTATCACGGCTTTCTGCAAACCTGAAGAAAATGATAAATACATGTATATCTTCCTATCGAATTTTTATGTTTTCTAAATGTTTAACGGTTTCTTTCTAAATATGTAAAAATAAGCAAATATACAAAGCAAATGAATAGTTGAAAGTTTCAAGACCTTTATAATGTTAATTACATAGAAATAAAGAAATTATTTTCATTATTTTCCTTACACCCCTGCCTTTGTTTCCATCTAATCTTGCAAATGTAAAACTCAATTAATTTAAAGGTTGAAAGTAATCGATTTTAAAGTTGTTTTTTTTTTTCTTTTTTACAATTTTAATTGTGGATCAAATTGCAATGAATATATGTTAAGTCATATGCTTACAAAGAAAAAGATATTAATAAAGAATAAAAAAAAAATGATTGAATAACGTAAGAAAACAATTCTTGAGGATATTATTATCTTAAAATGTTCCTGTTTTTTTTTTTCTGAATGATAGAAAACGGGTGCATAATCAAATAAGATCCATATTTATGCTTTCTCAATATCTTCTTAAGAAGATGCAAATGATTTAAAGCTTAATTTTGAACATAATCGTAAGTATATAATTAAGATAATGATGATTTACATATTAAATCATACATTATTATGCATCATTATTCCATTTTCTTTTATTAACATATATATTTAATACCTTTGAAATAAGGAAACGGAAAACCGCTTCGTTTGTATCTTAAACAAACGACTTCTAGTTTAGATATAATTTTAGTTAGATTGATGTATTACTACTTTATGTGCTAACTTTAAATAATATCGATTTCAGGAGGCGTACCGTTTCGGTTATCGGGTAACTGTGGTAGACACTCCGGGGCTGTACGACACGAGGGATATAAGAAAAGAGATACTAAAAGCAATGGCCACATCGACGCCCGGTATTACTTCACACAACTGAAGGCTGCTTGTCACGTGCAGATTAATGGTCAGTCAGAATGTACACTGTGAAAGGCTGAACAATCTGGGCAAAACTGCGGGGACGACTGAAGGTCTCTTACTCTTGGTGAAAGGTGATTGTGTGGATGCGACCGGCTTTGTCTTTCACAAGAATAGAACCGTCTGAGAACCATGCATCCAAGATAGGATTGTAACGTTTTAGTTTTCTGGCCTGATATAGGAGGGAACTGGGTTTCTAAGTTAGGTCCTCGTTAATAAAGCAACTTGCCTTACCTACACTTTTAAGTTGAGCCCTCTTTGTGAACAACTTTTGCCTGGAACGGTAAGTACCTAACTTGATGAGGATATCATGTGGTTTCGGAGCTGAGTCGGGAGTAGTGCTCGTTCAAAGTTTTCCAACCCGATGGGAACTGTCTATTTCGCCCAGTGACTGGTTGGCATCAATAGAATTTGCCAGTGACAGGACCAAGTCATCGGTCGATTCGCCCTTCACTTCCGTGATGCCGGAAACACGTAGACTGTTTCGCCTGCTATATTGGTTGGCACGATCAATCTCTAATTCAAAACTATCAACACTATCAATTACTAAGAACAATTTGGTAAATCTGAGATCCTTCAAGTGTTTCACATGAGAATGGTAGATGTGACATGTCGGGGCTTTAATCTCGATTTCGCTCGAATTCAACGGCGTCCTCGGGTGAAGACAATCCACGTTTGGCTGTACTGGGTGCAACAGGCGTCGATGTAAAGATGGGGATAGAGTACATGTCCATACACTGATTGATTCCTAGGGGTTTTAATGAGCCACAGTATACTTTGAAAAAAAATAAAATAAAACGAGTTTGGATTGCACACTTGATCGTCAAATCGGTTATATAATATTATATAATGGATTGAATGGATATATTGATATCTCCAGACATATGCACGGGTGAAGCACAAGTAAACACAGGTAAAAATATGGCGGACCAATTATCTGGGATGGAAAGTATTATGAAAAAATGAGAGTACTTTACAATTCCATCCCGATATCCAGAAGCCAAAAACAATAACACTGAGCACATCCTGCAATAACTAAGTTTCACATAAGACCTCTTGACGAGCGTTTTTAGGGAAAAATAACATGATTTTAAAAAGTTTCAGGAGCCGAAGAAAGACGCCACACTGTCCGTATTCGACCTTGACCTTTATTGTTATAATTATATATCTGTCCTCTACTTAATTTCATTTAAACATCAGTAGATTTACTTCATGTACAATAAATGTAATTTCCGCTCCATTCCAGCCCAAACGAAAAGAAATAACGCGAACTTTATTATCTTTTGTTGATTATGTATTATGTGTTTGGTATATTACTTTTACATTTGTACTTTACAAAATGACCGTCCCCGTGGCCGGTAGGTTAGAGCGTCCGCCTCGAGAGCGAGAGGTCGTGGGTTCGATCACCGCACGCGACATATCAAAATAATAAAAATGGTACTTCCTTGTTTGGCGCTCAGCATATATAAGGGTAGTTCCAGGACTGGTTGGTCCGGTGGCAAGATATATGTGACTGGGTGTCATATCTTGCCACATGCCTACAGCGTGATACGATAGTGTGGCAGCACTATATTTGTTTCAAGAAGACATAGCTTCCAAATGACTGATATACTTTCAGTGGGACGTTAACACAGCAAACAAACAAACAAGCAAACTTTACATAATGACGGGGCAAACTTGAAGAAATAAAAATGTTATATATCCCCATGCTATATTTTATGTACCTAGCTGTAATAAAAATATGATCTGGCATGTTCTTTAATAATGCTAGTCCCCCGAAACTAAATGTAATTGGGTGAGAAAAACGTGCAGCCTGTTTTTGGCCTCAAAATATTCTTGACGTTCCGAGCGACCGGATTGTTTCGGACTATATTAGATAAACTCGTGTGTACTCGTCATTAAAAATGTCTGAAGTTTTTTTAAGATTTTCGTTATGTTCTTATAACTTTGTTTCAATTGGTCGACTTTTCTGGGAATATAAATGATGCGCGCTATATTCTCATACATTGTTTCAACATACAACTTTCTGTGAAGATTGTTAGCGATAAATGTTGGACCGAATACATCTTTAAAAGTCTTTCCCCAACATATAAGAATACCAAGATATAAACATTTGAAATCAAAATAAGGTTTGAATGTTTCAAGTCACATTGGAATTCACACAAGGTAACACACGTTCATGGGTGTCCTATGTTGAAATGAGAAACCCTGAGAATGAGACTTTTCCCCGACCACTACATCTCAATGACTCAAGATTACAAAGACTATTCTCCATTTACAATTTATTAAATTGAAATATAGCCATTGGACAATGCTGAAGTGGACCTACATCAAAATCAAAAACAGTACTATACATCTTCCTACTCATACATGTACACATCATAAAGTCAATCATAATCTACTTAATATCATAATGAGCCATGCTCATCTATTCAATCCTCTGGACATAATAACAGTCCAAAGCCAAA
>CM037784.1:42337911-42387911 GCA_021229015.1 Solen grandis
ATTATACAAGGTATTGACTTGAAACTTAAAAAATAGACAGATAGTGACTAGGAGAAGTGAAACATCAAAGAACTGTAACTCTACCTGGGCACATTTTTAAATTATTTCCCTCTGTTGTCTATATTTTGAATAGTCTATCTTTTTTTAGCTCACCTGAGCAACATGTGCTCAAGGTGAGCTTTTGTGATCATTCTGCATCTGTCCTCTTGTGTTGTCTGTATTCAACAATTTGCTTTAAGGTTTATGCCCTGTAGTTCACTTCCTTTACAGGTATATGCCCCATAAAAACCATTGAAGCCGTACATATGACTTTACAATATAAGCTTTTAAAATGTCAAACCATGGAAATCTTAAAGGCAAATTGACATGTTATGACATATGACAGAAATTCTTTTATTACCTCCCCTTTATAATTTTGTTGTCATGAGCTATGTCCCTTGAAAACTACAAAAAGTAAATTTCTCCAATTTTCTATGGTAAAGTTTAGATGTGTTCATGAAATTTGAATCAGAATCATATAATGCATTTTTCTACCGTGAGTTTTCCACGAAAATCAGATTAAGTTTTTCATATTCACAGAAATTGTATATTTCCCAAAGACTTCAATGTTAACTTAAATACAGATTATCTCCCCATAATAATAAAACCTGGTAAAACTCTCTGTGAAACATTTTAATTTTGGATGTCTCCAAAGTGACAAAGTTTCATAGAAATATTTCCATCGAATGGCAAGATATGGAATATGGGTATTAGGGGGGAGGAGTCATACCTTAAACGAGATTTTCTCTGAAACAACTGGACAGAATTTAATTAAACTTTGCAGGGATGATCCTTTGGTGAACCTTCACAAAACTTGTTAAAATAAACTTGATCCATATAGAACTCTGGTTGCCATGACAACAGAAAAAATGAAAACTTAAAAAATCAATAACCTTCAAAATTACTGGCCAGATTTCAAAATGTTTTAATACAGATATTCCTTGGGTATCCTTTTACCAAGATTGCTGAAATTATTCCAATCCGTTAAAAAACATGTCGGCCAGGGGTGGGGCTTAGTATATTTGCCTTAAATGTATTTAGTAAAAACCTTAAAAAGACATTTTACTGTATCATACAGTAAGTAAATACCATGATAATGCACATTAAAGGTTGCTTTTTATTCTGAATAATGATATGGGTACAGTCAGAGGAATCTTTTTGGTTACATTTTAAAATATTGTTGACCAAAGTGTGACCTTTGGAAAGCAGTGCATCTTCCCCATGTAGACCACACTTATTTTTATTACACACTTACAAAAACAGACATAGTTCAATACTGTGAACAGCTTCATTTATGGTTCTTTGCACACTGCACTTATACTTGCTAACTGTCTACATTTCATGTTTCAAGTCAATGCTTTTTACACTTTTAAACTACCGCATGTCAAATTTACGGCCCCAGGCCCAATCTGCAATCCCAGTATGTATAGTGCATGAAATGGGTAAATTTAACTGAATATTACATAGCTCATGTTGTAAAGCCTTGTAAATATGTATTTACTTGTATACATATCATCAACACAAAAAGAATGCCATACTCCTATGTCATGCTACATTATCAAGGGAAGTTATAACTATCAGTAAGATTGTTAGCTCACCTGATCACTTGTGCTCAGGGTGAGCTTTTGTGATAGCCTTTTGTCCGTTGTGCGTCATCCGTCGTCAACAATTGCTTGTGAACACTCTAGAGGACACAGTTTTGGCCCAATCTTCATGAAACTTGGTCAGGATGTTTGTCTACATGATATCTCAGATGAGTTTGAAAATGGGTCATGTGGGGTTAAAAACTAGGTCACCAGGTCAAATCTTAGAAAAACCTTGTGAACACTCCAGAGGCCATAGTTTTAACCCAATCTTCATTAGGTTTGGTCAGGATGTTTGTCTACATGATATATTGCATGAGTTTGAAATTGGGTCATGTGGAGTCAAAAACAAGGTCACCAGGTCAAATCTTAGAAAAACCTTGTGAACACTGTAGAGGCCACAGTTTTTGCCCAATCTTCATGAAAGTTGGTCAGGGTGTTTGTTTACATGATATCTTTGATTGGTTCCAGAATGGGTCATGTTGGGTCAAAGACTAGGTCGCCAGGTCAAATCTTAGAAAAACCTTGTGAACACTCTAGAGGCCACTGTTTTTGCCCAATCTTCATAAAATTGGCAGGATTTTGTCTAATGATATCTTGAGTTAAATTGGTCATGTGTAACTAGGTCACCAAGGATGTTTGTCTATATGATATCTCAGATGAGTTCAAAATTGGGTCATGTGATGTCAAAAACTAGGTCACCAGGTCAAATCTTAGAAAAACCTTTGAACACTGCATCTAATTTTATCTTTGATGGGTTCCAAAATTGGTCATTGGGGTCAAAAACTAGGTCACCAAAAAAAAGTAGAGGTCACAGTTCTGGTCCAATCTTCATACAATTTGGCCAGGATACAATTTGGCCAGGATGTTTGTCTGTATGATATCTCGGATGAATTTTGAAATTTTGACATGAGGGGTCACCAGGTCAAATCTTAGAAAAACCTTGTGAACACTCTAGAGGCCACTGTGTTTGCCCAATCTTCATAAAATTTGGCCAGGATGTTTGTTTACATGATATCTCGGATGAGTTCAAAATTGGGTCATGTGGGGTCAAAAACTAGGTCACCAGGTCAAATCTTAGAAAATCCTTGTGAACACTGTAGAGGTCACAGTTTTGGCCCAATCTTCATACAATTTGGCCAGGATGTTTGTCTATATGATATCTCAGATAAGTTGGAAATTTGGTCATGTGATGTCAAAAACTAGGTCACCAGGTCAAATCTTAGAAAAACCTTGTGAACACTGTAGAGGTCACAGTTTTAGCCCAATCTTCATAAAATTTTGTCAGGATGTTTGTCTATATGATATGTTGGATGAGTTTGAAATTGGGTCATGTGGGGTCAAAAACTAGGTCACCAGGTCAAATCTTAGAAAAACCTTGTGAACACTGTAGAGGTCACAGTTCTGGCCCAATCTTCATACAATTTGGCCAGAATGTTTGTCCATATGATATCTCAGATGAGTTGGAAATTGGGTCATGTGGGGTCAAAAACTAGGTCACCAGGTCAAATCTTAGAAAAACCTTGTGAACAATTGAGCAAACACAGTTTTAGACTAACCTTAATGTAACTTGGTCAGAATGTTTGATACATCAAATCTCAGATGAATTCAGAACTGGGTAACATAGGGTCAAAAAGTAGGTCACCAGGGCAAATTTTAAAACAATCTTGATAACACTCTAGAGGCCTACATTTTTGTCCCAGTGTTCATTAAACTTGATATGAATGATGACTGCATGAATTCCCAGTTGAGTGCAAATTCAGGTAGGATCAAAATGTAGGTCTTTTAGTCAAATGTCAGAAAAAACACTTTAGATGCCAGATTTTTTGTCATTATGCCTAACACAGCAATCTTACTCAGGTGAGCAACACAGGCCATCTTGGCCCTCTTGTTGATTAATACTGGGACCTGTACCTAAATCCCTCACCAAATAAAAACCTATCTGTGCTGAATTGTTTCATCATCATCGTCCTTGTTGCTGCTGCTTCTGATGATGATTTTTTTACATTGACATTAATACTGCCATAGTAGCTTACTGACTGGAAATTTCATGCATCTTGGAGACCCTAAATATTGCAAATATTATTTGAGAAAGGATTTACCTGTTGTAAAATTTATCTTCATTGATCTATAGATTAGTTAATTAATGGCATTCTCAAGACATCATCACAAAATGTGTCCACTATAATTAAAATATTTTCTGAATGTTTTTGTTCTGTATTTCTGAATAATTTGATGTTTTTGTTGTTGTTGTTTATGAACCTTTTCTGTATGGCTTTGCTATATTTAAGCTTCAAAATCATGGGGTTATTAATCACCTTCAGTGATAGTTCTAGTTTAAACAATGTTTTGCTTTTTGGACGGGTTTTTCAACAAAAAATTTCTAGACAGGCGTCATCTCAGGTTGACCTTTTTAGTTTACCTGAGCACTTGTGCTCAGGGTGAGCTTTTGTGACCGCTTTTTGTCCATTGTGCGTCGTCCGTCATCTGTCGTCCTTCGTCAACAATTGTTGTGAACACTCTAGAGGCCACAGTTTTGGCCCAATCTTTATGTTACTTGGTCAGGATGTTTGTCTACATGATATCTCGAATGAGTTCAAAAATGGGTCATATGGGGTCAAACACTAGGTCACCAGGTTATATATTAGAAAAACCTTGTGAACACTCTAGAGGCCAAAGTTTTGGCCCAGTCTTCATGAAACATGGTTAGGATATTTGTCTAAATATTTTCTCATATGAGTTTGAAATTGGGTCTTAACCCAATTTTCATTAGTTTTGGTCAGGATGTTTGTCTACATGATATCTTGGATGAGTTTGAAAATGAGTCACATGGGGTCAAAAACTAGGTTACCAGGTTAAGTCTTAATAAAACCTTGTTAATACTATAGAGGCCACAGTTTTCGCCCAATCCTCATTAGATTTGGTCAGGATGTTTGTCTACATGATATCTTGGATGAGTTTGAAAGTGGGTCACATGGGGTCAAAAATAATGTCATCAGGTTAAGTCTTAGAAAATTGGGTCATGTTGAGTCAAAAACAAGGTCACTAGGTCAAATCTTAGAAAATCTTTGTGAACACTCTAGAGGCAACAGGTTTGTCCCAATCTTCATGAAATTTGGTCAGGATGTTTGTCTACATGATATCGTTGATGAGTTTGGGTCAAAAACTAGGTCATCAGGTCAAGTCTTAGAAAAACCTTATGAACTGTCTTGAAGCCACAGTTACAGCCTAACCTTTATGTAACTTGGTCAGAATGTTTGTTTACATCAAATCTCGGATGAATTAAAAACTGGGCCACATGGGGTCAAAAAGTAGGTCACCAGGGCAAATTTTAGAAAAATCTTGTAAACACTCTAGGGACCCACATTTTTGTACCAGTCTTCATTCAACTTGATAAGAATGATGACTGCATGAATTCCCAGTTGAGTGCGAATTCAGGTAGGATCAAAATGTAGGTCACTTAGTCAAATGTTAGAAAAGCACTTTAGATGCCAGAATTTTTGTCATTATGCCTAACACAGCAATCTTACTCAGGTGAGCAACACAGGGCCATCTTGGCCCTCTTGTTTTTTTTTAAATCTGCTGTAACTTTTTTATGTGTTTCATTGAGTTTGCTTCAATATTTGGACAGTTGGTTAAGTGGATTGACTCTTCATTATGCAGTTGACCTAGACCTTTGACATGCTTTTGATGAAAAAGGCACAAAAAAACTGACCATAATACAATCAGGTCTTCTTTAGCTCAACTAAGCACATAGAGCTCAAGTGAGCTTTTCAATGGCTGTCTGTTTGTCCCTCATCAACCACCTGTTGTCCACAGTTGTTTCAAAAACATCTCCTATGAAACCACTGCATCAAATTTGATAAAACTTGCCTGTGATTTTCCTTGCATGAAATTCTACCAAGGATGTTCCAATGGTTTCAATCCATGGCATATCTGGGTCACAGGAGCTAAAAATAGATTTTAAACATGAAAATTTTAATAGCATAAATACGTTACCTGTTATTACTTCAGGTATGTGTCTATTTGTGCACAGCTTCCAAAACAGAGTCCGCAAAATAAACCATTCCCTAAACCCCCTAGTTACCGGAAGTGTAACCCCCGTTCTCCAATTGTGTTTTGGAAGCCATCGAGTTTCAGTGGGTAACCTTGCGTGTCCCTTTCTTGATAGCTTCTGTGCGCTACAGCTCTCCTTTCTTATCTTTTCATAGCCTCGGCTGTGTTGTTTATCTTGTTCTTATTGGTTTTATTCTATATACGTGTAGATTCCCAATCTCCGTCCCGTATCGGGACCCTTTGCCTTGTGTCACGGGTTTCCGTGCTTCGGCTCCCGTGACACTGGTTTTATTATTTTGATTTTGTATATACTGTTGTCTCGTTTCGAGATTTTCCTTGTACGGGTTTTCTTCGGTCTTCCCGTTTTTTATTTTGCATACATTGTTCTTTTGTATTGCTTTTTACTATGTCGCAGTCTCGGGGCTCCTGCGGACATGTCAAGGCGTCCTGGGATTCCCATCAGTCCTGCCTATCATGTTCAGGGTGCTCTAGGGTCGACACCTGCACCGTTTGTGCTTCGTGGACAGACGAGATATGGAAGAAAGCCTCCTCCCGTCGGTCTTACTCTTCCCGGAAAAGGAAGGCCTCATCTTCCTCCTCCTTCTCCGGGTTCAGCGCTGCTGGGGGTCGGAGTCCCTCTCCCCCTCCCAGGAAGAAGGCTTCCCGCCCCTCTCCGGAGAGGCCGCCTTCATCTCCTGGCTCCCTGCCCGGCTCTCCTTGTGTCAGCCCCAGGGGAGCAGTCAAGGAGACTACTCCGACCGGTCACCGGTCACCGGGCATGACCGGTCAATTACGTGATCGTAGTCATAGCAAAGCTCACGACCGGTCACCGGTCATCACCGGTTTCAGAGACCCAAGACCGGTCATCACCGGTCATCGGCAAGAGATCGCCACCGGTCCACGGCCAGGTCGGCTCATCATGCTAGACGTGTGGGTCACCGGTCTTCGCCGATTTTGTCTGAGAATTCGGACTCGAGTTTTTCCTCAGGTAGCCCTGCGGTTTCTCCGCTTCGGCCACCTCCTCCTCCATGTTCAAGGGTGCCCAAGAAACGGTCCCACAACCGTTCCCCGGGTTTTTCCGGTCACCGGTCCCCTAGCTCTGCTACTCGAGACCGGTCCCCTTTACGCTCCACCACGTCTTCGAAGGTTCAAGGTACGGATGTTTCAGCACAATCTCAGACCTTTGACCCTTCCACATGGTGGTCCCACATGATGGGGGAATACGCCATGCATTTCAGTTCTGCCTCCCCCCCCGTCATGCCGGGTGAGCCTTCTTCTTCTAGGAGGGATCGGGTTTCTCTTCCACCAGAGACCCTTGATCACAGACTGTTCCTTCAGTCTCCTCCCTCCTCGGGTCCACAGGGCGCTTCTTCCGCACAGCCCCCTATGTGGCCCTTTTTCCCTCCATTTCCCTTTATGGGCTTTCCCCCTCAGGATGCTCCCCCATCTCGCCCTGAGGCTGGGTCTCCTCCCTCTACTCGCAATCCCCCTACTAGTGGGACTGCTCTGAGCGGACAATTGGAGGATGAAATCTCCCTTCATGCTCCGGAGGAGGACTCCTTATTTGCTGAGGACGTGCCTCTTTCGTCCACCTCGCGCCGATCCAGCGCTCATTCCGAATCTCGTACTGACAATCCTCTCTCTGACGAGGACGAGGAGTCAGACGACAGTCGGTTTTCCATGGACAGGGCTGTTCAGGAGGTCTTTGCTACCTTACCTGCATCAGTATGCAAACCGGCCCCTCCTCCCTCCCGGAAGAGGTGCGAAGGTTACCTTGACCTCGTCGGTAAGCCTAAGGAATCCAAATCAGTCGAACCGGAGTTGCTCCCTTTCTCTCCGGTCGTCCGTTCGGCTCTGGAGGATTTCGAATCTTCATCCTCCTCTAAGCCAGGCCCGGGCTGGTTTATTCCAACTTCAGACCTTCGGCCTTTGGGTTTTAACCCCAAGACCTACAAGTTTCCGGAAGGTGATTTTTCTATCCACCCTCCGAAACTGGACCTAGATGCGAGTCGGCTCCGGCTCAAGGTCCCCTCCTCTTTACCGCTTCAGCAGAAGGTCCTGGATCGCTGGGAGCAACGCTCCCGCTTTTTTTCCGGCATCTCGTCGCATACTGACTCCTTCGTGGCCGCTCTTTCAGTCAAGCTACAACAAAAGGATGCCTTATCTGCTTCCGTCAGGCTTCTTTTAGAGGCCTTAGCAGCGACGGCAAAACATTCGATTTTGCTATCTCTCTCTCTCTCTTCCGAGATGACTCGCTGCAGGCGGGATGCCATCCTGGACGGCCCCAACAAGCTACTTCTCTCTTCTTCTCGAGAAAAGCTTAGGTCGGCCCCTCTTTCTTCTTCGTCCCTCTTTGGGGGCCGAATCAAGGAAGTAGCGGATGCCTCCAGGGAGGAGCAAATGCACGGTGCGGTGGCCTTCCAGCCCCGCACTCCTACTTCGGCTCCCCCTAAATTCCGGATACCGAAGAAACCTTCGGCTTCTACCGGTAAATCCCCGAAGGACTCGGAAAAGGGCAAACCTCAATCTCCTTTCAGAGGCAATCCCTCTTCCAGGGGCGCTCGCCAATCTGGTCCGCAGCGACCACGATTTCCTCCTTCATCGCCCCCCACCCCTTCTTCTACCTCTACCAGTCAAAGGGGTAGGAGTAAGCCCTAGGGGTACGTCCTTTCTTCCGCTTCCTCTTCCAGACGTTCGATTAGGAGGAAGAGTGTTTCTGCCCCTTCCAGTAGGCGGCAGACTCACTCATTTCATTCATCATTGGGAGACAATCACCGACGACCAATGGGTCCTGTCTATCGTGAGACACGGGTATCGGGTTCCGTTCAGTCGTCCCCCTCCACTCTCACGCTCTCCCATTCATCTCTCCTCCAATCATCCTCGTCTGGGACTCGCCATTTCAGATCTTCTGAAAAAAGGAGCGGTAGAAAGGGTCTCGATTCCAACCTCTCCGGGGTTTTACAGCCGTCTCTTTCTGGTTCCCAAGAAGGACGGCGGGTTTCGACCGGTCATAGACCTGTCTCATCTAAACTCCTTCATTCCGAAGGAACACTTCAAAATGGAAACAACTTCGTCGATCAGGGCAGCCGTCCTCCCCGGTCACTGGGCTGTTTCCCTGGATTTGTCGGATGCCTACTTCCATGTATCTATCCATCCTCATTCCAGGAAATACCTTCGTTTTACGGATGGCCAAACTGTCTACCAGTTCAAGGCCCTTCCGTTCGGCCTGTCTTCGGCCCCCAGAATCTTCACCAAAATAGTTGCGGTTCTGGTCGCCAGGGTTCATTTTCGCGGCTCACGCCTCCTGGCGTATTTCGACGACTGGCTTCTTCTTCACATGGACCCAGTCGCTCTTCTCGACGAACTTCGATGGGTGACAGACCTAGCTCTCCCATCCCAGAACTTCACGTTTGTCGGGATGCAGTTTCTGACCGACCTAAACAGGATCAGAATTCCGGAACCCAGAATTATGTCTCTTCTAACTCTGGTTCGGGGGTTTTCGCGTCGGCAATCGATCTCAGCCCGCGAATTCCTATCGCTTCTCGGAGTACTCAATGCAGCAGCGGATCTTGTTCCGCTGGGCCGCCTTCACATGCGACCTCTTCAATTTATCCTACTCTCGATCTGGCGTCCCAGTCGAGACCATTTACAGACCATTCTTCCGGTTTCTCCGGAATTGGTTCATCATCTCAGTTGGTGGAATTCCCCCTCGTTTCTACGAGAGGGTGTTCCTCTTTCTCCTCCTCAACCGGAACTGTTCCTCTTCTCAGATGCCAGTCTGTCAGGCTGGGGTGCTCATCTGGAACCTCTGGGTCTCACGACCTCGGGTCTTTGGTCCCCTCAGGACAGTTCTCTTCATATCAACAACCTCGAACTCAAAGCGGTTCTACTAGCCTTACGACAGTTTTCTCCTCTCATTCGAGGCAAATCTGTTCTAGTATCTACAGACAACACGACTGTTGTCTCTTACATCCGCAGACAAGGGGGGACGCACTCGCCTTCTCTGTGCATGGAAGCATGGCACCTTCTTCATTGGTGTCAGGTGTCTTCGGTACTCATTCAAGTCAGACATCTTCCGGGTCGTCTAAATGTTCTAGCGGACCAACTGTCCCGCAGACATTCTCTTCTCCCCTCGGAATGGAAGTTACTTCCTCGGATCGCGACAACTCTGTTTGCGATTTTCGGGTCTCCGTCTGTCGATCTATTTGCTACCAGGCTGAACAACCAGCTTCCGCTGTTTGTGTCACCGGTATCGGATCACCGGGCTTGGGCGATAGATGCTCTGTCTGTAAACTGGGATCATCTATTTGCTTATGCGTTTCCACCGTTTTCTCTGATTCCCTTAGTTCTAAGGAAAATCCTGCGATCTCAGTGCCGGATCCTCCTTGTAGCTCCACTTTGGCCAACGAGATCTTGGTTCGTGGATCTTCTGGATCTTCTGATAGACGATCCTGTAGAACTTCCCCAGGTTCCGGACCTTCTGTCACAAGGTCGGAACAGGGTCCTTCACGACAATCCTTGCGCTCTTCGTCTTCACGCTTGGATGTTATCCAACAGCGAGTTAGACAGAAGAAATTTTCGGCAACAGTTGCCTCTATTATCTCTAAAGCCAGGAGACAATCTACTCGATCTGTCTACCAGGCAAAGTGGAAGGTCTTCCGTGATTGGTGTATCGCACGGCAGATTAATCCGGTCAAAGCTCCTGTCAGAGAAATCGCTAACTTTCTAGTTTTTCTTTTTAACGAGAAAAAACTTGCGGTCAGTTCTATCAAGGGTTATAGGTCTATGTTATCGAACACTCTTAAGTTTCACAGATCCCCTTCCCTTGGTTCGGATCCTTATCTTTCGGAAATTATTCGTTCGTTTGAACTGTCTAGGCCAGTTTCTCGTTCGTTAACTCCAAAGTGGGATCTTTCTTGTGTTTTACTGGCTCTTACTAAGGCACCTTTTGAACCTCTTTCTGAGGCTTCTCTCCTGCACGTAACATGGAAGACGGTCTTTCTCATAGCAATGGCGTCTTCTAAACGTCGCTGCGAAATTCATGCCTTTTCTACTGAGGAAGGCTATTTACGCTTTAACAAATCTGATGGCTCTGTATCTTTGAGCTTTCAACCTGGTTTCCTTGCGAAAACCCAGCTCCCTTCGGTCTGTCCCCCTCCGGTAGTTATTCCGAGCCTTGCTAGGTCTTGCGCCAGGGGAGATCCTGATCGGCTTCTTTGCCCAGTTAGAGCCTTGAAGTTTTACCTCCAGAAGGTTAAATCTTTACGGGGTCGTCATCTTCGACTTTTCCTCCCAATAAAAGGGGGGGGCGAAGTTTCGGCAGCATCAATATCTCGTTGGGTAGCCTCAACTATCAAGTTTGCCTATTCGGATCTTTCGGACAGGGATCTATCCTTTTTAAGAATTAGACCACATGAGCTCCGTGCTTTGTCTGCTTCTTGGGCTTTCTTGAATAAATCTCCCATGGATGATATTCTCAAAGCGGCCTCTTGGAAGTCTTCTACTACGTTTTCTTCCTTTTATCTCCGCTCACTGGCTAACCAATCACAAAACCTTGTGGATTTGGGTCCACTTGTAGTGGCTCAGACAATAGTTTAATCATCATGTCTGACGCCTCGGCGGCTTTGGTCGTTTCCTACTTCGGGTGTCGCTGCAATCAAGGTTCTTTGTTAGCAACCTCCCGCCTTAGCGACGAAGTCATACCTGAAGTAATAACAGGTAACGTATTTATGCTATTAAAATGAAATTTTTGAAGTAAAATTAATTTTAATTAGTAAATACTTACCTGTTATTACAGAGTCCCACCTCCCTCCCCGCTTGCTGGCGGTTGTATCCCTCGATGGCTTCATATTCAATTGGAGAACGGGGGTTACACTTCCGGTAACTAGGGGGTTTAGGGAATGGTTTATTTTGCGGACTCTGTTTTGGAAGCTGTGCACAAATAGACACATACCTGAAGTAATAACAGGTAAGTATTTACTAATTAAAATTAATTTTACTTCAAAAATTTCATTTTAAAAATCTTCTTCTCCAAAACCACAAGGCCTAGCCTTTTGATTTTTGGTATGTAACATGATCTTATGACTCTCTACCAAGATTGTTCAAATTATGACCCTGGGGTCAAAATTGGCCCCATGCCCAGGAGTCACATGATTTGACATATGCTAATATAGGAAAAACTTGAAAAATCTTCTTCTCCGAAACCACAAGGCCTAGCCTTTTGATTTTTGGTATGTAGCATGATCTTATGACTCTCTCCCAAGATTGTTCAAATTATGACCCTGGAGTCAAAATTGGCCCTGCCCCCAGGGGTCACTTGATTTAACATAGGCTAATATAGAAACAAACTTGAAAATCTTCATCTCAGAAACAACAAATCATAGAGTTAAGATATTTGGCGTGTAGCATTGTCTATGGGATCTCTACCAAGTTTGTTCAAATCATGACCCTGGGGTCAAAATTGGCCCAGGCCCAGGGGTCACTTAATTAAACAGAGGCTAATATAGAAAAGGGATTTAGATATTTGGTGTGCAGCATTGTCTAGTAGATCACTACCAAGTTTGTTCAAATCATGGCCTTGGGGTCAAATTTGGCCCCACCTTAGGGGTCAACTGATTTTACATAGGCTAATATAGAAAAAAAAACTTGAAAAATCTTCTTCTCAGAAACCACAAGGCCTGGAGTTTAGATATTTGGTATGTAGCATTGTCTACTGGGTCTCTACCATCTTTTTACAAATCATGACCATTGGGTCAAATTTGGCCCCACCAAAGGGGTCCCTGATTTTATATAGGCTAATATAGGAAAAAACTTGAAAATTCTTCTCAGAAGCCACAAGGCCTGGTGTTTAGATATTTGGTGTGTAGCATTGTCTAGTGGATCTCTACCAAGTTTGTTCAAATCATGACCCTGGGGTCAATCAGGGATTTTTTTTATATTAAAAGGGACATAACTTCTGACCTAACTGGCCCATCTCAGACAAAATTGAACTGACTTAAGACATTATGGTCATAATCAATGTCATTAAGTTTGAACATGATTGCTAAAAAAATTAAGATGCTAGAGTAAACAAAGTGAAATCTGGCATTTTTGAATATTAAAAGGGGCATAACTCCTGACCTAACCGGCCAATATCAGCCATAATCGAACTTGGCAAAGAGATTGTGGTCATAAACATTGTCATAAAGTTTGAAGATGATTGCTCAAAAGATGAAGATGCTAGAGTGTAAACAAATTGAAATCTGGCTTTTTTTTATATTAAAAGGGGTATAACTCCTGACCTAATTGACAGATCTCAGCCATAATCGAACTCAATTGAGACATTATGGTCATAAACATTGTCATAAAGTTTGAAGATGATTGCTCAAGAAATAAAGGTGATAGAGTGTAAACACTAAAAATTGTTGACGCCGCACGATGCACGACAGAGGCTCACGGGATCACAATAGCTCACCCTGAGCTTTGCTCAGGTGAGCTAAAAACCTTGTTAACACTCTAGAGGCCACACTTTTGGCCCGATCTTCATGAAACTTTGTCAGAGTGTTTTTCTTCATAAAATGTTGGACAAGTTCGAATTTGGGTCATGTGGGGTCCAAAAGAAGGTCACAAGGTCAAATCTTAATTAAACCTTGTTAACATTCTAGAGGCTATATTTATAGGCCAATCTTCATGAAACCTGGTCAGAATGTTTGTCTCCATAAAATCTTGGACAAGTTCAAAATTGGGTCATGTTGGGTCAAAAATTAGGTCACCAGGTCAAATCTAAAAAAAAAACAACCTTGTTAACACTCTAGAGGCCACATTTTTCGCTCAATTTTAATGATAATTGGTCAGAATGTTTGTTTCCATAAAATCTTGTCAAGTGATGAAACAGAGAGTTTAGAAGGACTGTTGACATATGAGGAAATGCTCACAACATTGAAAAATATGAAAAATGATAAGTCTCCAGGATCAGATGGTTATACTGTTGAATTTATAAAGGTTTTCTGGAGGAGAATTGGTCATTTTATTGTTAGATCTATTAATTATGCATTCAATATTGGTTCCCTTTCTATAACACAAAAACAAGGAATCATTACATGTATTCCAAAAGAGAACAAGCCTAGAAAATTTTTAAAAAATTTAAGACCTCTGACATTGTTGAATGTTATTTACAAGTTAGCTTCAGGGTCAATTGCAAATAGATTAAAGAAGGTACTTCCAAATTTAATAAATTGTGACCAAACTGGCTTTATAAAGGGTAGATATATCGGAGAAAATACTAGGTTATTGTATGATTTATTAAAAATAACAGAAGAAAAGAAAATTCCTGGGTTACTAATCACAATTGATTATGAGAAAGCCTTTGACACACTATCTTTTAACTTCATTGAGGAAACACTAAAATATTTCAATTTTGGAAGCACATTTAGGAAGTGGATCAGATTGTTTTTATATAATACCATGACAAAAATACAAATTAATGGATTCCTCTCAGATTTTTTCAAAGTAGAACGAGGCTGTCGTCAAGGTGATCCTATCAGTCCGTATATTTTTATATTATGTGCTGAAATTATTGCTATTAAAATAAGATCTTGTGATAAAATTAAAGGTATAATTATTGATGGATTTGAATATAAAATTTCTCAGTTTGCTGATGATACTTCTTTGTTTTTAGATGGTTCAGAAGAATCCCTAAATGCTACATTAGATTTATTACATGAATTTTCTTTTTACTCAGGGTTAAAAGTTAACTTTGAAAAGACAAATGTTATATGGATTGGTGCAATGAAATACAGCACTCGGTCAATAAAAACAAAATACAAACTTAATTGGAACACCACAACTTTTAAAGTACTTGGTGTCATTTTTGATGTAGATTTAGAAAATATGATAAAACTTAATTTTAATGGCAAGTTAGAAAAGGTTAAAAAAATTATATCCTTCTGGAACAGAAGAATTCTTACTCCTATTGGTAAAATAACTGTTGTGAAAACATTGATAGTGCCTCTTTTTACACATTTGTTTACAATGTTACCTTCACCGCCTATTATGTTAATGGAAGAAATAAATAAATTGCTTTATATGGAAGCCCAAATAAGATTAAATGCTCTGTTGCAGTAAAAGACTATGAGGAAGGAGGTTAAAAATGATAGATATAACACAATTTAATAAAAGTATGAAAATTTCATGGATTAGAAGATTTTTAAGATGTAAAGGAAAGTGTTATCTGTTGATAAATTCTGTAATAGACATTCATAAAATGGTTAATTTTGGGAAAGTCTATTGTGAAAGGTTGATGAAAGAGGTAAAAAATAATTTCTGGTATGATGTTCTAAAAAGCTTTATTGGTTATATGGATAAGCTGTCTATAGAATCAGTAGAAGATTTCCTGATGTTGCCATTATTTTTTAACAGCTCATTTAAAGTTGGTAACAAGGGAGTATTTGATAAATGTATGTATGATAGAGGAATAAGATATGTAAGTGATATATTGACAGTTACAGGTGATTTTGTTGATATTTCATACATAGAAAATTATATTGGTAAAAGATTAATTTCTTTTTTAGAAGGTTTAAAAGTTAATAAAATCTTAAGTAACTGTAGCTACTGTGGACCTATTATGTCATGTTATTTTTCAAAAGTTGCATACTCTAATAAAGACAGTAAGCATGTATATAATGTACTTATTGCAAATGGGGATACACCAACAAGCCAGGAAAAATGGAACGATCATTTCAATGATATTAACTGGAAATATGCTTATAAAGCAGTTTTTTTACTAACAAGAGATTCCTATCTACAGTGGCTACAGTTACGAATTCTTCATAGAATTATTGGTACAAAATTTTTTATGTCATATGAATATTGTAAATGATAACATGTGTACCTTTTACAGACGAGGAAGAGACGATTTTACATTTGTTCTGGGAGTGTAGGTTTATTCAAAAGTTGATACAAGAAGTAAAAATATTTTTAGAATACAAGGAAGTAAACATTCATATATCATGTGAAGAATTTCTTATAGGAAAAAGCAAAAAGGAGTTTGATAAATTTTATGTTTTGTTTTTACATATTAAAAGATACATTTTTATATGCCAAAGGAAAAAAATAACACCAAATTTTTGTGGTTTAAAGAGTAGCTTAAATTTAGCTTGGCAAATTTACAAAAGCACCAATATCAAAGTTTCAGAAATAGAAAATTGGGCAGTTGTAAAGGTACTTATAGACAATCCACATATCTAAATAATAGAAAAATGGTTTCAGAAATAAAAATTGGGCAGTGGTAAAGTACTTATAGACATTATCCACATATCTAAAAAATAGAAAAATGTTTTGAGACTAGCTGTGTATGCATGTATAATTTTGTTTTTCTTTCTCTATGTTTCATTGTAAATTTCATTTTATTGTCTTATTCATAAATATGAATGTATGTCTATCCTTATTGTAAGGTGGTCAGTGGGATGGTCCCCCGACCCACTGCTACCTATGTACGGGGACAATAAAATGTTAAAAGCAAAAAAAAAAAAAAAAAAAAAAAAAAAAAAAAAAAAAAATCTAATAAAAAAAACAACCTTGTTAACACTCTAGAGGCCACATTTTTCGCTCAATTTTAATGATAATTGGTCAGAATGTTTGTTTCCAAAAATTGGAAAAAAATTTGGGGGGGAAAAAAGGATTTTTGGCCTAATTCATGAATTAATTTTTCTCCATAAAATCTTGGACAAGTTTGAATTTGAGTCATGTGGGGTCAAAAAGAAGGTCATATGGTCAAACTTTATAAAAACCTTGTTAACACCCTAGAGGACACATCTTCAGCCATATCTTCATGAAACTTGGTTGGAATGTCTGTTTCCATAATATCTTGGACAATTTCAAAGTTGGGTCATGTGGAGCCAAAAAGTGGGTCAATATGAAAAATTCAACATATGTTGCTCATTTATAATCAGGTGAGCAATTCAGGGCCATCATGGCCCTCTTGTTTAAACAATAATTTATAAACTTTAAGACAATGTTTATGACCATAATCTTTGATCGAGTTTGATTATGGCTGAGATTGGCCAATTAGGTCAGGAGTTATGTCCCTTTTATTATAAAAAATGCCAGATTTCACATTGTTTACACCAAAGCGTCTTCATTTTCTTTTAGCAATCATTTTCAAACTTTTAGACAATGTTTATGACCATCAGCTCACAATCGGGTTCAATCATAATTGATATTGGCTAGTTAATTTTGGAGTTATTCCCTTTTCACTATAAAATGAGCCAGATTCCACTTTGTGTTTACACTCTAGTATCTTTATTTCTTAAGCAATCATCTTTCTCAGGTGAGCGAAAAAGGGCCATCTTGGCCCTCTTGTTTACCATACAGTTTACCAAAGACATATCTCTGAATTAATAGTAGTATATCAATCACTACAAATTTCATACTGTACGTTGATATTGTTGTTAACTTTGATAAAAAATGAATAATTTTCATACCCCTTTATTCATTTTCTGGGTTCCCCTTACCCTAAACATAATTATGTAGACGCTTTGATTAGGATTATAGACTGATGTTGGGATGTTTGAACAAGTAAAGAAGGGGACAGTTTGGAACTTGATTGTTCTTGACAAGTTCAGTACATGGTATATAAAGATGTGTCAGTTTGACATAAATTGGCCTTTGAAATGTAAGGTGTGAAATGATTTGTTTAAAAAAAAAAATGTTGTAGATTGTGCTTGAGTTAAATACCATATACATGGTCAGATTAGGCGCAGCTACGTATAAGGCGCATCCTAACTTTCAGGGTAACTTATTTGGAAAAAAAAAAAAATCACTTATCGTATCGTATGCGGCGAAATCTTGTTTTGAAATTTGCGCCGTCGTACATTTTGACAGACCGAAAGCTATCCGTACGTCACCGGGCTAATCATACGGTGAACCATTTTATTTACACATGGCATAAGATTACCGTTAGACCGTTACATTAACGACGGGAAGGATAAAGGAGACACATTTTCATAACATGACATTACTCAACCGTGTCCCGCATTCTAACACTGGAGACCATTGTCACCTGTCAAAATTCTCCTAACTAACAAACATTACGTAACAATTGCCACCTGTCAAGTTTCTCCTATACATCATGAGGTCCAGTAAAATAAACATATTTGTTTATATTGAAAATGGCTTCCATGAAGTTGTTTCAGTTTCTCACGATTATTTTATCATGAAATATACCTGTAGGATAACTAATAAGAACAAAAGCAGTAATCTGCTATTGTTTATCATGGTTTCGTATAGACTTTGTGTCATATTATCGTATTCATTGGCTTTCAGTATATCAATTTTCTGAGATCGTATACCGGTAATTTTCACTCCTCGGTGATTGAAAAAAGAAACCTGAAAAGCTGTATATCATCATATAAGGCGCACCCCCTCTATAAACTTGAATTATCTGGAAAAAAGTGCGCCTAATCTGCTTTTGAAAACATTGTCCTGATGTTCAGAGTAATAAAAACAAATATTTTGTGAAAAATAAGGGATGTCTCAATATGGCATTTAACATTTTGGCTTCCAATATCTTTAATTTTTAGCTGAATGTTATAAATTAAGCTTTCACACTTAAATATTTCCTGATATTTTGCACCTCTCAATTTCTGTATTATTTATATTTTATGATATCCACTCATATTTCCCACTTAAGCCCCCAAAGAAGCAGCTCCGGTCCCTGAAGTTGCCAAAGAGGAGCCTCCCAAACAAGGCCCTGCCCCCATTAACAGGAAGTCCCACCTACCACGTTTAGGCTTGGCTAGAGCTTTCAGGACAGCTAAGGAAGTTGTAGAATCCCAGAGATATTATAATGAGGTCATCACAATGGCACCTGAGGTAACATTTTATTTCTTTGTAGAACATTCAGATTTTGTTTGTTCTTAGACTCTACTGCATGATGTTAAGAATCACAAAAACAATATCATATACCAGAAGTATAATATAAAAGGAAATCTATGGTGAAATTTTAATGAGTTTCACTGGCTGTAACTTAAGTTATGATATTTTTATGTCCCCCTTCGAAGATAAGGGGGCATATTGTTTTGCAAATGTCGGTCTGTTGGTTGGTCCATTGGTAGCCCACTTCGGATCAATAACTGGAGAATGCTTGGGCCCACATTCCTCAAACTTCATAGGGTGAATTATCATGGCTAGTAGATGACCCCTATTGATTTTTGGGTCACTTGGTCAAAGGTCAAGGTCACAGTGACCTCAAATGTGAAAGTTGTTTCTGATCAATAACTTTAGAATGCTTGGGTCAACATTCCTCAAACTTCGTAGGGTGATTGATCATGAATAGTAGATGACCCCTATTGATATTAGTGTTACTGAGTCAAAGGTCAAGGTCACAGTGACCTCGATGGGAGTAGGGGGAGCATAGGGGGACATATGTGTCAACTCTTGTTTATTCCAGCTTTGCATGTGCAAATTATTTACCAAAACCAAGATACTAAATTGCATAATTTGAACAACATTTTCATTGCATTTAACTGTTATTTTACAGCTGCAGATATTTGCACATTATGTATCATTTGTGTTAGTCTACAATATGTTAATGTTATTTTATATTTCTATTTCATGAAAATTTTATCTTTATAAAATATAAAGGGACTTTAAGTATGTTCAAAGTCAGTAACACTGGGTATATTTTATAAGGCTATACATGCAAAAACAAAGAGGTGACACTTAGGGATCACTTTTCCATCATCTGTCTGTCGGTCCGTCAGTCACACTTTTTCTGTCTTGCTTCAGTAAGTGACACACGTGTTCTAGAGACTAGACTAGACTATTTGAGTTACCGTAGCTTCGACAGTATTTCAGTCATATAGCGACGTCCAGCTAATTACAGGTGGAGAAAGACTCCGAATGCACGGAGGCATCCGGGTAGAACCACTGACCTACCGCAAGCCAGCTGGAAGGCTTCCCCACATGAAAATCCGAATTATCCTGCCGGGATTCAAACCCACACAGTGAGGGGCTGAGTGAGTAACTTTACCCTCTCAGCCATGGAAGCCCCTGCATGTTCTAGAGAACACTCTTGTATTTTCTCTATATCTATACCTAACAGATAATTTTATGCAGTATATTTTTATATGCCACTTGAGGTGATGGTATATTGGCATCATCTTCTCTGTCCGTCTGTCCATCCATCCGTATGTACTTCCATACCTCCATTTCTTGTGAATGCAACTCCTCCTACATTTTTGACCTTAACTTTCATATTGGAAGCCTCTATAATCTTTATCTTCATATTTGTGGTGACTTATATTGTGGCAGCACTGGCACTCTTGTTTAAATTTTGAACGAAATACAAGCATTTCATTGGACAATTAAGTAGGACAAACTACTGATTATTTAAAAGCATGTCACACAAAATTTACATTATTTTAAAGTTGAACAAATATGTAAAAATGGCAAACATTTACCACAGTGTTAAGAATTTATCACAGTTTGAAGCAAATATCTAAACTTTACTTTGGTACATGAACCTGAAATGCTTAAAAAAACAAATCACTTTTTCTTTTCTAAATCTTATATGAGTGATACAGAAATAATATCAAAAAGAGAAAAAAATAGAAAGAAACAATGTTGACCCTACTGGGATTCCAACCCACAACTCTCAGTTTTAATGCAGTTTGCAGCATTTTTAGCCTGAATTTGTCTGTTGTGCATCTTGTGTCATTAACCTTTGCTTTAAACAACATCTCCTGAATTGCTGAGCAGATTTTAATGAAAGTTAATAGGAATGATCCTTGGTTGGTACTGTACTGTTCCGGTCCACTGAGAAAAATGGTCACGAAATCTTTTAACAACAGATTGAATTGGCAAATGTCAGTTATAATCAAACTTGGCAGAGATGATGGCAATAATCCTTGAAATGACACTTAAAAATGATTGCTTAAGAAATGAAATTGCATGTTTGTAAATAATTCAAAATCTTGTAAACAAAAGTATTGATAATTCAAGGGCTATAACTCCCAACTAATTGGCCAATTTCAGCCATAACAAAACTTGGCCGAGATATTTTAGCTGTTATCATTGTCACAAAGTTTAAAAAATGATTGCTTAAGAATTGAAGATGCTAGAGTACAAACAAAGTAAAATCTAACATTTTTCAATAATAAAGGACCATAACTTCCGACCTGAAGTGCCAATGTAGACAAACACGGCCTAGAGATTGCTTATAAATGAAGTTGCTATAGTGTAAACAAAGTGAAATCTGGCATTTTTTTCATATTTAAAATGCTGTTACATCTGACCTAATTGGTCAATATCAATCATAATCTAACTTAGCAAAGAGATTATAGCTAAATACATTGTCATAAAGTAAAGGGACTTGTTCCTGTATCATTAATAAAAAAACAAAAACAAAAAACTACTGTACACATAAATATCAACAAGGGTGGACACAAAGTTTAGGGTCGACTCACTTTAACTGGTTTATTCAAGTCATAAAATCAATAAAATTTACATATAAAATCAATAAAATTTACATATGAAATCAATAAAATATACATTTCTCTTTTGAAATCTACCAAAATATTGTGAAACTTATCTCCCTTTGTCTGCTTATGCTTTTGAAATATTTGTGAATCCGCAAACAGGACAACGACCTGCACCAGAAGTGAAAGGACACATTTGGAATAATTCGAATTTTTATGTTGCGTTACTGGTCAGCCATATTGCGATTATATTCCTGGCATCTGTCTCCAAACTTACTAAACATGCCACACACACCACAGTGGCAAGCAAACACACCAAAGTCATACAGTTTGTAATCATGCGACGCTTTGCAAACGCTAGAAGAATAATGAGTTCCCTGTATAGGGTATGAGTGCGCACACACAGGAGTTGCCCAGTAGATGAAGTGTTTAAATATAGCGATCACATGATGCATACCTGGAAGAAATGCTAGTGTAAACATGTGAAAGCCAAAGGCTTAATGGAAAATAATTCATCAATGGGGACAGATAGCTGTTGCAATAAGCTGCGGTAATAATAAAAAGGGATTGCCCATTGTGAATTTCTCAACAAAATCTCTATAGAAACCTTTAAAAGATATTGATATTTTCATTGCAGAGTTCAGTTTTTCCCTAAAACTGATTTTTCATGCTGTCATTATGAATACACAGAAAGTTCCAAAACAGAAAAGCAGTTCAACTTCTGTTTTGTCCACTGATACAAATATTGAAGCTTGTTCTGATTTTGATTTTACCAGAGTCAATTGATCTTAGTGACTGTTTGGAACAAATTAAAATCAATGTGACCAGAACCACACTAATGGCATCCTTATGGATATGTAAACATATCCATACACTGAAAAATTTGTAAGATTACTATGGAATGAATTTAGTAAAATAAGGAGGTCATAAAGTTGAAATCAAACAGACCACAGAATTTTAACAGAAAATAAACAAATTCCTTGCCTTTCTATTTCAAAGTTAAGAAATGCTCTGGGAAGAACCTAACTCGCCATCATGCAGAAATTACTACTTTAGGTTATTTACATACCATTGTAGTTTCTAATGTGGAGAGCTACTAATTCTTTTTACAGGAGTAGATCTTCATGTATGTAAAATGAATTGATGTTCTGATTAAGAAATGTCACAGATATTTTGTTCACAATTAAATGTTTCCAGTGCAAAATAATGGTAGAAGAAAACATATTAACAAAAAGTAACACATTAGAAGCGGTTCCGGTTATGATTTATTCATCTGTATAACATATTCCACTCATATTCATCAATGAAGAATCACATTGCATAGATTCGCACTAAGCACAGAGAGGTACAGTTAAACTTCCTGTGGAAAACATGCAAATCAGCAAGGTCAGCAAGGCCTGTTTTTGTTTTTCAGCTACATATAATGGCTGTCTAAAAACAGACATAAGTAAAGGACATTAAGGTAGAAAGGGGGATTGAAAAAGGATGAAGAAATCAACTTATCCTTGTGGTGTGTGTTCAAATAACTCAGTACAAAGGAAAGTGTTGCCTGTGATGGCTGTGATACATGGTTTCACTATGTATGTTCACATGTGCAAGATACATGTAAGAGTTACCTTTCTGATGAATGGTACTGAGAAAAATGTTTTAAGAATGAGGATGTAATTAAATTTAACTGAACAACCTACTGTGCGATGCTCTTTTGTAATGTACATTACACATGTCACTACAATAAAAATTCTATCTGTTTATATTTCTCAGATGAGTTTCAGAGGTGGCAAACCACTCAAGAACCATCAAGTTCAAAACCCAATATCTCAAACAAGAGTGATTTAATTTTGAACATAAAATGAAGTTTACACTTTGAAACCAATAATAACAACTTGTCCTTGTTAAAAGTTTTTGGGTTGAGCCAGTACTCTGTTTACGATAAAAAAAAAGATGTGTTTCAGTAAGGTGTGTGTAGGGGAGGGGGCTCATAAAAAAAAAAAAAATAAGAAAAGACATAATCTTTCTAAATTTTAAAATAGGGCTAACTTTAAATCAATATGTTTAAGCTATATAATCTACATCTTGAAAAAGAAGGTGAATGAAAATCTCATCCATACACTATCATAATGGTATTTAACCCTTTACTTAATTAACATTTAACTAGTCTTGATAAATATTAATTAACCAAACTTTGAATGGTATACAAATCAATAGATTTTTCTATGCCATGCAGACTATATTTCAATTTTGTATGAACAAAAAGAGGAGACCCTGATCAGTATGATCTGGGTCTGCTCAGTTTAACATTGAGTCAAAATGAGTTTATTTGAAGTAGAGGGTTAAAATGTCATAAACCAAGCACAGGTTAAAGAATGTATGTATACATGTAAGCCCCCAACCACCCACTTTATTTATAATAAAAATAAAGATAATAATTGGCAATTTCCATTGCATTTCCATCCTTTTGTTTTCTTAAATATATATAATTATGTATAAATAATACATTTAAAAATCATTTATGCATATAGTATAATACTTAATTATCTCTTAATTGAATAAATATATTTATATAAACATAAACACATTACTTTTTTTTTTATTTAAAAAAACCAGGGGGTTTTAATATTTCTATTCATATCGATGTCCTCGCCTTGCTGACGTCTCCTATACAACTGTCTGTACTGGGCTGGCGTTATGTCTGTAACAAATATTATAAATATTAGAATGGTTTGTCATTACACCTGTTTTAGAAAATACCAAACGAGCACTACACTTTGTTTACTTTTTATTGGAAAAATGTTGAAATCCATTACACTAATTTTCTATGGTTGTACGCTTATAACTGATAATTTGAAATAGTAATTAATGAGATTATTATATTTCTGAAATATTTCATCCTATAACCAACATATCATAAGGCCAAGGGCAACGGGTAGGTCATTGTATAGAAGAATTATCTTACTGGTATTACATTTCCGATGTTGTCATCTTTCACAGTCTGCACATTGAATGGCCTGACTCCGTCCAGTAATGTTCAAAGAACAGTCGATACACGGATAGTCCGACATGATGAGTACATTCTATTTCTTTTATACGATGCGAATTGTTGTTTGAGTAATTTTGTGTCAGTATGATTTAATTTATGTGTGAAAACCGATAAAGCAAACCGATGTCATTAACGATTCGCAGTTTTGGTAATACTGACATTAACCTATGATGATTGCTAATTAAAGCAATTAATCAATCATAATTGATTTGATAATAGTAATTAACAGTCGGCTTTTGATGTTTGTACATAATTATTGCCTTTAATGATTAAAAGGTTCGGCATCATGCTTGTATGTATATGGTTTCGCAACTTTAAGATAAATTATAATATTGCGTTGGCATTTTTCGTTAAATATTAACACAACATGAATGCATTTAGATAAATGTAGGATGATAATGAAACACTTATGATATACAAAATTGAATTTGAAATTAAATGACATTCCCCGGTATATAGTTTATATCCTGTTGCCATGTGAGGTTCCGCGTCTTATTTTTTTTCTACAAAAATCGATGTCATTGTTTTCAAATAAGTACATAAACATCAAATATGAAATAAATTCAAGTTATGGATGCTTAATGAACATCAGCTACATAAACTTATTCATATTCAAGCAATTTCCCGATATAATTTTTAAAGTGGTACGCTTCGACCGCATAAATGGTACGCTTCGGTAATGGTACGCTTCGTCTATAATCCTCAGTTCTGTATATTACCGAGAAACTGCAGACTGATTCTCTAAAGTTCTTCTTTGTAGCTCACCTGAGTACATGTGCTCAGGATGAGCTATTAGGATCGATAAATGTCCATCGTTCGTCTGTCTATACGTCTGTCATTCGTCTGTTGTCCACAATTTGTTTGTTTGCACTCTAGCATCTTCATTTCTTAAGCAATCATCTTCAAACTTTATGGCAATGCTTACTACCATGATCTCTTGGTTAAGTTTGATTATGGACTATATCGGTCTATTCGATCAGGAGTTAGCCCCTTTAATATTAAAAAATGCCAGATTTCACTTTATTTGCACTCTAGCATCTTCATTTCTTAATCAATCATCTTCAAACTTTATGACAGTGTTTATTACCACAATCTCTTTGCCAAGTTCGATTATGGCTGATATTGGCCAGTTAGGTCAGGAGTTATGCCCCTTTTAATATTAAACAAGAAAGTCAGTAGAACTGACAGATGCTCCCCGAAGAACGTCATTGTTACAAATAAGGCCTTGGTCAATGGGTGGGAGGATATGTTGAAATCCCCATTCCTAAATCATATCTATTCTCCTCATCAGATGAGATGTTTTACCAACTCTAATTTGGAGACTTAGTAACAGTTTACTATTTAATATGATAATACGTGTTACTCATCAGATCTTTCATTGATTTTTTTTTAGTTTTTATACTACTAAAAATAAAGTCATACATTTCAATGTGTGCTCATATCAAAGAGGTTAACCAACACTCTTGACATATGACTAGATATTTGAAATAGTGTATAATGGCCTAAACAACAATTAGCTGACATGATTATGATTGACATTACTAGCATATTGAATTTTGTGAGGTTTTGTTTAAATGATATCTCCTGTTAAATTAGGCAAATGACATGAATATTAGTAAAAGGTAGTAGGGGCCATAATCTTTAAAAATTGGGAACCGGGATATGCTTCTTGGTATAAAGCTTCCCATAAAGTTTAAAAACCAAAAAGTCAAGGGGCCATAACTCTGTGAAAAATTGAGGAACCAGGTCACGCCGACGATATGCGTATCTACTCTTGGTGATAAAGCTTCCCATAAAGTTTTGTTGAATTCAAGCCATTAGTTACTGAGAAATAGCCCGGACAAGAATCATGCAACATGAACTATAGGCCAAAAAGTCAAGGGGCCATAACTCTGTGAAAAATTGAGGAACCAGGTCACGCCAACGATATGCTTATCTACTCTTGGTGATAAAGCTTCCCATAAAGTTTTGTTGAATTCAAGCCATTAGTTCCTGAGAAATAGCCCGGACAAGAATCATGCAATATGTACTATAGGCCAAAAAGTCAATGGGCCTTAACTCTTTAAAAATTTAGGAATCGGGTCATGCGACAATATGGCATCTCCTCTTGGTAATAAAGCTTCCCATAAAGTTTCGTTGAATTCAAGCCATTAGTTCCTGAGAAATAGCCCGGACAAGAATCATGCAATATGTACTAAAGGCCGAAAAGTCAATGGGCCATAACTCTGTAAAAAATTGAGGAACCAAGTCATGCCGACGATATGCGTATCTACTCTTGGTGATAAAGCTTCCCATAAAGTTTCGTTGAATTCAAGCCATTAATTCCTGAGAAATAGTCCGGACAAGGAAAGTGTGACGGACGGACGGACGGACGAAGCGGCGACTATATGCGTCACCTTCGGTGAGCATAAAAATGCCAGATTTCACTTTATTTGCACTCTAGCATCTTCATTTCTTAAGCAATCATATTCAAACTTTATGACAATATTTATAGCCATAATCTTTCAGCCATTTTAGATTATGGCTGATATCGGCCAATTTGGACAGGAGTTACGGCCTTTTTAAAATTAAAAATTGCCAGATTTCATTTTGTTTGCACTCTAGCATTTTCACATCTTAAGCTATCATTATCAAACTATATAATAATGTTAATAGCAATACTCTCTAGGCCAAGTTTAACTATGGCTGAAATCGGATGATTAGGTCTGGATATATGGCCCTTTGATTACTAAAAATGTCAGATTTCACGGTTTACACTCTAGAATCTTTTCATCATTTCATCGACTATGTTTAAAAACATAATCTCTCAGTCAAGTCTAACTTCAATTTTTACCACAGGTACTGTTTGGTTTGTGGAATTGAAATGATCTCATGGATTATGTATTCAGTACAACTATGTTATAATTTAATAATTTGTACAGGCAATGAAGGCAGTTTTTCTCAGGTGAGCGACTTCACGGCCATCTTGGCCCTCTTATTCAAATCCAGGAATATAGTTAATTAAGCAAGATTTGCCTATCTTCTTAAGTCTTTCAATTTCTAAACTGTTTGATGTGAAAGCCTATTAGGGTCACTGGCAAAAAATATTTTGATAAAGGCGTTATAATGCGAAATAAAGGCGTTATTACGCTAATAAACTCATTATAATGCAGAGAAACGCTTAATTAAGCCAAAAAAGTAATTATAATGAGAATATAAGGTGTTATTATGCGGAGAAACAAATCAAAATAAAGGTTAAAAAAAACTCATAATTACAAAGGTTTTATAACTCAAAACAAAGGCCTTATAACGCAAATCTGAAACTCGTAATTATGGGAAACAATATCAATTAAAATGATACTGAATTTGAATATATTAAAATAAATAAATAGCAGCATTCTGCAAACTAATCATGATTGTTTGAACTAAAAATACTTGAAATATGTAATAAATTCTTACCATTACTAAACTTTTTTACATACTGGTCTAACCATTTTTTTTTTAATTCAAAATAGGCCCATCACTAAAATCTATGTAAATAAGAGACACATTTCAAAGTTTACCTGAATTTTCTATGAAGTATTTCGGTTGATCATCTTGCTAAATTCAAAAGACTTTTTACCTATACAAATTATAAAAATAAAAATAACATAGTTTTTCTTTTTTCTTCTTAAACCTGATCTGAGTGAGATATATTGACCAACAAGAAGAATAGAAAGAAAAAGTTTGACATCTTCTGGGATTCAAACCCACAAACCCCAGTTTCAAGGCAGTTGATTAATGGATGCTCTTTAACTGGAGGCATTAGGTTGTCAGACTACCCTAAAAAAAAAAAATAATAATTTCCTCCCAAGATACCCTTAAGAATGCAACTCCATCACACTATAAACATTTTTTGGGGGGGGGTGGGGGGGAGAATGCCCCTGGACCCCACTAATACAAACATCACAATCAGATTGTGTGCCCTTATTTACATATACAATGAAAAAAATATTTGAATAATTATTTGACAACAACTTAACAGCGTGTCAAATCATTTTACTTATGTTACTTACCCATTTCAATGCAACAGATTTTAGTGACACAGCCATGATTTACCAATGATCCTTTGAGTGCATTCTTACAGGTCATTCAGACCGGTGTTGACAAGTTAGTTCCATTCATTAATATAGCAAAAAAGGTCATGACCTTACTAACCTGATGTACACAATCACAATGCATTGATTCACTTCTGAGCGCAAAGTGATCCTAAAAGGTGAAATTGGCTTTGGTAATTATGCAAATCAGCAATGCCTGCTTTTGATTGACAGCTACTTAAGACTGGTGGAAGCTGCCAGTCTAAAAATGACTCAGCAGAGTCTAATAACCAACAATTATTTATTTATCAATGCTGTTTAAACACACACACACACACCTTTCCTCGAAGTGAAATACATGTAGTATAAGAAGTTTAACTTTGCTTGTAAAAACTAAATTTAATTCAATATCACGATATCTTTATTGTAGTGTCTCAAAATGGTAATGTTTATCATACATGTGTTGCAATGATTAAGTTGTTAGAGCTACAATTTTAGGTGGAGGGTTGCCTACCGCAATATATAATATATAATTATTGTTATTATTACTGATGATGATGAAATGAATATCATCATCATCATCATCATCATCATCAAAACCTTCCAGTTGGCTTGTGCTAGGTCGGTGGTTCTACCCGGATGGTTTGGTGAACTAGAGAACTTCCATGGCCTGTTATTAGTAGTATGATGCTTAATGACCGAAATACTTTAACAAAAATATGTTTTGTTATGTATTCTATATTACCTATTTTTAGCTTACCTGAGCATAGCTCAGGGTGAGCTTTAGGATACTTGATTATCCATCGTCCGTCAACAATTTTGATGTTTACACACTAGAGGCCACAATTTTGATCCAATCTTCCTCAAACTTGGTCAGAATGTTTGTCTTGATGATATCTTGAACCCTTTCGAAAATGGGTCAGGTTGGATAAAAAAGTAGGTCAGTAGGTCAAATCTTAGAAAAATCTTGTTTACACACTAGAGGCCACAATTTTGATCCAATCTTCCTCAAACTTGGTCAGAATGTTTGTCTTGATGATAGCTTGAACCATTTAGAAAATGGGTCAGGTTGGATCCAAAAGTAGGTCAATAGGTCAAATCTTAGAAAAATCTTGTTTACACACTAAAGGCCACAGTTTTGATCCAATCTTCCTCAAACTTGGTCAGATTGTTTGTCATGATTATATCTCGAAGCAGTTTGAAAATGGGTGGGGCTGGACAGAAATGTAGGTCAGTAGGTCAAATCTTAGAAAAAACTTGTTTATACTCTGAGGGCAACATTTTTGGTCCAATCATCCTCAAACTTTGGCAGAATGTTTGTCATGATGATATCTTTTGTGGATGGGGTCAGAAAATTCCAGAACATTGTTTCACCTCATCATCTTAATTCTAAAGCAATCTGTTTTGTACAGGCAATGAATGATACTTTTCTCAGGTGAGCGATCTAGGGCCATCTTGGCCCTCTTGTTATCTTATTCTTTATATACAGAGGAATCTCTTTTGGGGGAAGAGGGAATCAATGGGGATACTTAACCTAGATGAGTGTCGAATAGAATTTCAATTTGAATAAACAATCATTAGTTATTTCTAAAATTTTCAAAATAACTCAAGTCTTATTTCTCTGTAATATGATGAAGTAAGTGCACTATTCCTCGTAAAGATTAGTATCAATTTTCAAATAAATCAATTTCCTATTAATGCATTCAAACCCGTGTTCGTTGCTTGCTTATTCATTTTATTTTTTCCTTATATATTATTTAAATTATCTGATGCTTCCTTATATAAATATCATTAATTCTCCATTATCATTGAAACTATTTTGCATTTCAGTCAGGTCTGTGCATCATATTTTTGGAGTTATTGCCCTTTGTTTAATTTCAAACTTGTTTTTTGTCCAGAACATAACTCAAAAAGTATCCAAGCTGAGAAGTGTCATGCACAAGAACTGTAACTTTGCACATCAAATTTTTTAGTTATTGCCCTTTGTTAAATTTCATACTTAATTTTTGTCCAGAGCATAACCCAAAAAGTATAAAAGCTATTAACTTGAAACTTCACAGGTGGATAGACCTCATGATGGAAGAGTGTCATGCACAAGAACCATAACTCTGCGCATCATATTTTTGGAGTTATTGCCCTTTGTCAATTTGATGCTTATTTTTTTTACAAGAACATTTCTCGCACATTTTAAGATCATAGATCATAAACCTCAAGAAGGATAATTGCAGTGCAAAAGAACCTTAATTCTGCAAATCATATTTTTTGAGTTATTGCCTGTTGTTTAATTTCATGTTCAGTTAAGTTTTGTCTGGAGCATAACACATGCACTATGAGACATATAACCTTGAAGTTTCATAGGTAGGTAGAACTTTAACTTTAACTATTTGCATATGTCACTGTGTGCCTTAGTGTATATATGTGTGTGAGGGGAAAGGGGTGAGGGGAGACATCAGTTTTCTATGAAAACAAATCTCTATTTAAATATTGAAAGGGCCATAACTCCTGATCTAATCCGCCTATTTCAGCCATAATTTAATATGGCCGAGAGATTTTGACTTTAAAAATTGTCATAAAAATTGAAAATGATTGTTTAAGAAAAGAAGTTGCTAGGTGTAAACAAAGTGATTTTTTTTTACATTTAAAGTGCCATTACTCCAGACCTTATACCAACCATAATCCAACTTCCCTAAAGGCATATAGTTATAAGTAATACGATAAAACATTAATTTTCATGAGTGACTTTTTTCCATTGATTTGCATGAATATATATCCCAAGGAAACTGTTTATTCAAAAGACACATATTTTCTGTAACAGTATCCAATGAATATAATAATGTACCATCAGAATTGATTTTATAATTTAATGTCAATGAAAAATAAAGATTTTAAAATGGAGGAACATCATATCCACTGATCTTCATGCAGGTACACGATGCCTACATAGAGATGGCCGACATGCTGGTAAAAACAGATCCTCTTGGTGCTGTTGATGTGTACTGTCGCTTCCCTGTGTCTGACAAGCCCAGTTTTGATGATGCATACATTTTTGGTGAAATTGTTCGACTGCTGATGAAGGCTGAGAAGTTTGATGATTCAAGGCTTGCCCCAAATATGACAATTTATGGCAAGATACTTGGATTAGGTATGTCATAGAATAGAAATTGCAATGTATGGTTCCCCCACACTGCTGTGGTCACTCATTTTTGTGTCAGCTGCTGTAAACAGAGGTGACACATTATAAGAGAATCACTTCAATGTTGTCTGTCTGTCACTCTTTTTCTGTTACACTTCTTTAATCTGCAATTACTCCTGCTTCACTCATGCCTTTGAAACGAAAGTTTGTTGATGGACAGAGCTTGACAAGACCCGCTTTTTTTTTTTCAGATGTTTGGAAAAGGTCCTTAATTCAATATTTTTAGCTCACCTGAGCACAACATGCTCATAGTGAGCTACTGTGATCGTCTTTTGTCTGGTGTCCATGTGTCCGGCATTAACAATTTCCTTTAAACAACATCTCCTCTTAAACTATTGAGCCAAATTTGATGAAAATTGCCTGTTTTGTTCCTTGTATGAAGCTCTACCAAAGTTGTTTAAATGGTTCTGGTCTGTTGCGTATCTGGGTCACAGGAGCTAAAAATAGATTTTTGAAGTGAAATTTTTAAAAATCTTCTTCTTCAAGATCGCAAGGCCAAGAGCTTAGATATTTGGTGTGTGGCATTGTCTACCCAAGTTTGTTCAAATCATGGCCCTGGGGTCAAAATTGGCCCTGCCTTAGGGGTCACTTGATTTTATATAGACTTATTAGAGCTATGACTTTCAAAATTTGGATGGCAGGTACAGTTTTTATGTGGAATTTGGATGATCTTGCTGTACTTCTGCATGGATTATGTATTCAGTATGACTCATAATACGATAATTGTCAATGAAGGCAATGTTTATCAGGTGAGCGATTCAGGGCCATCTTGGACCTCTTGTTTTAAAAATATCACCATTTTTTTTTATTTTGGAAAAAAATATCCTGGAATAAGATGCAACTTTTGGGAAAAGTGTATGAATTTAAAGAATTTTTCAGGGGATAAGGGACCCATGAATAGCTCCTGATAAGGGAAAAAAGCCCAACAAGAGGAATTTTTTGCACTTAGTGTGAATATTGTTTAAGTTATTAACTTTTTCTCACCCCTTTATCCTGCAATAACTCCAGCTATACTCGTGCTATTGATATGAAATTTTATTAATTGAAAATTTTTCCACAATGTTAACCATAGTAAGATATTTTACACTTAAAATAAAATTGTAGTGAAATTCTTCCTATCCAAATGATCCTGTGAGGATCTGAATCCACAGTGATAAGGGGAGGAGTGATTAAAGTCAGAGATTTACCTGCTTGGCCAGTATCTTTTACGTTTCACGTCATGTATGATTATAACAGAATGATGCTAATAATACAAGGTAGTTCTTCTGTGTTTATGAAAACATACCTGAATAATTTATGTTTAAATTCAAAATTCAAGAATATATATACTGCTTATGAATGTTGTTGTAGTCTTTACTTTGTGAACTTTACTTTGTTGGCTTGTTAATTAATTAAAAAAAAATGAGTACCAATTTAAAATTTTTTTAAAAAATTTAATTAAGTCAATAACACATCATTACATTTTTTTACATTTTCCCAAACTTTGGATTATATATTCAGTATATAATGATTATGTACACTGTACTTTCATGTTTTTCTGTTATAGGAGCCCTAGAAAAATATGTGAAAATTCTTGAAGACAAATACAAGAATGAAACACTTAAAACTGTATATGCTGGTGTGAATGGACGAGATGTTGAAGATCCAGAAATGCAGGCATTCTTCAAGTTCAAATGTTGGATCTAAAAGATAAAAGGCAAAGAATTAGAAAGTAAGAAAAAAAGAGTTTGTAGAGGACCAAGGAAAAAAATATAGAAAAAAAAGGAAAAAATATAGAATACCAAAGAAAAGGTAAAGAATACCAAGAAAAGGTAATTGAATACCAAAAAAAAAATGATTGCTTTATAATTACTGATGCTAGAGTGTACAGCAACAAAGTACAGTTCTAGCTTTTTTATTATTATTCAAAGCCCATAACTCCTAACCGTACAAGACTATAACAGCCATTATCAAAGTTGGTCGAGAGATTATGGCAATAAACAATTTCATGAAGTTTGAAGATAATTGCTTAAGGATGTTTCAGCAGGTTACCACTGATTTTAATTTTGGTAACTTATTTTCAGTACAATGATAAAGGAAATCCCAAATGTTATGAATTTTGTATTAAAAACATGACTAAAAGTATATTTGCCAAATGCTGAGGGCCAAAAAGTCACATTTTAGTGTTTTTATGCAAATTTGGCTATAACTTTCACAAAAAAAGCAGTATAAGTGAAAAAACAAACATCGTGAGGGATACATTTTTTCCATCTGTCTGCTGAATTTTTTTTATCAAGAAAAACATATTTAAAATTTCATAGTTTTTGGGTAGTTATTGTTTACATTTTTGTCCTGAAACAATGGTGGATTTTACTCGTTTTGTATTTTCCATGCATGTTTGACAGTATTTTCACCTGTAACTTATAAAACATATAAGGTACAAGTTGTGAGAAAATATTCTGAAAATATTATTTTGAAATGTAATTATAGTATTTAGAATGCAGTCTTTCTTATTTTTTTAATGCTTTGAGTTTTTTCAACAAATTTTAGCAAACCTTAGTGTTTTACCATAAGCTAAATATCTAAAACCAGTAGGTGACCCCCCCCCCCCCCCCCCTTATTTTTAATTCAAATATCTTTTAGTTATAGTCTAAAGTACTTGTGCGCAAAATTTTAGAAAAATCTGAAACACCTTTAAGAAATGAAAATGCTAGAGTGTAAACAATGTGAAATAAGGTATTTTTTAAATTTAAAGGGGCATGACTCCTGACCTTATTAGTCAATATTAGCTATAATCAAGCTTGGCTGAGACTTTATGGCTATTAATATTGCCATAAAGTTAGAGTTTTGAGAAAGTGGAAGTCTTGACAACGTGCTCATGATGAGCTTTTGTGATCGCCTTTTGTCTGGCGTCCGTCCGTGCGTGCGTCTTGCATCAACTTTTCCTTTAAACAACTTCTCCTCCTAAACCACTGGATGGATTTTGACCAAACTTCACAGGAATCATCCTTATCATGACCTCTATCAAAGTTGTTCAAATTATTTTGATTGGGTGAATAAGTAGGTCACAGGAGCTAAAAATAGATTTTAAAAATGAAAATTTAAAAAATCTTCTTCTCCGAAACCACAAGGCCTAGCCTTTTGATTTTTGGTATGTAGCATGATCTTATGACTCTCTACCAAGATTGTACAAATTATGACCCTGGGGTCAAAATTGGCCCCACCCCAGGGGTCACTTGATTTTACATAGGCTAATATAGGAAAAACTTGAAAAAATCTTCTTCTCCGAAACCACAAGGCCTAGCCTTTTGATTTTTGGTATGTAGCATGATCTTATGACTCTCTACCAAGATTGTTCAAATTATGACCCTGGGGTCAAAATTGGCCCCGCCCCAGGGGTCACTTGATTTAACATAGGCTAATATAGAAAAAAACTTGAAAAATCTTCTTCTCAGAAACCACAAAGCATGGAGTTTAAATATTTGGTATGTAGCATGATCTTATGACCCTCTACCAAGATTGTTCAAATTATGACCCTGGGGTCAAAATTGGCCCTGCCCCAGGGGTCACTTGATTTAACATAGGCTAATATAGAAACAAACTTGAAAAATCTTCTTCTCAGAAACCACAAGGCATGGAGTTAAGATATTTGGTGTGTAGCATTGTCTAGTGGATCACAACAAAGTTTGTTCAAATCATGACCCTGGGGTCAAATTTGACCCCACCAAGGGGTCACCTGATTTTACATAGGCTAATATAGAAAAAACTTGAAAAATCTTCTTCTCTGAAACCACAAGGCCTAGCCTTTTGATTTTTAATATGTAGCATGATCTTATGACTCTCTACCAAGATTGTTCAAATTATGACCCTGGGGTCAAAATTGGCCCCGCCCCAGGGGTCACTTGATTTAACATAGGCTAATAGGAAAAAAACTTGAAAAATCTTCTTCTCAGACACCACAAAGCATAGAGTTTAGATATTTGGTGTGTAGCATTGTCTAGTCGATTCTTACGAACTTTGTTCAAATCATGACCCTGGGGTCAAAATTGGCTCTGCCCAGGGGTCACTTGATTTTACATAGCCTAATGATACCAGGTGAGCGATCCAGGGCCATCATGGCCCTCTTGTTTAAATTTTAAAATGGGTTTACTCCTGACCAAACTGTTTTATAGCAGCCATAATCGAACTTGGCTGAGACTTTATTAGTGTGGCACTTGGTATATGACATCATTTTAAGCTATTGTGGAAAGCATATTTTGCATCGATTCAGAGGGAAAAATTGCTTAAGTATTTTATTCCTTTATCAATGTTAATGGTATATAGCTCATGTGAAGTGGAAAATTGTACCTTATACAAAGGTCCCAATGATTCCTTTGTCAGATGCACAGTTTTCCCAAACATTCGGGAAAAACCTTCTGAGTTTGTGAAATATTGTTTGCTAACACATAAAGCACATCACTATTACTGTTTTCTCTGATGTAAGGAAATACTGTCCATCTGACGAAAGAATCATTAGGGCTTTTGTGTAGTACACAATTTTCCGCTTCACATATGATATATCCAATTAAGTTTAATGAAGAAATACAGTACTTACAGCATTTTTCTTTTTCGAATCAAGGCAAATAATGCTTCTTTTTATAACTTAAAATAATGTCATAAACCATGTGGTATGGCCACACCTTATATGGTTATAAACATTGCCATGAAGCTTTAAGATGATTGCTGAAGAAATGAAGCTGCTAGAGTGTAAACAAAGTGAAATCTGGCTATTTTTAGCTCACCTGAGCACAACGTGCTCAAGGTGAGCTTTTGTGATCACCCTTCGTCCGTCGTCGTGCATCATGCATCGTCAACAATTTGCTTTAAATGACATCTCCTCTGAAACCACTGGACAGAATTTGATTAAACTTGGCAGGAATGTTCCTTGGGTGAGGCTTTACAAAAGTTGCTAAAATAAAGTTGATCCATGAAGAACTCTGGTTGCCATGGCTACAAAAAGAGAAATAATTTGAAAACTTTAAAAATCATCTCCTTCAAAACTACTGGCCAGATTTCAAAATAATTTGGTACAGATGTTCCTTGGGTCAACCTCTACCAAAGTTGCTAAAATTATTCCGATCCGTAAAAAAACATGGCCGCTAGGGGCGGGGCCTTATGTAAAACCTTTAAACAACATCTCCTCTGAAACCACTGGACAGAATTTGATTAAACTTGGCAGGGATGATCCTTTGGTCAACCTTCACAAAAGTTGCTAAAATAAACTTGATCCATGTAGAACTCTGGTTGCCATGGCAACAAAAAGAAAAAAAAATGAAAACTTTAAAAATCATCTTCTTCAAAACTACTGGCCAGATTTTAAAATAAATTGGTACAGATGTTCCTTGGGTCAACCTCTACCAAAATTGCTAAACTTTTTCCGATCCGTAGAAAACATGGCCGCCAGGGGTGGGGCTTATTTGCCTTATATGTATATAGGGAAAACTTTAATCAACATTTCCTCTGAAACCACTGGACAGAATTTAATTAATCTTGGCAGGAATGATCCTTGGGTCAACCTTCACAAAAGTTCCTAAAATAAACTTGATCCATATAGAACTCTGGTTGCCATGGCAACAAAAAGAAAAAAAATATGAAAACTTTAAAAATCATCTTCTTCAAAACTACTGGCCAGATTTTAAAATAAATTGGTACAGATGTTCCTTGGGTCAACCTATTTATCTCAGTTGATCGATTTAGGGCCATCATGGGCCCTTGTTGTTAGCCATCCATTAAACCAATTTGTTTTAATCTTTTCTTGTTTATATTAACCCTTTCCCTCATATAGACTCATTTTGACGCACTCAGTAGGTACCACATAAAGCCTGACCTGCAGAAAACCACAGTTAAACCTGACCAAATTTAATTATAAAGTCCTCATTTCCAGACCACTGAGGAGCAGCGAACAGCATAAAACCTGATCAGCCTGCGAGTTACTCGCAGGCTGATCTGGTTTTATGCTGTTCGCAAAGGTCTTTTCATGGTTTCCTCTATGAGGGAAAGGGTTACAGAACCATAGCTCCTAACCAAACTGACCAGTATTAACCCTTATCAAACTTGGCCGAGAGATTATGGCTTTTATATTGTCATGAAGATTGAAGATGATGGCTTAGGAATTGAAGATGCTAAAGTGTAAACAAACATGTAGACAACGGAAGGATGAATGACAGACATTCATCAGTCCTGTTCACTCATCCTGAGCACATGACATTGTGCTCAGTAGAGCTTAAATAAAAAGCAATATACTCAAAGACTTCATAAATTTAATCATGTAATTTAATATATTTATGAAGTTCTTAGACATTGAATCAGTGTCATTTTATTATGTGATATGCATTTATATCAACTATAGGCATTGCTTTTCAGTCATAAACTCAAGTGCATGATATGTTAATGAAAATGGAATGTGAATATTTTCTTAAAGTTATGACATAGAAGAATTTTAAGCAAACTATCTGATCTGTGATATGTATCCCTGATCTTTATTCTTCGTACAGTCATGTTTTTTGAAATAGTATATCTATATATACCAACATTTTTTTTTTTTTTCTACATTTAACAAAAAAAAGTTAACAGAGATCTACTTTTAAGGAATCTGCTGGAAGTTTTAAATTCATTGTAATATATATATATGCATGTGTGTATGAAAGTGTTCCCTTTGATAGAATGGACAAAAATAGGGGCTGTTGAATATGCTGGGTATGTTCTGAATATCAAGTGAGCTAAAGCTGGGTCTACTTGACACAAAATAATTATACATTTTAACCATCAAATTGTCCAAATTCAAAATGTGTCTCTTTCTATTTATCAAGGGATCACTTTACCTTTCATTTGAAAACCCAAAGGAAAACTCTGTAAAAGTGTCTAACTTACTGATGATTTGTTTGAAGTGTGCCTTCATATTTATCCTATATTTTTGTTAAATGTGTATCAAAACACTGAAAACTGCTACTAAAATATCATTGAAAACATGCTGTGTCCATGGCGTTCATCCAAAAGAAATTGCAAGCACAACGAGCTCAAGGTGAGCTTTTGTGATCGCCCTTCGTCCGGCGTCCTTCGTGCAACATGAGTCGTCAACAATTTGGTTTGTTAACACTCTAGAGGCCACATTTTTAGGCAAATCTTCATGAAACTTGGTCAGAATATTTGTTTCCATAAAATCTTTGACAAGTTCGAATTTGGGTCATGTGGGGTCAAAAAGTAGGTCACGGGGTCAAATCTTAGTAAAACCTTGTTAACCCTCTAGAGGCCACATTTTTGGCCCATTAATCTTCATGAAACTTGGTCAGACTGTTTGTTTCCATTAAATCTTGGACAAGTTGGAATTTGGGTCATGTGGGGTCAAAAAGTAGGTTATGAGGTCAAATTTAAAAAAACCTTGTTAACACTCAAGAGGCCACATTTTTGGCCAAATCTTCATGAAACTCATGGGTCAGAATATTTGTTTCCATAAAATCTTGGACAAGTTCAAATTTGGGTCAAGTGGGGTCAACAAGTAGGTCATGAGTTCAAATCTTCGAAAAACCTTGTTAACACTCTAGAGGCCACATTTTTGGCCATATCTTCATGAAACTTGGTCAGAATGTTTGTTTCCATAAAAACTTGGACAAGCTCGAAAGTGGGTCATGTGGGGTCAACAAGTAGGTCAATATGAAAAATCCAACAAATGTTGCTCATTTTTAATCGGGTGAGCGATTCAGGGCCATCATGGCCCTCTTGTTACTAAAATGTCCATGGCGTTAAAAAAGAAATTGCAAGCATTTTTACTAAAATGTTCATGGCGTTCATCGAAAAGAAATTGCAAGCATTTTTACTAAAATGTCCATGGCGTTCAGCAAAAAGAAAGTGCAAGCATTTTTACTAAAATGTCCTTGGCGTTCATCCAAAAGAAAGTGCAAGCATTTTTACTTAACTATAGTGTCCATGGCGTTCATCCAAAAGAAATTGCAAGCATTTTTACTAAAATGTCCATGGCGTTCAACAAAAAGAAAGTGCAAGCATTTTTACTTTACTATAGTGTTCATGGCGTTCATCCAAAAGAAAATGCGAGCATTATAATCAAATGAGGCCCAATGGGGTTCATTCAAAACTATGTGCAAGATCTGTGGCTAAAATGTGTTTTCCAGTGCATTCATACAAAAGAATGAGCAAGCAATGTGGCTAAAGTAACACACCATTAAAAAATCAAATTTTGGGAAAAAGGAGCTAAAATATGATGTCTATTTAATAAAATGAGCAAGCACTGTGGCTTAAATGTGGTATATTCAAACTTAAGTGTGTGTAGTATTTTGGGTGTTGTTAATAAAATGTAGAAATACAAAATATAACAGCTTTAGTGTCTTTACTGAGTGAGAGTGGACCTTTTCATATGTACGAGAGTTGTGCCTTAATCTGAATAAGGCAAAATATACCAGAATGGAAAAAAGAAAGGGATAAATTTTTGGCATAAGTAAAATGGAACTAGGTAAAAAATAAGACATATGTAAACAAGAAATATCTTTAAAAAAGATATTCGGCGTAGGATGAAAGAAAAACGAGATTTCCAGTCTTCTAGAACATTCCGAGGAAAAGCGCGCGAAAGACCGACGCACAACAAATCTAGTACGCTCTAGAAATATTTCAGTATTTTTTCCATGAAATATACTTATTTATAGACGGTAATACAAAAAATTATATCTGTAAATAGGCTTGTTTGATATTTGTTCATATCATTATTGCATATGACAATTATGATGTAAAAGCGTTATTATTTGTTTTGGTTTTGGCGAATTAATTTTCAATGAGAGCATCTCGGCAGGCTGGAAGAATTCAATATACATAGTAATTAAGGGGTTTCATGTCATAACACGGTGGATTCTTTTTTGTTGTTTTAAATCATTTTCACAAAGTAGCATTCCTCAATTGATGGAAAAGGATTGTATTTAACTTACTGAAATCACTTTCATGTTTACATCAAAAAGAAAAGTAATAACACCAAGCTGAATGATATATACAAGCTGCACCCCTTATTTACAGTAATTTTATAGTCCATAACGATGCGTTAACCAATAACAGGAGTCCTTTTATTCAGCTTAGAATTATTTACCGCTGTTAGCGTACATTTGATTGGTTAAAGATGCGAGTTGAAATCGAAATTATACAGCTACGCCGAAAAATTCATACAATAGTTATGCTCCCTACACAATGAAGTTGTAAGGGGGATATACTGGATTCAGCTTGTCTGTCTGTCTGTCCGTCCATTTGTCGTTTTTTGGGGGGTTTTTTGTTTTCTTGTCCTGTCCTGATAACTCAAAAAGTGTAAAAGGTATCCAGATGAAAGGTCATATGTGGCTAGATCTCATTGAGGGTGAGTGCAGTGACTAAGAACCATAATTCTCTGTCACATTATTTTGGCTTTATTGCCCTTTTTAAATTTTCATACTTAATTTTTGTCTGGACTGTAACTCAAAAAGTATTTAAAGGTATCAAGATGAAACTAAATACGTGGATAGATTCATTGAGGGGGGGGGGGGATATATTTGCACCTGGACAATGGCAGTTCTAGTTAATATTACATTTTCATAACTTTTATGTGTAGGTCTCACTTGCTTAACACCAAAATTCACTTATAGAGCACACATACACATAATGTAATATGATGGACTTTGTTTACTTTTATTTATTGCAGAAATATTCTAGAATTGTTGGGTGAAGGTGGGGACACCATTAAGTTGAGCTGCTACCACTGGTAGATATTCTTGGTGTGTGGTTTCATCCTAGGATGTGAACAGGGTAGAGCCTTACCTTTCAACTCTTACTCAGTCCAGCCCAGTCAGAAGGGCTGATACTAGTCAAGGCTCCAACCAGACGCCAGTATTTTTGTTGTGCTCCCCTGGGTACAGGTACTATGGACATGGTTGAATAGATCCTGCTGGGTAAATTTGGGCTCTGTAGAACGGCTGTAAAGGGTTATCCACCGGACTTCTTTTGGGAAGGGGACCTAGATATTATTTTCACATCTCTGGACATCAAGCTTTTTCATGGGTGGGGATCGCCCCTAGGCTTCCCTTCACCTGCAATATGAGCCACTAGTGAAATCTCAGACCTTCCAAGCAGACCTTTATAGGTTGGCGAGGAATGTAGTGCTGTTGTCGCTTTGCACATATGTCCAACGCATAGAAAGTGCTATGGTGCAAGGAAGAATATGGCCACCATTGCAATTAACAAAACGGAGTGACCCCTATTAGGTAAAACCATGTTCTTACCTTGTAAAAGTATCACTGCAATTGTACACAAATACAGTAATTATTATGTGTTTTAATGGGTTATTGATAGGTGCCACTGTGTTAACATGTTTTACTGAAAGGATATGCAAACTTAAAAAGTCACTGTCCAGTCATTATCTCGTTCTCTGTGTCTCATCTAGTAATGCTATTTGCATCTGTAGTAGGTGTTAATTATAAGAACACCAGTTGAGGTTCAATATGAATATATGTGTCGTGGTTCAAAGAAAAACCTGCAACATACAAAATACAATAAACAAATTGAACATATTTTAGTAATTACACATGTAATCACCAATGTTTACTAACAAGATGAAAGATTAAGATTTACATTGTATTTCTGATAAAATCTAAAATCTAAAATAATAATAGTTAATATACTAATATTGTTTTAGTAACAACTCCACAATTCACCAGGCATGTCGAATAATATAAGATGAAAATGTAGCTCAAAGGTAAGAGCGACGACTGGATGTTAAACCAATGACATCAAAAATCGAAGTGCCTGGAGTTATAAAATTGGTGGTGAAGTTAAGAACAAAGCACGGGAAAGGAGCACGGGGGACGGGCCAACCAATAGCAAACTTGCATCATACTCGCATCATAATAACCTTACATAACTCTTAATTAGGGTATACCTCACTCAGACTCTCTCGGACATACTCTCTCATTCTCTTGGACAATTACAGAACGTGCATGTGACATTACAAACAGGAAGTAGAAGACGATCACAATAACAGAACAATGTACATGAGACATAAACAAATGAGAACATGAGGCAAACCATTACAATCACGCTCTGCTACACACTCGCCCTCTCCGTTGAAATGGCTCCGGCATTTTTGAAACACTATATGTAATATATATATAATATGGAACCAACTGGAAATGCGAGCTGTTAACTACAAAACTTACATAATTCATTATATATCACAATTTATCCAACACTGTTGTCTTAAACAGCTGAAGCGAAGTAATTCTAAAAATAAAATACAATCCTAAAATTGCTACAAAATAAACAATTATTTTGGATTACTAAGTTGAATATCCTGGTGCCATCTTACGATGATAACACTGGTACAAATCTACAAATTAAACAATCATTTTTTTTTAAATATGTTCCAGGTAAAATCTGAAAAATAACACGAATCGGACATTTATACAAAATACTCAGCATGTTGCTGATTTACCCATTCTCCGTACCTGTCAGGCGGACGTCTTGTTCGTTGCGGCCTGGGCTGAGGCACGGGAGAAGTACCTGCATCACCCTGGATGGATGGAGACACTGTGATGGCAGGACTACACCGCGGTGCAGGAACTGGGACAGAGGTCATTGAAGGCGTCCTGGGTCGTTGGACAGGAGTTACAGGGACAGGACCAGAACTAACAGATGGAGACAAGATGGTAGTGCCGCGAACTGTACGGACAGAGTGCACAGGATGCGAAGAACGGGAAATCATGGAAGAACTAGGAGTACTGAAAGCAGGGTTTCGGCACTGTGGAATAACATACACAGAGGATTCTGAGGAACTGGAATTTCCATCATACTCCTCATTGACCTTGTTTGCCCGTGTCCTTGGTCTGGTCTTTGGCATTGGCTGGGGAATACTGGTTTCCTTTTCAGAGGAGATAGATTGAAATGGCAAAAGCATATTGCGGTGTAATGTTCGCACCGGTCCATTGCCAGACTCCGGACGAACCTTGAAAACCGGCTGGCCATCAAATGGGATGTCGACAACGACATTAGGGTTGCGTTCCCACTTGGAGGCCAACTTCTGCCTTCCAATAAGGTTAACATTCCAGACCAAAACAATATCGCCGATGACCAGCTTGTTCTCATGAACGCGGCGGTCATAGCCCACTTTGTTCTGGCCAGCGCGCTTCTGGGCAGCCTCTCTTGCCACCTTGTATGCATACTGCATACGCTTCTGCAACTTTGTTGCATAATTACCATGGTCGGCATCTCCACAATTGCCTGGACTGGTACCGTGGAAGGCGTCAACAGAAAGACAGGGGTGCCAGCCAAACATAAGAAAATGGGGAGAATAACCTGTTGAAGAATTTTTTGTGGCATTGTAGGCTTGAACCAGAGAAGGAACAAAATCTTTCCAATTGGTCTTGTGATCATTGCTGAGCATCCCAAGCATCCGTAAAAGTGTTTGATTGAAGTGCTTAGCTGAGGGGTTGCCCATAGGGTGGAAAGGAGTCGTACGTGTTTTGCGAACATTTGCAATCTTGCAAAGTTCTTTGATGACACGTGACTCAAAATTACGACCCTGGTCGGAATGCAACTGTTCGGGGAAACTGTAGTGAACAATGAAGTGTTCATACAGAGCCCTCGCAGTTGTGGACGCCTTTTGGTTCCGGTAGGGGATGGCCTTGGCATAACGCGTGAAATGGTCAGTTATAACAAGGACATCCTCATACCCACCCTTTGACCTATCAAGTTTCAAGAAGTCCATGCAGACAAGCTGCATAGGCCTCGAGGTTTAGATGGGCACAAGTTCTGCACGCGGAACCACTGGTTCCTTCCTACAAACACAGGAAAGACAAGATGATACGCGTTCCTTGATATAGGATTCCCTACCAGGCCAAAAGAATCGCTGGCGTGCAAGCCAGAGTGTTTTATCACGACCGGGATGACCCGCATTGTGATGAACACCACGAAAAGCAACAGAATGGAAAGAAGAAGGTACGACAAGCTGGTGGACCTGTTCGCCATCCAACGATGTGGTTCGATACAGGATACCATTGAAAAGAGAAAGTGAAGGAAGATCGCGAAGCAAACATTTGACTTCAAGGGATAATTCTTCCCCCCTTGGCTGGGAACCACATTGTAGGATTGAAACAACCTTACTGATGTTTGGATTTTTGGCCTGCTCTTGTACCCAATTAACTGGATTGGACGGAGCCGTGTCTGCAATGTCACCAAGGACGACATCACTGTCAAAAGAAAGACTTTCAACAGCAGCAAAAGAAGAAATTGCTGCAAAACAAACAGCTTTGACAGCCTCAGAGATCATCTGTGGCTTCCTGCTCAAGCCGTCACAATCAGAGTTCGACTTGCCAGTTTTGTATATGATATCAAAGTTGTATGCCGATAAAGCGGCAACCCAACGATGACCTGTGGCATCAAGTTTGGCTGATGAAAGTACATATTGTTATCTGTAAAGACAGTGAAAGTGTTGCAATACAGATTATCATGAAATTTATCGGTGACAGCCCATTTAAGCACGAGGAATTCAAGCTTATGAGCGGGGTAATTCCACTCACTTGGTCGAAGACCTCGGCTTGCAAATGAGATGACTCTTTCAACACCATCCTGTTCCTGAAGAAGAACTGCACCCAAACCCGTTCCACAAGCATCAGTATTCACAATGAACGGCTTACTGAAATCTGCAAAAGCCAGAACAGGGGGAGATGTAAGTTCCTCCTTAAGAAGATCAAAGGAACGTTGATGGATGTCAAGCCAAGACCAAGGCACGGGACTTTTCTTACATTTCTTCGACTTTTTGGATCTGGATGTACCATGCCCTTCGAGAAGACCATTAAGAGGGTGGGCAATTTTGGAATAATCCTTGATAAATCTCCTGTAGAAACCTGCTGTTCCCAAAAAGCTACAGAGTTCAGAAACATTCTTAGGAACAGGCCAATCAGAAATAGCAGAAGTTTTGGATGGATCGGTAGAGATACCGTTTTCAGAAATAACATGACCAAGGTATGTGACTGAAGATTTAAAGAATTCACACTTTGAACCTTTAAGTTTAAGGCCGCACGTCTGAAGATGGTGAAAGACTGATTCAAGACGTGACAGATGTTCCTCAAAAGTTTTAGAGAAAATGAGGATATCGTCTATGAAGACTAGGCATTCCTTTAGGTTTAAGTCACCCATACACTTTTCCATAAGTCTTTGGAAAGTGACACCACTATTGGTAAGACCAAAAGGCATACGATTGCATTTATAGAAGCCTATATTGCCAACAGAGAAAGCAGTCTTGTGCTTATCTTCTTCTTCCATCTCGACTTGCCAATAACCAAACCGCAAGTCGAGCTTGGAGAAGAATTTAGAGCCGATCAAGGTGTCCATGGTATCATCAAATCTTGGAAGCATGTAGGCGTCCTTGCGTGTTCTCGAGTTTAACATTCTAAAATCGATGGAAAAACGCAAAGAACCATCCTTCTTTCTCACTTACACAACATTAGAAGAGAAAGGGCTATCACTTTCCCAAATAGCACCACAATCAAGCATATCCCTGAGGTGTTGTCTTACCTCTTCATACATTCCAGGTGGAATCTTACGGTGTGCTATTCTCAAGGACAACCTTGTGCTTTACCAGATTGGAGCAACCAAGATCAGTTGGACCGGTAAAAAATATGTTCTTCCAGTTACCAAGAACTTGATGAACACGAAGAATTTGTTCTGGAGATAGATTTTCAGTATCGATCTTAACACCAAGATCATCAACTGGATCTTTGACAGGTGGAACAATTAGAGAAGAAGAGGGAAGATGGGAAGTAATGTTATCAACGACCTTGACCTCATTGAGAACACAGATGTCAGACTTAGGGCGAATGAAAATAGACTTAGCTGTCATCTTACACAGCCTGACAGGAGCCTTGACACATCTGCCATGCTGAGGAACATTCAGAACATGGGGTCTCACAAGACAGGGACTATCTGGTGAGATGTTTTCAGTAACAACCTTCTGAACATTGTGGTTATGACCTCTGGCGATACCATTGAGTGAAATGGACTCATATGGGCCAATTTCAACAACATGGTTATTGGTTGACTTAACTGTAAAAGGATTACATACAAGGGAATCAAATGCTATTTGCCAAGGTTCAGGCAAAGTTTGTTCTGACACGGATGAAGATGATTTGCAGCGTCGAATGACGTTAGTGCCGACAATAACCGGACAGGATGCACTGTCAGGAACAACTAGGGCAGGGACCTGAAGCTCAAAGTTCAAAGCAGGAATTGACATGGTGACTTCAATATAATCAATAATATCCAATGTGTTACCATTGGCAACAGTAACATTCATATCAATGCCAAAGTCGGATAAGTCCTTAAGAAGGGGTTTACTAGGCAAAGACCTATAAAAAGTATCAGAAATTGTAGTGACCATGGATCCACTATCAATCAATCCAGATGTAGACACTGAATCCATAACAATGTTAGACTTGTTTGAAGAACTGACCAGTTCTGAAACATCAACTGAAGTACTGTGGCCGACAAAACTGCCAACCCCTGGGTGGCCACTGACCGGGGCGGCTACCAGTTTGGGTTACCAGCATGATTCTGAGTACTGGGGTACTGGCGACCATTGCCTCTGCCACGCCGAGAGCGGTGATCTCTACCCGAGAAGCTCTGAGGTCTAGGCTGAGCAAAACCATGAGACCTAGGAGGTACCATTTGGGAAGATGGTACTAAAGGTGGAGGTGGGGGTCGAGAAGTTTGGGAAAAGGAACATTAAAATTTTGGGGAGAGGATGGAAGAGAAAGGGAATCAAGACGTTGCAAGATAGTAGAAAACTTCTTGTCAACTCCAGATTGCACAGAAGATATCTAAGAATTCAAACGTTGCTCCAGATCAGAAAACTTCTTATCAAAATCAGACTGTAGCTGCTGTGAGGACTGGTGTTGCTGTTGACTGGAAATATGAGATTTAGTTTTAGGAAGAGAAAGAGAAAGTTCCTTTACAATCTGCTGAACATCACAAAGAAAAGAGTCGTAATCAAGGGCTGTGTCCAGCTTATGGCGAGTATTGGTCCGCAACACCTCTATGCGCAACCCTGACCACAGCCTTTCACAAAGTAATTCACTACAGTCAGAAATAGAGACACCACTGTTTCCAAAAGCTTGGTCTAAAGCAGACTCAAAGCGGCAACCAAAAGTAGTGACGGACTCATCAGCACGCTGGGACAAATTGAAAAACTCCTTCATAGAGATGGACTTGTGAGACGGCTCACCATAGTTGACTTCAAGTTTATTTAATACGGAGTCAACAGTGACTGAATCACCTAAAGAGACAAGTAGTCTGCGGGCAGTGCCACGAAGAGAAGACCTCATGGCTTGTAAGATTAAGGAAGCGGACATTGATGGATCCTTCCTAAGACATCTTACCTCATGTCGCCATTCATAGAAATTGATCTCAGACTTGGGTGTTGGTTCCTCACCTGAAAATGAAGGGATCTGTGGGACTTTGGTAGCCATCTGAGAGGGTTGGGTAAAACTAAATGGGGTTGATGTAGATTGTGACGACAATGGGGGTAAATGTTTGGGTAAAGTAATGGGGGACGGCTTTTCTGCAAGCTTAGTTACCTTGGGTGCTATAAAGTGTTTCTTGGAGAGTAAATTCAACATTTCCTCTTCAGTAGGAAAAGCGGCTTGACCACCAATAGCACCTTCATCCCCAATAGACGCGGGTGCTTCTCCCTTGTCCACACTCATGACTACTGAGATGAACACAAAAATCAAAAGACCCAGAATGGATTGGACTACAAACATAAAATGATAAAAGGAGGACAAAGTATAAAATTGAGAAAGAGAGAAAAAAAAAATCAGGGAATCATAAATTAAAGAAATTGAAATGAGCAAATATACACTAATTATACATGGACTATAGCTACATTTTAAACTTACTAAGTGACTATTCTCACACTGACCTGTGAATAAAGTGTTAATTCAATTTCAAATTCAAGTTAAAGTCAAACTGAAGTACTAAATCAGAAATCAATTAAAGTTCTAAGACTTGAGAAAAGTTTTAAGTTTTTTTTTTTAATCGATTCAATTAATAATTAAGATGAAAGTAAGGAATTCAGTTTAAAACGCAACACAAATTAATTCATGTAAATGAATATCTTTAAACTTGGCGAAAAATTGGAAATATCAAGTACTAGTCCAATAGTGATACCAGTACAATGTCAAGGTCACATCAGCTAACAGGTGTTCATTGGCTGTAAACAAAATTTGGGTGAACACTATTTTCTTGTTCACTAAATGGTAAAGAAATGTTAATTAATAAATGTCAAACTAAATGTATAGCATATGTGTATAAATAAAATAAATTCTCAGCAACATTCAACTGTGAAAGAAAGACAAAGGGAAAATCACATGCAACAATTGAACACAATGCTGTACAAAACTACATAGAGCTGCTCTGAAAATAAATAGATGTCCACAGAAAATATATCCTGTAAAATAATCAAATGAGTTAAGACAATGAACTGTGGGTATTTGGAAATGATAAATATTTATAAATCTAAAGTATCAAGTGTTAATGATCAACCTGGAAAACAAAATTAAAGACTGGAAAATCAAATTTTCTATGTCCGTCAATCTGAAAAACAAAATATTTGACTGAAATTTTCTATGCAAAATATATTACATGTGTAACGTGTACGGCTTCGAAAAAAAATGATAGACGAAAATAATAGAAAATACTTTTGCTCGGCCATTTTATGATTAAAATAATTTTTTTATCAACAAAAGAAATCCCTATGGTGATTACAAGGATAAAAAAAAATCATGAATCTATACAAAAAAAAAATCAGTTCCAAACTATACACACTAATAGGTAATAATAATTAATTTTTCTTAAGCTCCTTGCTTAATACCAAAGATTTAGATATTAAATTATATACAAAAAATGAGTTTCAAACAAGTTTCAACAATGTCTAAAGTATCAAAACCTTCACACACAAAAAAAAAAAAACAACATCAACAGGTAAATCAGGTCTCAAACTTGAGAACAATCACTTCAGCACAAACAACTGTCCAGCAACCCACGACCCGACACCAAGCGCAAGCCCTGGCGAACCACGCAACTCTGAGCCGAAGCAGCAACTCTGAGGGTTCACCCTAACCAGCACCACGATCAAAGTCCCAGACCACTAGACAGAAGCTTAAAATACTGCTGAAACACCCTGAATAGGTGGCGACCCGGCTACACGCTGGTTTTAGAGATCTCAGCAACTCTGTGCAGAAGCATCAACTCTGAGAGTATCCCTTTTTTACCAGCTTACCGACCAAAGTTCCCACGCTGTCCCGGTAAATAAACTTAATTGACTTGTATACTTAGACAAGAGGGCCAAGATGGCCCTTGGTCGCTCACCTGAGAAATAAAGATGCTTGAGTGTAAAAGTGAAATCTGGCTTTTTTTTATGGTGAAATGGGCATAACTCCTAAATTTACAAGTCAATATCAGTTATAATTGAACCCGATTGTGAGATTATGGGCATAAACATTGTCTTAAAGTTTAAAAATGATTGTTAAAAAGATGAAGTTGGTAGAGAAT
>CM037784.1:42388011-42438011 GCA_021229015.1 Solen grandis
TTCTTATAATGGTTTTGCACTACTCCCATTTCAAAACGATATTTATCAAATTGACATGAACTTGTAAATTTCAGTTTATAATTAAAATTGATTGAGTATGTTTTTATGTTGAAATGGACATTTTGATGATGTTAATAAAAATAATCTCTAATCATGTTAAAAAGATACGAAAGGATCAATTCCGCATTGCTACATATTTTGCCTTCATTTTCAGTATTGAATACAATTCATTCCTGGATTATTTTTTTTTGCGTATTATCCCTTTATTTTTTAGTTCAATCATGCTCCCTCAATTCTAGGCAAAAAGTTCATGTATTATTACGAAAATATACCGAAACTGCAACCGAAAGGATTTATACCTCCAAATCCGGTTCCATTGACAACCTACGAACCAAATACAGTATGGCAGGCGGTGATCCGCCGTACAATGATGTGTAATGTATGATGTTTTTGTAACACGTAATATACGTTATATCATCTTTCCTGTATTTGTGTTTGATAATTGTAAAAAAAGAAACACTTCTGATATGATTCGATTTTATTTTCAGGATATCAAACTTCAAGCAGAGAGAAAGAAACATGTATTCAAGTAACTGTATTACAGTGCCCAATTGCGTTTGCATGGCAGCTTGTTTTTTCATGACTGTTCCCTGCCCTCCACCATTCATGGACGCGAATGACTTTATAAATTTTATAAATGTGAATACCACTTTATCCCCATCTGACATTAAAAGTGTGTTACAAAAATGTAACATAAATATACCAAGCACAACTGCTTTGTCGACACGAACATACACCCCGACGAGCCCTGAAGCGACATCACAGGAAACAGAGATAACCACCATGTCACCTCCTGTTACCACAGCAACTGATCTTTTAACAAAATGGTGGTTTTTATTATTGCTCTGCATATTCCTGATTGTGTAAGTTACATTTAATACCCAGGGGTATTTTTCTTTAAAAAATCAAGATGTAGTAAAGTCTTAAAGCAAAGTAAATACATGTATGATAAAAAAAAGACAAGAATTGCTATATATAATAATGTCCGATTTATAATATGTCTAATAATATTACATAAAACGGGTAGTATCATTATCTACTTATTAACTTATTTTATAACTACATGTAGTCAATCAATCAATATATTCATGTACCTTTCATGTACCGTTCATGTATTATGTATATTGTTATCTGACCCCAAGGCCTTTCTTTCTTTCTTTCTTTCTTTCTTAAATAATAATAATACACTTGATATGAAAAAGGAGCCCATCATGCAGGTACACATGTATGCTAAACGTTCAAATATCTATCAGGGTGTCACAAGATTCGTTTAAATTCGCCTTTTTTTTTTTTTTTTTTTTTTTTTTTTGCCTGTGATGATCCCCGTAAATAAACAGACAAATAAAACACACTAATGGATACAGTAGCTAATTGTCACCATTTATCTTTTGATAAGATTGCATATCTTTCAACTTCATAATACCGTACATGTACTCGTTTTAACAATGGTATGCACAGATATCAAACACCTGTTCATCGCTGTGACAAGATATCCTGGTGTTTTATCCGGTAGTCCGCAAAAATTGTCCGTAGCTACACTCAGGGGATTTATTTACAGCCGTAGTCACATCTTACACACGTAGTTCACTGTAAGAAACACTAAAAAATCAAGCGAAAATGCATCAATATATGTAATATAGTATAGTCTGTATAAATTAAACCGGATGTTTGAAATATGCTGAGCTTGAACAGACAGACCTCTGCACAGGACGAAGGTTAAAACTTTTTTTTTGAAAATTAAAATCAACAATATATTAAAGCAAACAAGGGAATAAACAGATATGTCAATTCCCAATTTGACCAACGCGAAAGTTTAATCAAAGAACCGTCGATAAGGAGTAAAAGATAGTATGAGCCGGGCATGACAAGAAAAATAAGTTAAAAATCACAACAACTGACCACGAAAAGGCCCCCTTTTGTCAAATGATTTTAATGGCATTTTTGCAAGGCTTATAAAAAGTTTTCGGAAATTGGTTATTCTATCTGCACTGATGATAATTAACCTATTTGTTTTCATTTGATTTAACACTTCCCTCATATAGACTCATTTTGACGCACTCAATAGGTACCACATAAAGCCTGATCTGCAGAAAACCGCAGTTAAACCTTACCAATTTAAATTACAAAATCCTCATTTCCAGACCACTGAGGAGCAGCGAACAACATAAAACCTGATCAGCCTGCGAGTTACTCGCAGGCTGATCTGGTTTTATGTTGTTCGCATAGGTCTTTTCATGGTGTCCTCTATGAGGGAAAGGGTTAAGGCAGCTCGTTCACAGATGGTTATTGATAAAGAATTTTATTTATTTAACTATCTGAATGCATAACGTCTATAAATAATCATCTACTGACTCATTGTCACCCAACGCAAAATTGCGTGATTGTAAAACGCAAGAAAGAAAAAAAAGGGGGGGGGGATGGGGCTATAGCATTACGAACGATATAAGTCTATATTTAGAATTTCGATTTCCGTGTGCCGTCACGTGAATGATCATTTACATTTTATAATAGCAATAATTCGTTACTCAGCCAGGACTGGTGAAGATGCCATGTTGTGCCATGTTGTGGAATGAGTCACGTGGCACAACGAGCACTGCTTCGGGGATACCGTATTCTAAATGAAATTCTCAAGTTGGCTTTTGCGCAAAATAGCGTTTTCCCGTGCAGTGTGACTGATTTTTTTGTCAGAAACTCAAGACTTCACATATATTAACCAGGGAGGGTAGAATTTTTTTATTATTATTACCGATCTGCTTTAAGTTTAGATTTTTTTTTACTCAAATATTGATAAAGCCGAATAAATGTGAGCAAGGGACCATCTTACTAGTATCTAATCTTATTCTCTTTCTTTATCTTCAGTTTATTAGGAAGTGTCATTCTGACATGCTGCAAAATGAGGGTAAGTACAAGTGCCCGCATCTGTTACACTAAAACATGCTTTACATATATTTCTTGAGGGCTCTTTTTTAAACATTATTTACAATTTCAGATTCACAGACAGATGGCAGTTCGATAAAGATATTGTTTTATTTACTTAAAATCATTAATTTTTATTGACATTAAATTTCGTTGACTATGTACCTAAGGGAATTTTGCGAGTACATGTAATCGTGGATCTATGTTCTAGAAAATGTGAGGTCGATATAAAAGATATAAAGTTTCGCGTGGATTAATATTTGTGGATAAAACTTTCCGCGAAATCGACAAAAAATAGTGTCCAACGAATATTAATGATTGCAGTACCTATTTATGCCTTGAACATGATCATAGAGTAAACCAATACCTGCCTCATATCATTTGTAAAATATGTATACTGATACATTACATATGTTATTCTTAATATTATACAAAACAAAATAAAATTATTTAGATTGAACGCAAGTAACTTAAATGTATACAGTACATTGAGCAAGAAACAAAGTATAACACTGGATGTGAAAAATACATTAAACGAAATATACGCACTTGAGAATATGATAAGGCTGAACTATCATTATAGAATTTCTATGGAAATCTACAGTTATTCCATACATTAATACACTCGTTATCACCTTTTTTTCCAGAGAGAAGAAAAAATGTCGAATTAAAGTTAATAGCTTCACAAAAAAACATACAGATTAAAAAAGGGGAACCAATTTTTTTAATGACGGCAAGGTCACCAATCCAGAATGCGAGGACGCATATCAAAGTGGAGACCTACAACAGACTAAGTTTTAAACTATTGCAAACGGCTTAAAACTTACCAATGATTGTTGTTGTTGTTGTTGTTGTATTGGGGTTTACCGTCGCTGCGATAGTATTTCAATCATATAGTGACGTCCAGCTAATTACAGGTGGAGGAAGACCCCGAGTACACAGAGGCCAGCTGGAAGGCTTCCTCACATGAAAAATCCGAAGTCCCTACCGGGATTCGAACCCACAGCGGTGAAGGGCTGAGAGATTTGTAGTAACATTTAACATTTTATTAATTGTGTACATAAAGGCCACCGGCCCAAAATACAAACAGAAAATACATATATACAAAACTGGTTGTGTCTCAAATTTAATTTAAAAAAAAAAAATCTTATAAAAATCATCTATCATTTTCCTTACATTTCAATATTTCATGAATATAAAAAGCAATATTTTTAATTTTATCAACACTTTCAGATTTCATCAGATTACAAAAATTTTGAAAATTACATTCTCCAGTAAACCATTGTAAAATATATTTTTGTCTTTCCCCATTAAATCTTTGACAAACAAAAAATACATGAAATTCATCTTCCAAAAATCTTATATTGAAATTTTGAAACAAAATCTGCATAATCGCTCTGTTCTAGGAACCCCTAAGTGTCGCCCCGTTTCAATCGATAATTTGTGGCTTGAACATCTAAATCTAGCTAGAGATCTTTTTGCATAAAAAGGCATATCAATATTAAGATATTTTTCAGGATTTAACATAGATTTAAAATATTTATATGTATCACATCGTGATGAGGTTTGAATCCTATCATGCCAATTTTGAAAATTACAGTCAATTAACCTTTGTTTAAAATTAAGAATAAATAAATTAACATTACCGATAGTTTGAGAAAGCCACGCATAGCCAAAACCGTATTCAAAAAGTAAATGTTTAACTGATGAGACCCAGTTTTTTTTCCAATATCATCATGTCCTTTCAACATTAAATAACAATTTTGGGGTATCTTTGGTCATGCATACAAATAAGCTTACACCAGTATTTTATAACTTTGACATAGTGATCAATATATAGAGAGTTCTTCCACATTCACCCAATACAACATTAATCATTTACATAATTATTTACTCCCAAAAAATCTTTACAATATTGGGTGTGCACCTGCTCAAGAATGTCTGAGATTTCAGTTCCATATATTTCCGCCCCATATGTTAAAATAGTTAACCATTGAATCGAAATAATTTAAAATAATCTGTAGAGAGAATTTTCCAAACATCCGTTGGATGATTTAATAGCATATATAGATTTTTTAGCTTGTGCAGCAAGTTTTTTTTTTAGCTTTTGTCCATGACAACTTAGGTGTAAAAATTAAACCCATATTTTTGTACATAGATGTAACATTAACTGGTGAACCATTAAAGAACCATTTTTCATAAAGCCTTAAAGGGCCTCCGTTTCTAAAAAACAATTTATTTCTGTTTTTTCATTGATTGACTCCCGTAATGCTCACAAAATTTATGAATAAATTAAGTTGTAACTGCAGTTTGAACTGCTGTGTCCGCGCATTAGCAACGTCATCCGCGAAGAGAATACATATAATATCTGAGATTTGATTAGTTATAAAAATTCCTCTATGACCTTCATTACGTAGAAAGGGAACTAATTCATTTATGTATAAATTGAAAACTATCGTACTAGTTATGTCCACGACTGTAACCGCTCGGCCACGGCGGCCCCCACCAATGATTGTATATATACTCCCCCCCCCCTCCCCACCCCCCTAAAAAAAATTACCAACTTTTCAATTCTTAATATCTCGTTTTAATTTTAAAAAACAAATCTCTCTAACTCATGGTCACGGGATACTAACTGAGAAAATAAAAAAAAATAATAATAAAAATATCGCTCACGAGATAATCTTACGATTTGATTGGTCAGTTAACTCGTGGTCACGAGTTAGCTTTCTCGTAGATACGAGTTAACGGACCAATGAAATCGTTAGATTATCTTGTGGCCACGAGATAGCGATAGTAGTATAGGGTGGCACTATGGTACCAAGGTACCATAAAATTTTTTTTTTATGGTACCGTGGTACCATAAATTTTTTTTTTTTTTGGTACTTATGGTACCAAATCTATAGTACCGAATGGTACTCTATATGAAAACAGAATCTATGTAAAATTGTAAAAATGACAATTGTAAAAATGTCCTTTCGAGACATTTGGGTTGGCCCTGAAAAGGGCCGTTTTGTTTCTTATTAATTGTGGTCCATACCACATGTTGTACAGTCCCATCACATATTGTGGTCTATACCACACGTTTGACAGTCCCATCCCATGACATATCTCTTCATCCATCCTGCAAGGAGATGCAAATGACAACGGGTTAGATCCTTGTCACCTATGAAGTTCAGGCTGTCTCCCGATCCCTGTAGTAGGGTAGATGGTACATCTTCAAAGGTAACTGACAGGTAATTAGGGAGATCTCCCCTTTTTGTAAGAGTGACATATAGATCATACACATCAACTTGGTCGTGATAGCTGTCTGGGTCGCTCTCTCGTTCCTCATAGCTGGGACTGTCGAGGAACAATTTTAGCAAGTCTGGGGTGGACCTACGTGTGTACGGTCTCATGTTTCAATCATGAATAATAAAGTGTAGAGTATGTGCACTGTTTTATAGTACCGGATTGACCTACTTTCTTGTGTTGGCGCACACCAAGAACGTTATTTTTTCATCCAAAAAATCAAGTTCGACCTTGACCTGAGTTAATAGCATTGTCTTCGGCCTTGACATTTTGGGTGGATTGACCTACTAACCTACTTTTTCTTGACTATAAATTGTGTAATGCTGTGTATGTATTCATTCTTCACCATGAATTTCCTTCGTAAGTTATTCCGACGTGCAAGGAAGGCGTTACGAAAGGAGAAGAAAGTAGAAGTCAAGAAGAGGTATAAAGGAAGAGGGTGTCAACTTATACCCGAGTTTACCCCCTTGCCATTGTACCCGGATTTGTCAGGGTTTTACCTGGCAATCCAGAAGCCAGCAGGCATTACTGGCGGTATTTGTATTTGAGTGAGTGCTAGACACTTCTCAATAAATAACGGTCCTTTTCAGGACCATTACAATGATGTAGAAAGGATAACTAATACAATTGTCATATGATTTTTTATTGTGTTTAACAACAAACATGTGTCAGTAACAATGAATTAAACGTGCGTCATACAGCAAATAATGAACATAACACAACTTGTTTTTTCAAGTCTAGTGTTCAAATGTCATTTTTCGCTTCTTAGCTGATCGGTTACACTCTGTATTGCTTGTTGATGGGTGAGGCTCAGGACACACGATGCATGTGTTGACGCTTCTCTTGCGTTTCTTGGTTTTACGGTAGGTTTCTCCAACTCAGAGACAGCCCTCTAGTAGCTCAACATCACTGTCCGTCTGTGGCACTGTCTCAACTACGTCCATTTTCTGCATTTCACTGTCCACCTGTGCGTTTACTGTAGGTACAGTACTATTCATCCCTTTCTTAGACAAGCGGATGCAAAGTGGCCTAGTTCGTGACAACTGTACACACTGTAGGTTTTGGGCAATTAGAAACAAAATGTCCCGGTTCATGACAACGGGAGCACACCCGTACTGTTTGAGGTTTGAAGCTTTCTTCGTACATGCCGATGCATAATGCCCCTTTTCCTGACAGCGGTAGCATGTCACTTGTCTTTCTGTTTCTAGTCTGATCAGCTTGTCACTGATAGCTTGTAGTTGTCCTTTCACCCAGAACTCAAATGTATTGCAGGTCATTCTGAACAGAGCAGTCTGAATCAGGTTTGAGAGTGATGAAGTGGACGGGTCACACCGCACTTTATAGGCCTGAGATCAGGTGGGCGGAGCTTAGATGTACAAAAAAGCTTTGCTCACTTACTTATAATCACAACGATGTCGAGTAGTGAAGAAAGCAGCGATGATGATGAGCCACCTGCAAAAAAGACCAAGAGTTATATACGGAATATTATTCCATAAAAGCCACGGTCACAGAGAACTTCAAGAAAGTTTAAAACGAAGGGCCCGTTACGATGTTACATTTGAAAGATATAAAAAACCGTTTGAATTTACACATCAACTTTTCAATGACATGGTGAAACAGTTATACAGAGAAGCACGGGTCAATGACAACGATCAAATTCGTATCTCCATAAATCATCCTGACCTAGCATTTGGTATCCACATTCCATTCGGGAATGCAACAAAACATTTCAGGAGATACGCTGTTGAACGAAATAGAGAAAGTATCACAAAGCAACCACAAGTTTGAGATTCATGACGGGATCTCCAGTTAGAAATGACACAGTCATTATGCCCGAGGAGGTGGAAGAACAAAAAGAACGTTTGGATCGCACCTAAGCATTGAGAACATGTCCAAATCAGCCTTGTAAACTCAATAAAACGGACGATACAGCCTGGAAGAAGCGATGGAATTTGATGAGACAATCTGCAAAATTTCTTCAAAGCCAAGAAGCCAAGACATTGTTAGATAGTGTGGGCATTAGTCCAAATCAGCCTTGTGGTATAGAAGAATACAAGAAGATTCAAGCCCACCTTTATCCAGACTATGTGATCAAAGTGTGGCCACAATTTGAGAAAATGGACGTGTTGTTCAATCACCCACCTCTGACAGACAAAAGCAAAGTGATTCACATTTATCATCATGATAAACATTATGATTGCATTACATCAATCACTGGTTTCCTGGGATGCAGCTACTTCTGTGAACACTGTAACTACGGTTATAACAACAGAGAAGCTCACTGGTGTAAGAATATTTGTCGGTGTTACGCCTTGACACAATGCCCAAAAGAAGGATTCTTTTCCATGTGGTCACTGTGGTAGAACATTTCATAGTCAGAAATGTTTTGATCAGCACAAAGCGAAACCAGGAAAATCTACAAAAAACATCTGTGAAAGTGTATGGCAATGCAAGACCTGTGGTCAAATGGTTGTGGGTACAAAGAAGAACCATCTCTGTCCTGGCACTAAAAAATGCAAGTATTGCAAGAAAGTTGTGGATACAGAACATCAGTGTTATATCCCCACGTACAAAGAACCAGAGAACATGAAGTCACCGACTGTACCTTTCATCTTCTTTGACTTTGAGTGTCGATTTGATTCGGGTGAACATATACCAAACTTTGTGTTGCTCAACGTGCTTGTGGAGACTGTATGTGTCAATCCATGAAAAACCCGTGTCAGAAATGCGAAGCTGTGGATGAGCCTAGAGAAAAAATATTTCGTGGTAACAACACTTTGTCAGAATTTTGTACATGGCTGTTTCAACCCAGTCACAAAGGTACCACAGTGATTGCTCACAACTCACAAGGATATGATGCACAGTTTATTTTGAGGCACTTACTAACACATGATACAGCCAAACCAAAATTGATCATGAATGGAAGCAAAATTCTAATGATGAAAGCCCATCAAGTGAGATTCATCGACTCACTGAGTTTTCTCAACATGCCTTTGTCCGATTTCCCCGACACGTTTGGATTGACTGAGATGGCAAAAGGATGGTTTCCATTTTATGCCAACACGGATGAATACCAAGACTACATTGGAGACTATCTCCCCGTACATTTTTACAGACCCGACAGCATGAAACCTGACAAGAGAGAAGCATTTCTGAAATGGTACAATGCAAAAGTGGCACAAAAGGCTGTGTTTCACTTTCAGTTAGAAATGCAAAAGTACTGCAAATCAGATGTGGACATCTTGAGACGAGGTTGTGGAGAGTTTAGGAAAGAACTGTTGGTCAGTGACCAAATTGATCCGTTTCCTGGAAGCGACCACTCTAGCTCAAGTGTGCAACAAAGCTTGGCGTAAAAATTCAATGCCTCCAAAGACCTTGGCTGTAATCTCTGATGCCGGGTATCCAAACAAAACTCGATACTCAATCAAAGGGATTCGTTGGATAGAAACAACTGCTTCCATTGAGAATAAGCACATTCGCCATGCATTAAATGGAGGTGAAGTACAAATTGGACCCTATTACGTTGACGGATTCCACAAAGAGACGAACACCGTATACGAATTCATGGGTGCTGGACACACGGATGTCCAAATTGTTACCCAAGGAGAGACAGTGTGAACGGTTACACACTTCAAACTATGGAGCAGTTATAAAAATACCACAACTTTTCGGTTGAAAGACTTGTCTCAACAAGGTTACAACACAGTTGTAATGTGGGAATGTGACTTTGATCAGAAATGCAAGATTGAACCAGAATACAGAGATACTGTGAACCGTTTTCTTTCCCTTCCAAGAACCTATTTTACCTCGGGATGCTTTGTTTGGTGGACGAACCAATGCCATTCAATTATACCATGAAGTGGATACAACCACCAAGGAAGAAATTAAGTATGCTGACATTGCTCACTGTATCCATTCGTGAACAAGTACAAAACATACCCCGTGGACATCCCAACATCTTAAGTCAAGAGATGATTGATATAAACAACATTGGAATGTACAAGGGACTCATCAAATGTCGTGTATTGCCACCCCAAGACCTGTGGCTACCAGTCCTACCTATTCACTGTAACAAGAAAATGATCTTTACACTGTGCCGTACCTGTGCTGAGGAAGAGTGTGAAAAATGCAATCACACTCTGTACAAACGCATGTTGACAGGTACCTGGACCCATGTGGAAATAGCCAAAGCTCTTGAGGTAGGATACCAATTGGTAGACGTCTTCCACATCTGGCACTGGGACGCATGGAGTAAAGATGTGTATAAACAGTATATTAACAAATACTTGAAATTGAAACAAGAAGCAAGTGGTTACCCTAATTGGGTAAAAACAGAAGATGATGAAGCCCGCTTTAAACAGAATTACTTTCAGATAGAGGGTATCTGGCTCGACAACGTGAAAAAGAACAAAGGAAAAAGAGCGTTTGCCAAAACCATGTTGAACTGTTTGTGGGGTAAAATGCACAAAACAATGTTCAAACCAAAACCGAGTATGTGACTAAGGTGAACCGGTTGTATGACCTACTCTCCGACCGTCATGTCACTGTGCAGTTTGCCGAGATTTTCGATCATGACAACTTCATGTTGGTGAATTACTCGGATGAAACAGACGCAACACAGCCCCCATTCATCTTCAAATCCAGTGGTAGCTGCCTTCGTTACGTCCTATGCTCGACTTGAACTTTACACCCAGTTGGAAAAACTTGGAGATCGGGTACTGTAATTTTGACACAGACAGTTGTATGTACATCTATGACCCTGACCAGTACAACATTCCAATTGAAGAGAGCCAGTTGGGAAAGTGGACAGATGAAGTACCACATGGACGCATTGTCAAATTCGTGGCATTAGGGCCAAAAAACTATGGGTATGAATATATCGATGAAAAGGAAATCGACATCAGAAATGCAAAGTAAAAGGCATCACTTTGGATTACAATGCTAGTCAAAAAGTCAATTTTAAGACTATGGTCAACTGTGTACAAGATCGCAAACATTACAAGACAGTCATCGAATATGAATCCCGAATCAAGAGACATAGAAATCGCAAAGTGATCAGTGAGACACAGACCAAGACGTTCCGCTCAGTGTATACAAAGCGCGTGTCGTGGACAAATATAAGACAGTGCCGTACGGTTACCGACCGTCATAACCAGTTGGCTTGTAGTCGTGTTGCATAGCCTGAACGGTGGTGGAAACATACGGAGATTCACGATGAACACTCTACCAGTAGAAATACAACAGATGATCTACAGACATCTCGTTGAAGCTAATAAGAAACCTGCTGCATTTTGCAACGAGTTATTTTTTACTTGGGCACAGCGCGTTGGAAACAGAATAATTCACCAGACGATGAAGGATTCCTCTTGTTTAAACCAAGTTTATGATATGTTTCATGATGTACGAGGGCGTAATCTTCCAATCAGCTATAAAAGTGTGGTCTTTCAACGGATTTTTGCCATTTACAACCTGCTACGCAACCTGATCTCTGACGTGTGGTACATATACATTGAGACCCTAAACATTGATACAGTGGAGAAACTGAACCGTTTTGATGAGCGTATGTATCTCAGATTTGCGATTAACCACCGGAACGACACACCAGAGGATATACGTGCCATTTTACTGACTCCAGAACCTATCACTTGTGAGCAAGTGTTTAACATTTTTGGTAAACAGTGCAGCGCAATATTCAAACAAACGAGGCCAAATCCTAGTGAACAGTTCTTTCAAGATCCCGATTTCAACAACTTAGAAAGGTTTGAGTTGGGAGACGAATCCCTCTGGGACACCTACAAAATAAGATACTACGCAGAGTACTTGCAAGACGAATGAGAAGTCAAAACATGGGAAATACTTCACTAACATGAAAAAACATAACTCCAATTCGGAATCCATGGCTGTAGAGCTGTGTTGTTGGCTGTGCGTGTACTTGGAATTCAATCAGAACAGACGTTAAGACAATCGGAGGAACTGTTTGACGAAGTGTGCATGGCTTTAAATGCTATGGGATATACCATGATTGCCGGAATGGATGATGTATAAAAAAGACTGATTCATGATGTGTGTCATAGTTTACATTTTTGACTGATGTTTGTTCAAGTGTTTTATTTGCTATGATGTATAAAATAAAATGTTGTCATGTCAATGCTGTTATTATTTCTTGGACCATCATGGAAAGTAGTTTACTTTTTCAACATCCTAGTAACATTTCATCTCAGGGCCAAGTGGTTCAGGAAAAACTCAATTTGTAAAAAAACTTATTGAGTACAAAACCGAATTATTTCATGCGGTACCACAACGCATCGTCTGGTGTTACAAAGAATGGCAAAGTGCCTACGCACAGTTACAAGAACGTGAAGCTATCAAATTCATTCAGGGTATCCCTGAGGATGATGAAGAGATAGTAGACGATACAACCTTACCACACCTCGTCATATTTGATGATATGTTAGGAGAAAAAGATGAGGAGAAAATTAAATTATGGTTCACGCGAAAGGGACACCATAGAAATGCCACTGTCATTTACATCACACAAAACATGTTCCAACAATCCAAGGCTAGTCGTACCATCAGCTTAAATGCACACTACATGGTATTATTTCAAAACACAAGAGATAAAGGCCAGATCAAAACACTTGCGAACCAAATACAACTACCCCATTTGGTGATGGCGTATCAAGATGCAACCTCTACACCTCATGGATATCTTATCATTGACTTTCACCCAAGAACACCCGACCAGAATCGTTTAAGAACAGATGTGTTCCATCGGTGGGTAACAGGTGAAGATCGAGGACCGACCGTCTACACTACAGTATAAAATGATAGGAACATGACACCCGATCATCATTAAGGATACACCTACCATGGAAAACACACCACATACAGTGATCAAAGCTCTAGAATCGTTGAGTCGGGAAAAGAACCCAACGAAACGACAAGAGCTGGTAGAATCAGGATTAACAGAGATGGTAAAATAGTTCACCTTAGCTGCACGACTCATCTTAGAGAAAAAAGTAACCGTGGCAAAACAGACGATGAATTTTATGGAACGCAACAAAGACATTTTAAGACAGTTAGCTGATCAACATGTGGATCTGGCCACAAAACGACAACTTATTTTAAAACCTGGTGGTGGAGGTTTCCTTGGGGGCACCATCATTCGTGCTTCGATGGAACGGGACCAAAGCTGTGAGAAAATTTGGTCCAGTAGCAAGAAAACAACCACCCAAACGAAAGTCACCAGCCAGGAAACGGTCACGACAACAACCACGAAAACAGCCAACCAAACGCAAGTCACCAGTAAGGAAACAAACAAGGAAGAAGCAGACATTGCCTCATGATCGATTTGTCACTGTAAGAAGAAAACGCTCTGTAACAACTGGAACACCAAAAGTGTCCCCCATACTGATTCGACGTGATGTTACATCAGGGACATCATCCAAAGCATCACCACTTGTGGCCCCATTCTCTCCACTGACCTCATCTACTCCCCGTTCTAATAGAAGTTCGATGAGGTCTGGGTTGGCTACACCACAAGGATCAATGACAGTTTCACCAAACCCTACAGTTCGACGACAATTGTTTGACCTTTCCAATTCTTCAAGTGGGCGTTCCTCATCATCATCATCATCAAGATTTTCACCAATCCCAAGTCTCCATTCCCCATTACCTACTGCCATTACTGCGATGAGAAATTCAGGACCACTGAGTAGTGCTGGCAATATCGCTTTACAAGCCCTTCAACAGTGGTATAAATAAAAGAGACCAAACATTTCATCATCATTTGTCATCATGAAGCGCAAACAACCACTCGTTCGTAAACATGGCAAAATGTTGCTTGCTTTGACAGAAGCCTCGCCCAAATTTCGAAAGAAGATTATTCAAGAAGCACCAAAAGAATTGGTAGATTGTATTGCTGAATGTTGTCAAAACATTTTAAAAGGCAATGTACCACTGTCGGAGGCTCAGAAGGGTCGATTGCATTCTAAGAGACAACAGCTCCGACAGTTAGCGACCAAGAAAGTATCAGTTCGAAAAAAGAAAATCATTCTCAATCAGAAAGGTGGTTTTCTACCCCTGCTGGCACTTGCACCACTCTTAGCCAAAACAATTATACCTCTTGCTGGTGAACTCATTCGGAAAATATGAAGAAGATGGCCTATGTTCCAGTTCGGTTGTTGGAAGAGATGAATCGTTGGAAGAAGGAACAACGACCTCGGTTACCCCCATCCCCTCAAGTGAGTCAGACTTCATCATTACAGAAAGAAATGAATCAAGTTCTTGACGACAATCAATTGTCTGAGTCAGAAAAAGCACAACAATTTGGAGAAGTATTACATCGCTTTCAAGTGTCACATAAAAAAGCACTCAAACCCTTCAGACCACACATGGCTGAGAAAACAACAAGTACAGTGACTGAAAAGAAAGAGGAAAAACCGATGACCTTGAAAGATCAAATTCTAGACAGTGTTCCTACGACCATGCGACGAAAGGCTACTCTTTTGTTAAACATGTTGAAAGACCATCCTCACTTAAGTTGGGATGAACATGGCCTGTTAGAATATGATGGAAAACCCGTTGAAGGTTCAAATATTATTGATCTGGTCAATGATGTACTTCGGCAGCGGAAAGGGTCAAATCCACGAGGATGGGAACAATTTTCTAGAGGACTGAAAGAGGTCAACATCCCACAAGAAGTTGTGGGCAATAAACGTCGATGGAATTTCATACAAACACCAGATGATGATGAAGAAGAGGAGGAGGAGGATGAATTTTATGATAGTTTTGCCCACGCACCTACATCAAAGAAACGAAGACCTATTAAAAAGGAAGAACCCGAGGAGATATTAGCCCATTCGTCATGGGACGCCTACTAAAGAAGGACACGTTACTTCGTCACCTGTACTATGATACTGATAATCCTACGAGTTTTGGAGGAATTCAGGGACTCTACAAGGCAGCGAAAAAACAGTTGAAATCTATCACTTTAGAGGATGTACGAGACTGGTTGAGAAGTCAAAGAACCTACACGTTGCATAAAACAATACGACGAAAATTTCGACGTCGACAGACTGTGGTAGGAGGTATCGATCATCAATGGCAAGCTGATCTCGCAGATATGCAACGTATGTACAAAGAGAATTCACCATATCGCTACTTACTATGTGTCATTGATGTGTTTTCAAAATATGCTTGGGTAATACCCATCATTGACAAAACTGGAAAGACGCTCATCCAAGCCTTTCAGTCTATTCTAAAAGAAGGCCGAAAACCACTCTCTTTGCAAACAGACAAAGGCCGAGAATTTTAAAAAGACTTTCAGAAGTTTCTAGACAAGCATGACATTCATTTCTTCACGTCTGAAAACCCAGAAACTAAAGCGAGTATTGTTGAACGTTTTCAACGTACGCTTAAATCAAGAATGTGGAAAAATTTTACTCATCACAAGACCCGTCATTATGTGGATGTACTGCAACTATTGGTACATGGCTACAATCATTCATCGTTTTCATCGAAGCATCGGACGTACCCCTGCATCTGTGTCTAGAGAAAATGAGCATGAAGTCACCAAGACATTGTATGGCAACCATCAAAAGAAAAAAAAGAAATCAACTGATTTGAAAGTGGGTGATATAGTGCGCATCAATAAAACCAAGCAAACATTTGCCAAAGGCTATCTACCCAACTGGACAGTGGAATTGTTCAAAGTGGTTCGCATCAACAGAACACATCCATTGACCGTAAAACTGGAAGACTTGGCTGGAGAAACTATCGCCGGATCCTTCTACAGGGATGAAATTCAACATATAAAAGATGATGAGCTATACGAAGTGGAATCAGTTCTTGATCGGCGTACAAGGCGTGTAGGCGGTAAAACTTTTCAAGAAGTGAAAGTCAAGTGGCTTGGATATCCTAAAAAGTTTAACAGTTGGATTCCAAAATCACATTTAGTATAAAGTATAAACGTCGTGAACACCATGTCTCAGTCCGATACCAGCAGTGTTCAGGTAAACAACAGTATACAGACAGGAAAAAGTGAGGTACCAAACAACAGAATCACTTTCTTGACACAGATTGTGATCATCTTTATCATTGTCATCGTGTCATTAGTGAACCTGTGTCTCAACAGTCCAGATCGTGAACTTTGGTTGCTGCTGATGAGTACTTCTATCGGATACATTCTTCCAAACCCAAGTTTAAAATTTAAGAAACCATGAACTCTTTCTACATCACTCTCATCAGTGATAGTTCGATGGCATTGTACCCAAACAACACACAATGCTGTTTTAGAACCAAGCTGACAAAAACCATTGATGTCGACAAACAAAATTGGGAAGTGGCTCTCGTGGAAATGATCGTTCCCACACAAGTCAAAAACATTGAAGAGGAGGAAGGAAAATTCTACGTCGTGACTAAAGATCCAGAACTGGCGGCAGCCTTTTCACAAGTGAAAAACGGGTGTGAATTAGAAGGCAAAAAATGGGCATTACCCCTTTGCATTCCTGCAGGCATCTATGCGTCACCACAACATCTCACTGACGAAATGGACAAGGCTATTAAACAAGCCACTAAAACAATTTTAACTCAAAGAAACCTCACATTTGGACTTGATTTTTCCGGCTTGTCAAAACGTGTCAAGTTTACCGGTAATAGTGGATCAAAGATCGGCTTGGAACTTCATCCAATCCTCCTTACGAAACTTGGAGGAGAGGGAAGTACTGTGGTGTTTCCGGACAGAGACAGCAGCAGATTCAAGTACGGTGTGGACCTCTTCACGAAGATGAACTATTTGTTTGTATATACCGATTTGGCAGAACACACTTTGATAGGGGATGTCGAAGCACCCATTTTACGCGTTGTGCCATTTGCCACAAAAACAAAAGCAGGGGCTAATCCACACATGCACTTTGAATTTCTAAATCTACACTACATACCTGTCAGCAGATCATATTTCAGCGAGATCAGTATCAATATAACCGGTGACACAGGGGAATCAGTTCATTTCACTCACGGGAAGTCGATGGTGAAGCTTCATTTTAAAAGAAAGACACGATGATTCCAGTTTACCGTGGTCAAGCTCGACAAGTCGGATATGGTTTGGGCTCCATGTTCAAGAAAATGGCCAGCAACATCTTACCCATGATGAAACCCATCGTGACCTCAGGACTAAAGACTCTGAAAAGAGAGGCTTTAAACAAGGTATAGGAGCCGTAAAAGATATTCTGTCTGGCCAAAATGTAAAGACAGTGATCAAGAAACGGGGTAAAACATTGTTGAAAGATGTGGGTCTGAAAACTCTGAGAGGTATAAAGCTTCGAGATTTCAAACGTCGACATCATTCTGCTTTCAGCGCGGCAAGGAGACGCAACAAAAAAAGAAAAATCTCATCGCGACCGTCAGATATTTTTGATTGAACAACATGATGCAACACGGGTCTTGTGAGTGTAGCAAAACTGAACTTGATGTGTCACATGTTCCACCTACCATGACAGCAATGCAAGATGCACAGTGGACAGAACATTATCCTGTGTCAGCACTGAGCAATTCATCTCCCATTGAATTTGTAATTCCTGCTCAATCAGAAAAGTGGACTGATATCAACCAGAGCTACTTGTACCTGAAAGTCAAAGTAGTCAAACCGGATGGCACTAATCTGGCTGCCGATGGAGAAACATCCACAGTAAATAATTTCTTCCACAGCTTGTTTAGCAGTATTGATGTGTACCTGAACAACAAACTGATCACCAATAATGCTGACACGTATGCGTACCGGGCCTACATTGAGAATTTGCTGTCTTATTCTACGGACAGTAAATCAACACAGCTCTACGCTACGGAAATGTGGAGTCCTGACACGGCGGGTCATATGCAAGAGCATACAGTTGCGGAAGCTAATGAAGGATTTACTAAAAGAAGAACACGTATCCACCGGAGTCGCGTTCTGGAAATGTGCGGACGTCTGCATTTAGATCTGTGTTTGCAAGACAAGTACCTTCCCAATGGTGTAGAGATACGGCTGCGACTCAACAGAACCCCAGTCAGTTTTTGCCTGTTTGGAACAGAGGCAAAAATCCAGTTACTTCAAGCTGGATTCAATGTTCGGACTGTTGACCTGTTACCCGTAGTGGCCAACAACTTAAACCAGACCATCGCTCAACATGGCATGAAGATCCCAATTCGCCGAGCTGAGGTAAAAACTTTCACCATTCCTGCAGGCCAACGATCAAAGATCGAAGATCATTTATTTCAAGGACAGTTACCCAAACGTATCATTCTAGGCCTGGTAAAGAATACAGACATGAACGGTGATCTGGCAACCAACCCATTTGATTTTCAACATTTCAACTTGTCTAAGTTAGAAGTCAGTGTAGACGGAAAGACGACACACAACTTGCCGTTCCAGCCTAACTTTCCCACAGGAGAAATTTTGAGATCATACATGTCCCTGCATCAAGCCACGGGATCACTCGGTTTAAACCGCTCCATGGGTCTGACAATGAACGATTACATGCAGGGGTACACACTGTGGGGCATTGACTTAACGCCAGATCAAGGATCAGAAGAGGGACAGCTGCATCCTATAAAAACGGGAAACTTGCGAATCGAGGTTCAGTTTCGTGTAGCTCTTGGTGACCCCATCAATGTGATTGTGTATGCCGAATATGACAGTCAGATAGAGATTAACGGGTTCAGAGAAGTCATCACAGACTATTAACCATGAGCAAATCAGGACAACAGCTGGCCAAACAACTGTACGAAGAAATCTACAACTTGAATAGGCGAAACGATATGGTAAAGAGTTTGAACCAGCATGTGGTGCATGAATTGCAGACACACCTCTTTGATATCGCGAAAGAAAACTGTTATGGTTGCATTGTTGATCATCCCAGTCAGACCCAACATCCCATATGTTTGTTTAGCAGTAAAAGTGAGTGGGTCGAGATGTTTCTGAACAGTGCATTAAAAAAACTGGACATGTATCAAGTGATGGAAAGATGGTACGCTGAACTACAAAACATGGATCTCACACGCGCTGAGAAAGCTGATGCTTATCAGATGTGGGCAAATATAAAGGCTAGTGTAGATACGAACAAGATCACACCATTGGAAACTTTTGAGTGCGAATGGGCAGGACGCATTAAACAAGATTGGGAAAATGGAAACGATTGAGTTGCAGTATATTTTGGATCATTCACCAATTCTAGCTCCCTTGAATGCCGTAGTATGTGCTAAAGATCAACTACCACAACGTAGACCAGAGACTGTAAAAGCTTACATAGTGAATACCCACAATTCGACTCAACCTGGTGAACATTGGGTGGTTGTGTTTTTCAACGATAAATCGACTTACTACTTTGATTCGTATGGACAAAAACCACTCCATTGTGACATTCAACGTTTCTTGGAAAGACATGGACCCTATACATGGAATCTCATGAGACTTCAAGGATACAACACGTTTGTGTGTGGAGCATATTGTTTGTTTGCTTTGCATTTCTTGTTCGAGGATGTGATTTAACACGGGTGTTTAGAGCTAAATTCCGGACAGAGGATCAACCTCACTTCAATTTGAACGATTCCAATGTGGGATGTTGGTTTTACCAGAACTATTCAGAACTGTACAAACGTGCAAGAAGACAAGTGTGTAATCACCACCAACAAACATGCACAGCTAAACATCCACCAAAGTTTGGAGATGGTCGTGCGTGTTTTGAATTACTGACGAATAGTTTGGACCCATTCTACTTTCATTAAAGTGTTATGTACTTGTTGTTCATAGTGTTTGCATTGTTCATATTGTTGTTTCATATTGTTTGTTCATATTTTGTTTGCAATGTTCATAGAGTTCAATAAAAGGCTAAAACTGATTTGATTTCTTGTTGTTTATCTTACACATTAACAATTGTGATATATTCCCTCTCGAATATAGTTTGATGGCCCTGAAAAGGGCCGTATTTGGTTTTTTTGATCCTGAATTACTCGGAGTCACCCTACTAACTCTGAATAATCAGGGTCAAACCATATGCCATAATAGGCTGAGCGCACTGTAGGCCCATGTTTAGCGAAAACACAGGCAGGCCAGGCATACACTTGATAGGGTGCCCTACAAAACGGGCACTTCTGAAGCCGTGCGAAGCATCTGACGCATACAATGTCCTGACATTGACACTGGTTTATGTGATATATATCCTCCTCCCTCTCCTCTAAACACACACCACACTTTTCGAACCAGAGTTTTTGTTCGGACATTGTGATTTCATCCTTCTTTTTTAAAAAAAACACTTATATAGTTATGAAAAAAAGTAGGTCAGTAGGTCAATCCATCCCCAAATGTCAAGGCCGAAGACAATGCTATCCAACTTAGGTCAAGGTCGAACTTGATTCATTGGATGGAAATTACATTCTCTGATTGGTGTACGCTAACAGTAGAAAGTAGGTCAATCCGCCTCAAGACTATAAAAGCACACTGCATCGTATCATAATCCTACTATCCAACCATGGAAAGCTACGTAACTTCTGATATCGTTAACAACGCCATACAGGCTGCTGATTTGTATGAGCTGACTACAGCTGCTAACCAGGCATCAGTGTCGTACACTCCGACTCCGATATACCAACCCAGCTACCAACCAACGTATCAACCTCAGCCTCCACCACACCAGCAGCAACCAGTACAGCAACAACAACCAGTGCAACAACCAATGCAACACCAACCGGCAGTGCAGCCAGTAAATAATGTTGGACAATCTATTCTGAGGGAACTCAAAGAGGTGAACAACAACCTCATCAAATTGCAAAAGAGAATGGTAGAAGTGGAATGCCGTATCAAAATGAAAACAGACAAGCTGGTGGTGCCTATCACTTTCATTCCAGAAAATGTGGAAGCATCCAACAAACGTCCACTTGATGGTGGATCCCATTCTAAGAATGGACTTGGAGCCCATTGTAAAGACATACAAAATAGCAAAAAGAGTAAGAAGTAGAGAAAGAAAAAAACAACGGCCCTTTTCAGGGCCAACCCAGATGTCTCGAAAGGACATATTTTTACAATTGTCAAACCAAGTAAATAAAAGTATCAAACGAAATGAATTCATGCCATTCGTTTTCAGACTGTGCTATGGATAAGTCACATATAACTATCGACTGCATATCTGACATGGACAAAATAGAAGCCCGACACCGACGTTCGCTTAAACTACAAGCCCGATACCAACGTACGCTTAAAATAACAACAACACTCAGGAGTATCATAGACAAATTGAGTGCATGTTACTTTCATGAACTATACTACGATGATATCTTAAATATCATTGAAGCACATTTCATCACCATAGAACATGTTGAATACCTGCTGAAGAAAACTCATAGACAAATAGAGTAACCACTACTCTGTGAAAAAACAACGGCCCTTATCAGGGCCAACCCAAATGTCTCGAAAGAGAATATACCTCAATTGTCACCATTATTTTCAAATTCCATTCAAATTTTCTTTCATTAAAAATATGATCCAATGTTTTATAAAAATGTTACAAAAATGTTACAAAAATGTTACAAAAAAAAAGTCATCACTACTACAAATTCGGCTTGAAATTTTTTAATTTTACAGCAATTCTGATATGTCAATACAAAAGTAGGTCAATCCAACCCAAAATGTCAAGGCCGAAGACAATGCTATCCAACTCAGGTCAAGGTTAAACTTGAATAGAAATAACATTCTCTGATTGGTGTACGCTAATAGTAGAAAGTAGGTCAATCCACCTCAAGGCTATAAAAGCGCACCGCATCAAGCATTCGGTCATATTCTCGCTGCACAACCATGGAACAAATTCAGCAACTGAGTGAATTTGTCCACGAATTGATGGGGTTGATCGAACGACAACGCAATGAGTGGAGACAACAGCAAGACCATATTGCAGAATACCATCTGATTTTGTCAAACATGGTACATCAGATGATATTGAGACAACAGATGATGCAACGCGATGAACATGATGACTATATGCTCATGGAACATCAGGAGATGTTGAGACAACAGCAACAAGATGAAGATGAAGATCATATGCTCATAGAACAACAGCAGATCTTACAAGATGAAAACGATGTCATCGTAATCAGTGACGATGGCATCGAAACCGAGCACGATGTGGACAATGTCACCGAAATCTAAAGAAGAAACAAAACGGCCCTTTTCAGGGCCAACCCAAATGTCTCGAAAGGACATTTTTACAATTGTCATTTTTACAATTTTACATAAATCTGTTTTCATATAGAGTACCATTCGGTACTATAGATTCTGTTTTCATATAGAGTACCATTCGGTACTATAGATTCTGTTTTCATATAGAGTACCATTCGGTACTATAGATTTGGTACCATAAGTACCTAAAAAAAAAAAAATTTATGGTACCACGGTACCATAAAAAAAAAAATTTATGGTACCTTGGTACCATAGTGCCACCCTATACTACTAGCGATTTTTTTTTTCTTACATATATTTTGTGGCCACGACTCAGGAAAATTTGTTTTTGTTTTATTTCTTAGCTTTTAACTCGTGGACACGACTTAGCGAGATCTTTTTTTCTTACTTAGTAACTCGTGACCACGAGATATTGAAAAGGAAAAACACCATGTCCCCTCTGTGTTTCCGTAGAAATCCGCCAGGTCACACTCATTATGCTATTTAGTATGTTGTCATCGATTGTTTTAATCTTGCAATATTTGATTTTTTTTAAATATTTGTTTGACAAATACATATGAATTATGTGTTTTCATTTCTTACCATATGAAATTGGATATAATGCTATTCGGTATTCAGCTCGCTCGTTCTTATTTCAAGAATATTTACTGTCATCGTTTGAATATGCAAATAACAATGAGTTCTTATGTTATACTTCAAGATTTTATTCGTTCATGGATATGCTATTTGTAATACTAAAACAAATAAGAAATGGCATAATGCAATATAAACGTCACTTCAAAATAACGACGAGGCGTCTTCTTTATAATAATCTATCTATCTCTTGATACTGCCAACTCCTCTGTCGAGTGGTATAGGCAGGGCTACGCGCCGGATTGTTAGTAAGAGGTGAAATATAAAAGGGCCAGAGCTAGAATATAGCATCTGGGATAGTGAGAATTGATGTAAAAGATTCAGTCGTTGTTAAGCCTTGTTAGTAACTGGTGAGGTGCATTAAGAATGGAAATAAAAACAAGATAGTAAAACACTATGTTGATAAGTCACTGCATCGCATACACAATAATATTCCTGTATATTACTTATGAAAAATATTGAAGAGTGTATATATTTAAGATATGCTCTGCATGTACAATGCGGAAAAGACTTGCACACAGACTTGTTCAACTTAGATGATTTCAATATAAAAAGTGGTTGTGCAAAATAAAAGATAAAAACCGGTGTCAAGTTTAGTACTTTACTGTAATAACGCCTGCCTTGAACTGATCTAGCGTAGGCAGGGTGACAATGTAGCGTGACTGTGTGGGGGAAGAAAGAGTATTTCTGATAATCGGATGTAACTTGTCTGAAGCTTAGGGGATGCATGTGTCTGGTAGGTCTGGCTGGTTTGGATATATGATGGAAAGTCGATTGCTACGGGATTATGGTATATCTTATAGAACATAATTAATCTGGAATCATATCTACGGTATTCAAGGGAGCGCCAGCCAAGATTTTCCAGCAAAGTGGAGACACTAGCATGAGGAGAATAATTCAGTTCAACCCACCGAGCAATTTTATTTATATTTATACAAATAAAACAACTACTGCTCTCTCTCCTTTCTAACATTCTTTCTCTCTACCATCCTTTTCTCTATCTTAACTTCACTAATCAATGGTTTCATTTCTTTTCCTCATTTACTCCGTCATATTTCACTCATAAAACATTGTACATTCTATCTTTCTGTAACTATGTCTATTTCAAAAGTAAGTTCACCATGCATATCGAGGGTTGAGAGCGAAATTAGGCTAAGTGCCTATATACATATAAACACTTAGCCTAGTTTCGCTCTCACCCCTCGATATGTATATAATACAAACTGGACATTCTAGTTATTTTATTTTATTTCTAGTTCTAATTTGTTGGCTATGACTGACTTTATTTGACATCATTTTATGCGTTGAGCAATCAATTAGGAAAATATTTCCTAGCGTGGATTTCGTATTTATCTTTGATTATTGCTATTTTTCCCTCTATTTTAACTTTCTTTTTCAGATATTCATTAAATAAGTTGAACGAGGGTTTGATTTGATTTATTTTAGTTAATAAATAGATACATGTATATTATTTCATAACCATTACAAGGGTATCGTAAGCATTAGAGTACTGGCTATCTAAGTATTTCGTTTTTCCATATAACAAGATTAGTGGTGTATTTAATGCAGTCCATAGAGGTTGTTACAGTGTTACATTCCCAGAATAAATGTTCAATAGACTCAATTGACTCATTACAGAAGATGAAAAGTAACTTCTTTCAGAAGTTTGTATTCGAAGTTACGTAATGTTGTGCCTATTGTCGACATGTAAATGTTGTATATTCGTTTCCATGGGAAAGTGTAAGAGTTCAAAGAAAGCTCACTTGATCATTTATTTAACTGGATGGAACCTCCTGACTATTTGAAATAATACCATACACATATTTATTAATTTGTTTCACATTTGTATTCTTTTTATTAAGAGATGTGCTTATGTTTGTATCGATTCCTTCGTTTTGAAGTTTGTTTTTAATATTAGGCGTTATTGAATTTTTCAGTGTTATATATCTTATTAAATCTTATCAATATCATACAAGCTTGAACTTTGTTCCGATGTGTATATTATGTTATTTCTGTCGTCAAACACAAAGTCATGTTCAAATAAGAAGTAAAGTTCACCGAGCAGACCAAGTTTCATGGAAACTAAGGTTTCAAATACAGAACAAAACTTCTGCAAGTGATTCACATATTTCAAACTGATACGGAAAATGCATAGTGCAATGAAACAATTACTCTCTTCTTTCTTTTTTTCAAAAAAATTATGTTCATCTCCTAGTATTTGTTTATCATTTAGTTTGGATGAACTGATGAGTCTGATATGTAAGTAATATTATATATGAGAATGATATAAACACAGTTGAAACTTAGAAAAGCAACATCTGCTTTAGCCATTTCACCTTTTCTCAATATCCTGTGATGCTCTGGCATTACCGATTTTACTTATCTTTGTATTTGTCTTTGGGTTGACTCTATTTATCTGTACTTTTTGCAGCTTTCTCTGGCAAATCACATAAATTTTGACAGTTGGATTGACTTATTTGTCAGCTCAACTAGCCAAATTAATGCATTACGCCAGGAACTCTCTGTACACCTCCGTGTCACACAAGCACTCTGTCTTGATGTAAACAAGCCATGTAATCCATTCATGTAATGTCTGTATTTAATTATCCAGCTTGGTTCACTTCTGTAAGTTATTGTCAATGTTTATGTTATGTGGATCCTTTTAATTTTAGGTGAAACAGTGTATTTCTAGAAGTTTAAGTCTGCATACGCCTATCTGTTTACACGTGGGCAGCCATTTTGAATTTACTATTTCCGGTTGTTGCTATGGGCAACTTAACCGATGCTGGTGCACTGTGTACTGTACTATACTTAAAAAACATTATATAAAGTTTAAACAATATGGCCCAATTTATTAACCCTAGAAAAGGTCGTACCAGGTACCTAGTTAATAAAGAAACATTTTTATTGTATTTTAGTGTATGATCGTCGTGATTTAAATATTTAAACTTGTTTGCGCACTTACTGCAGCAATGTATGCACTCTTGTGGCATTTTGGAAACAGTTTTAAAGATGCGATGTCAACGTCGCATTTAAGGGGCGGGTTAATCGCAAATGCATCATAAATGCAACACAAGTGCAATGTTTTGCTGCATGCTACCACGGTAGCACTGATTTTAGTATGAATACCCTGCGTCCGTTGTGCACGGGGACTTCAGACTTTAGGCTCAGGCTTCAGGTTTCGAGCTTTTGAATTTAGGCAAGGTTACTGATAATTAACTCAGGTAATTTATTTATTTAGTCCCGTGGTTAACGATTATTCACTTTAGTTTTTTTAATAGTAACTATTTTTAAAAATACGATGCATTTTTGTTTAGTATTAGAGTATACTTGATTTTAACTCTGCACTTTAACAAGTTTACGAGATAAAGTAGAACTCCGGTTTATGTTTTGGTAAATTGTGTATGCATATATTGTGCTAAAGACTTGTTTATGCATTGGTAAATTAGGGCTTTCCACTTGATGGTTTAAACGTATTTTTGTATACTTTCAAGGATCTCTAGGTGTATATTTAAGTGGAGATAGAATCGTTAATTTATTGAAGTTATTTTATCACATCGTTTAATGTTAAGTAGACACAGGATCCACCTGTGAAGAATTAAGTTTAATATTGTTTAACGTCTTATTTTTTCTTTGAGTAAAAAGTAGTTTTAGGCGAGTCCTAAACAAATTCTATATACGAGATAACCCCTTTAAACTTGAAGTCCACTATACAAAATATCACCTCCCTATTAAACGTGAAGTCCACTCTCAGCATAGTAGCATCTAGTGACCGCTGTGATATCCACATGCTGACAGAGTCTACATGCACACGCATATGTAAGTGCAAGTACCCGAAGCATTAACCTGTGGCCAGATCTGTGGAACTTGATAGCCTACGCCAAAGACAAGACCACCCCAAGACAATCGACTATACTAGAGCCCGACAACTCAACATAAGCACGCACTCACACCGAAGCCCTAGCGCGTAACAATATTTCCTGATTCTGCAAAATTAGTGCTTGTGCATTTATAATGATTGTTCATAATTTTACCAAAATGTTTAAAAATCGTTTACTTCAAACCCGTCTGTGTTCCTTGAAGGGTTGAAGAGCAGTGAAAAGTGGAGGAAGGACTGGTTCAGCACTTACAGTATAGAAAGTAAATATAATGCATACATGTATATACTAAAGACCTGACACACTTCATATTTAAAGAAGTAGTTCCTTGTGCGAACAATATCTTCTTTTATGTGAATGTTTTACAGACTACACTTAAATGGCAAAACAGATTGCTTTCCTGACTTTTATTTCTAAATCAGACATAATTTCACAATATCAGTTTTCAAAAGTCAAAAAATAAGCTATTTAACATTAAAACTCTGCAATTCTTGTTTACACAATTAAGCTCACAATTTTAATCTGATTCTTTTGAAACTTGCACAGATTGTTTGAACCATGAAGGGCTTGAACGCTTTTTTAAATGGACTTTTGGTTATTAATATACGAGAAATAAGCTTTGTTAGATTTATCTTGTTTACACGATAGTCCACAATTATTATCCGATTGTTTTAAAACGTATCATCAAGGGCCCGAACGCTATTTGAAATGAAGATGATCCGATTATAAATATGTGATAAAAATAAGTTTCAATATTAAAATTCCCCTTTTTTGTGGGATCAAGTCCAACATTTGTAGCTGTACTGAACAAAGGGTTTATCAGTTAGTGAATTATATTTAACAAAACAGTCACTGGTATTTTGATAACATTTGGATCAACTGTATTATTAGCAGTGAAGCTTAAGATAACATTCACCGGTGAATAGGGTATATGTGATAGTTTTCAATATTAGATAAAGAAGGAAAAATTAACTGTTCAATAGATTTTTTAAAACTTTGCATGATTATATATTTTATATTTACATCTACAAAGATCCAAGTCATAAGGTAAATAAAAATGAAAATTGGAAAACACATGTATCATCATTTCCACAAGCAAGCACAAACAATGTATTTTTTCTTCTTTTTTTATTGCAAATTTTAGGTTGAAAAGGCGCCATAACTGTGTCAAACATTTATGGATTTTGCTAAAAAGCGTACGTGACCTTCATTTTATTAGAGTGAATATGTGGACCAAACACTATTTAAATATGTTAACCCGTAAGGGAGTTTTCGCCAAGACAATGCGTTTTTGTTTTTTTTTTCTTTGCAAACTCTAAGTCGAAAAGGGAACACATTTTTGTCCATATTGCATGGAGTTTGTCCAATGTCAAACTTGACCATCATTCTTTTAAGATAAATATGCGTGCCAAATATGTTTTCAATTTGTCAACCCGTTTGTGTTTATCGCACAGACAATGCGTTTTTGCAAATTTTAAGTAGAAAAGGTGCCATAACTGTGTCGAAAATTTACGGATTTTGCCTTAACTTGAAACCTTCATTTTACTAGGATAAACATGTGTACCAAAAATTATTTAAATCTGTCAACCAGTTCCTGAGTTATCGACCGGAAACTAAAGTTTTACGCCGCCCATCCATCAAACGACATACCCCAATCTAATAGCTTTCCGAGGACTTCGTCTCGGCAAGCTCAAAAATTGTCAGTGGATTTGAAACCAAAGCAGTAAAGTAAGTAAATCATGATTTGAGATTCTTACTCTTACTCTTCTTTTTCCTTGATAACTGGAGAAGAAAAGAAGCAACAACAACATAAACGATCATTATTATATAGGGTCGTGTATCTTATGCTCATACTCAAGCAAAGCATGTCTCTCTGTATGTTCGAACCCCTATTCGAATTTGCCTTCGCTGGATAACCATTTCTTTAGATTTTATACTTAGTCCCCTAGACGTTAGACCGCTTGTTTTCCACATGGGATCACATGATACAATTCCTCCCAAACGGGCTTGAACCCACGTCCTCCAGACCAAGAATTCGCGTACCACTGGGCCACGGCGACAGCTACAGTAAATCTATTCAAGTTCAAGGAAGTTTCAGCGGTTATCTACAGGGAAAGAAAAACAATTTCCTCTCCAAGTATTTTTCAACTTAGCGGTGATTGTTGCATCGCTCTATCGAGTCAGACCCCAGTAATGGCGCACCTTTCCGTTTAGTAGCGTTAGGCATCAATAATGCAAGCCTCCTTGGTTGGATACACCTGCCTTCCGATTGATTCGTCTCAGCGAGAGCCGACATCCCCAAAGGACATCTCATCAATAATATATGTAAGCCCATATTGGTACTGATATATACAAGAAAGTACATCATGTGTTAACCTGCAACTTAGATAATCAGGAGTTTAAATGGATATCAGTGCTGAAAATCGATTTATTCTTTGCGGATTTATGACGTTATTGTGCCTGTGAAAGACCTATTTCACACAAGGTACCGGGAACACGCCCAATTTATACACGTAATTGAGGAATCGAGGGGCGTTATATTACGGTAAAAGAATATTGTATTTATTAATTTAGTTGTTCGTACGGTATTAAATTGATATACTACAATAGATAGAATAAATACGAATACCTGTTGGCAACACATATTAAAAAATTGATTCTTTCATTCTTTCCACTTCATCATTTAAGTCAAATATCGATGCTTATAACGAGAGAATGTACTTTTAGCTAGATTGGGGTGGGTGGGGGTACGAAATGGCATACGGATTGATATTTACATTCAAGAAATCAAATAAATCGGACAGATCAGGCGGAAATATCATAAATATAGATTACAGAAGCTAAGAGAAGGAATGGCTATTGATTTTCTTATTCCTGGTTTCAGTTATGTAAATATATTTTCTCCATTTTGTTTCCCACTAACCAGTTTCCTTTCTCTTGTCCTGTCTCCTCTATAGTTAGTCATCTACATGAAACAATGATGAAGATGAGTTTTATCGATACCATTTGATTTTATTATGTTTGGGAGCGTCTGTACTGCATGTCGCGGTGTGAATCATGCAACATCTGTCACCAAGTATATTGATCTCATTACATGTAAATGGGATTGCACGTAAAACAATATGTGGATAAAAACATTGCTCGAATATTGACGTACGTACTTATGTTTACTTGTATATGTATTATTGGTCAATACGTTGTGCCTTTGGCAACGGTATGATGTATTAACATCTCTCTCTCTCTCTCTCTCTCTCTCTCTCTGTATTTGCATTAAACTCCTTTGTTAAGACATCGCGTTTCTGTATTGAAGCAAATGTCATATTTATATTTATAGATATGTGATTATGAATCATTGCATAATTGTTTTCCCTTATAGTCAATTTTCATGATTAAATGGGATTTATTGCAAAGATAAATTCTTATACAATTATTTCCTGATATGAATTAATAATAGTTTCTGTTGAATTCACGCAAGATCTTTTAACTTTTAGCTTAGCCACTATGCTACGAAATACTGTGTAACAGAAATCAATCTGGGCTTAATTCTCTAATGCATGAATTTTGAAAATTGGTTTTCTTTGGTGTTTTTGAATGGTGTGCATTTAAACAAAGTATTTTGTGCGATATAATAAATTTCTAACGACCGATTCTAAGAATTTAGTGATTTTAGTCTATCTAACCTTGTATTGAAATGCATGCGCAAATTGTGTGGGGGTATACGTATGCAAACTGCTAAAATATCAAATTCCCCAATTTTCTTTTCATAAATTGATTTAGCATATAATTATATCAAATAGAAAACAGATAAAAGCATAAGAGAAAACTTGTTAAAATGTATATTCAAACATTTAAGAAGAAATTCTTCATATTACAAATATCAAATAATAACAGTATGTATTACCTGACCCCCTATTTTATAAGCTCAGTAAAAAAAACACCGAATAATAAATATTGACTGCTGTCTTAGCTCTGTTCAGTTACAATATGATCACATTCTTGAAATAATAATGATAATTATCCTATTTATTCTTTTCTTTTCATTGCATGATTAATGTAATATCATTGTTAAATGACATTTTTTCGAAGAAAAATCCCACAATTTTTATATGAAATTTCCCCAGAGACAAAACTATCATTTTGTACTGTACATAAACAAATGTACAACTACAGATCTATTTTCTTTATAGAGCATTTCATTTCCAACTTACTTCAGGGGAAACTCATTAAAATAGTATATTATAATTATTAGACTAGTATATGAGTGCGGCTGCAGGTTTACTGATAACTATATTTTATATATGTATGATGAATTTCTATCCACTTATCAGTAAAATAAACGGTATTGGAATGACTATTTGATTTTTTTTCTTGATAGAATTTTTTCCACTTTTATACTGTCTGTAATTTATGTGTGTCATAATACTTACATTTGGTTTTACTCAATAGCAAGAGCTGTCAGAGGACAGCACGCTCAACTATTCGAAATGCTTGTTTGTAAATCAAATGAAATTTATTTCAATTCTTGCTCTACACATACCATAGATATAATTGTAGTTAAAAATTATATACCTTGATAGTCTGATCCCCTTAAATATGTTAACGAACCTTAAATCAATCCCGTGCTTAGTTACTGAGACATTAGCATAACCACATTGTGCATGCAAAACTTTTACCAATTTTAATAATTAAGTTAGATAAGGGCAATAATTTGAATTAAATTTAGACCAGGGTTTATGCCCCCCCCCCCCCCCCCCCCGGTTTTCTGATGCTCCCCCCCCCCCCCCCCCCCCCCTACACATTCTCCCATAAAAAAATCCAAGGTATAAACTGAATAGTTGCTTGCATGCAAAACTGTAATAAACTTTTCTATTGCATGTAAAACTTTAACTAAAAAATCTAAGTCAAAAAATGGTCATAATCTGCATTATATTCAGTCAGTCAAAAAAAAATATAAGCATGAATATACCTTGCATTCAAAGCTTTAACCGAAATTTCTAAGTTAAAAAAGGTGCCAAAACTTGTAATATATTCCACTAGGAGTTATCCACCTTGAGCGTTTGGTACCCATGAACGTGTTAAAGATGTTTCAAATCAATCCCATGCCTTGATACTGAGTTATAAGCATGAAAGTGTCTTGCATGCAAAACTTTAAGAAAAAAACATGTTAAAAGGGGCTCTAAATTGTATTAGATACTTCAAAGAGTTATCTACCTTGGTTGTCTGATGCACCTGAACATATTCCATAACGCTCAAGTCAATACCATGAACAGTTATTGAAATAAAAGCTGGACAGTAGCTTTCATGGAAAAGTTTAACCAAATTTTCCATGAAAGCTACTATCCAGCAAATTTTCTAAGTTAAAATGGGGCCATAATTTTTATCAAATTCAGTCAAGAGTTATCTACCTTGGCTGCCTTGGTTATTTAGATAAAAGCTTGATAGTAGCTCGCATGCATATTAAGCTGCAACGCCGTCGCCAACGCAAGTATGACTTCAGTAGCTCATATTCTTCGAATAGTCGAACTAAATGTATGGTAAATGTTTTTAATTATTATTTTTATAATTATTTTATTTATTTTATTTATTTATTTAACCGTCACCGGTGGCCGAGTTGTTAGAGCGTCCGCCTCGGGAACGGGAGGTCATGGTTTTGATCCCCGGCCGCGACATACCAAAGTCGTAAAAAATGGTACTGTTATAGCTCCCTTGCTTGACGCTCAAGATATAAGGGTAGTTGCAGGACCGGTGTCAGGATAATGTGACTGGTATCATGCCACATGTCTACGGCGTGATACTGCAGTGTGGCAGCACTATATCTGTCTCAAGTAGACATCGTCCCCAAATGACTGAAATACTGTCGGTGGGACGTAAAACCCAAACAAATTAACAAACAAACAAACAAATTTATTTATTTATTTTTTGATATTTGATATTACGTTTATCAACCTCCATAAACACACTCCTGTTGCAGTTCATATATTGATACCGATATGCAATGTAAATTGCTGAAATGTTTTTTGTATTGAATATTGTATATATTGTATTTTTCAGGTAAACGACACAATGAGAGGTTGGATTTCTTAGATATGCGTTATCGATCCTTGTGTGTCTTAGTGCAGAAATCCATGTAACATAAAGCTATGAATCCAAGCATCAAATGTGTGTCTTTCCTGACAGAGAACTTCCTCTACAGTGCACCGTGCCCGCCACCATTTCTCAGCATCGGGGAATTCATCAGAATTGCAAAGAGGCAAAACCTATCGCCATGTGAAATTGAAACAATATGGCGATCATGCACGCGGAGACCGTTTGTGATACAGGAGAGCAAGGAAAGGACCGTCCGCTGTGACTCACAATGCCTTATGATTGTGTTTCTCTGTCTATTTATTTTCGTCATCGTCCTGACTTTAACCATGGTTTTATACCTGTAAGTATCATTTTCATGGTGGGAAAACCGGACCCGGTGACCGTGTCGTTTGACCTTAACTCACCCACTCCTCGGCACAAGGAGGTGGTGGGTTTTATACCCTGTCGCAACCTTACAACGTAAAAGAAAGTGGTTCAGTAACTGGAATAATAACCTTGATTGAAGCTCAGCATATTATAGTAGTTCCATGACCTGATGGTCAAGCGTCAGGATAACGTTGACCGAGTGTATCATAGCAACCAGTCGTAGTCAAGTCTAGGGTAGAAAAAATCTCCAAATTACTTAAATATTGTCAGTTTAACGTTAAATGCAAAAAAAAAGGTGGAAGAGCAACTTTGATTCCCGTTCTTAGGTAGAACAAGAGTGTTTGTCTATTTCTAATTTCAATAATTTCAATACAAATATATGTACAATTACTGAATGTAAACCATATTGCATGAATGGAAAGGATTGAAGTTTTCTTTTTCGTACTCATAGGAAAGAAATTATATTATATCATGCCCATTTTTAAGTTCTATTTCTGGTAAATGTTCCTTCCCTCCTAGAAGATGACGTTAATTCTTCACTGTTGAAGTTTCTGTTTTTCCTGCTGTATCTGCCAGTCTTTTCACCGAAATAATTGAATAGATAATTTCCATAGCTACAAGTCCTTGATCCACTGCTGGTGTAAACTCCTTCATGCACTGTCTAGACGCAAAGTACTGGTCCAACCAGGAATCGCAGAGACAACACTTTGAACGAGATTGTTTTCGGCGTTTGATTGTTGGATTTAATGTCCCGCTAACGGTATTTCTGTCATTTGGAGACTATATCTAATTAAAACAGATATCGTGTTGCGTAGACATGTGGCATGAAACCACACTCAGTCACATAATCCGCCCAGTCCTGGAACTATCCTTATATGCTGAGTTCCAAGCAAAGGAACTACATAGCAGTACCATTTTTACAACGTTGGTACGTCGCGTCCGGGGATCGAACCCACAACCTCCCGATTCAGTGGCGAATGCAGCGTGGCAAGTTGATTTAAGACAAATTGATGTAAGCACAATTACTAGAACAAGGGTATTTTAACTCTACGACAAACCTAAAATCATGTAAAAGGTGAAGTTTTGCAAACATAATCAAGCAGATTTTGTTTTCTTCTAGCAGTAAATCTATAAACTATACAATATTCTTTATCTACGAGATACTTAGAAGGATTTGGTGCCAAATGTCATTTCTACATCACATAAATTGTTACATTATTGTCATTCGTTTTATTTATTTATTTTTTTTTCTGATGGATGAAATTTTATATGTTGGGAGTTAACAAATAAAGCAAATATTGTTTTTTAATTTTAGAAGAAGAAGAAGACGGCGAAATGAAAGTACTCCAAAAAAGGATACAATTGTCTATGGTGAACAAAATTATGGCTACACAACGCAGACAAATCTCTGAATGTTTTCATCATCAATATCATCATCATCGTCGTCGTCGTAGTCGAATATCATTAGCAACATCATCATTGATTTATCTGTTACTTCGCTGGTTATTTTTTGTGATATTTTAGATGTTGCCTTTGAAGGTTTGAGCTTAATGTGATAATAGTAGCATGATGTGTAACCATAGCAACGGCAAAAGTGCAATGGTGTCATAGTGTGACTGTTGTGGGTTTGATTTCTGGTGCCTGCTGAAAGAATATTTGTTTTGCTGGTATTTACCGTCGTTTTGGCAGTGCGAGTATTTCAGTCATGAAATGACGTCACGCTCATTACAGGAGGAAGGTTATAGCGGCACTCGGTTAGAACTACGAACCTACCACAAACTTTGAAGGACTACATACTTTAGTTGAACATTAAATTATATCACTCTCAAAAGTGAGCTTGATTTTATCAAAGGTTTGCTTTATAATGAAGAGATGCGTATCTGATGCGTATATCTACATTTATTTATTTATTTATTTATTTTGCAATTTGCAATCATTATTTGCACATACAAATTAAAAGCTCATAACGCAGACAGAAAACAAAAGAAAGCCGTTCAAACCAATACATTGTTGCCGTGTGGTGACATGGGCACTGATTAGACACTTTTTGGTAGCCATTTTGTTTTGCTGATGTTTAATGCGGGTCAAAATTTGAGAATACTTGCTGCTTTTAAACCACCTCTACTCTTTTATTTCTCAGCCCATCTTTCTGAAATATATATCTTAATGAACCCAAACAGTATTAATGAATCATTTTAAATAAGCATGAAAATAATCTTTTGATAAATCTAAAGATAAAAATTTTATACCCAAAAAGTTAAACTGTTTATTTTGTTTAATGATAAACCCATACTTTTTCCTTTGATGAGCGTTCATTTTTTTGTGCATGTATCCATATAAGAAATATTTTATCATTTAAATATTAATTTCAAGAGCCGTTTAATGATGTTTAGCAGGAATAAAGAAATTATGAAAAAATAAAAATTCTGCTTCTATGTATTTCATGTAAAAACCTTTGAATATACCAATCAAAATGGCCGCCAAAAGTAGGAATATTCACTGATAATGCCTCTATTATAGTAAATATATTGTATATCAAAAACTTTACGTATCGCTACTTCTTCTTTGATGTCCCAAATTATTTAGAATACATGTATTTGACTCGATGTGGTATCATACCACGTGTCTACGGTGATATACCACAGTATGATACCACTGTATCTATCTCATGTAGACAAAAAGTCGTCAAATGCAAATGTCTACTGCTGATGCGGGTCGTAAAACCTGTTGAACCAAAGCGTAAATGTATTACGTTACAAGAGTGCATATGTTCATGTACATAACTATTAACAAATAAAAAAAGCTCTTTTGCAGTAGTCTTACAATCTTCTCTCAGTGGCAAAACAATAATAAAAACATATTTTTTTTGTTTTAAGATGGATGAACAGTTAAGAAATAAATAATTTAAAAAAAATACCATGAGGTTATGTTCTTACAATACAAACTTATATACAAATGTACTCCAGATTGCAACTTTTCACAGTTTCGTTATATGAGAAGCTTTTTTTTAGGTCTGAGAAATACTATTTCTGTAAGACAAGTTCGGTTAAAGATTATAATTCCTCTCTAGACAAAATATTCCTTATACATGCTCAATATTGGATTTTGGTAGATTTTTACCAAACAGTTTGCATAATTAATTATAATCTTACTTGATTAGTTAAACCAACAGAAACATTATTTAATAATTCAAAGAGTTGCAGCATTGATGTATTCACTGCATCAAGACTCGCGGGTGAAGTCACGTGATATGTTATCATGCTCTGAAGAATGCCTCTGTCGTAAATGATTGTTACTGATAAATGAATTAATCATTCAATTTGATAAAATCATCAGATCAAAAGCAGTAACAGAATGGATATGTAAGAACATATCTAAACTCTACATTCAAACAAAATCAGGCGAGTAAAAATGATATAAGTCAACCCTCGAAATAGCGGCCCTCGATACATTGGCATACTCGAATTTCGGCACTAAAAGACATGTGGCGGAGTTATTAATCTCTTAACAACAGCATTTTTTGGCTTCCGGTATTGGCAGCAATTCCCGATACATCTGCAAAATCGAGATTTACTTACACTGCCGGTTTTAACAATGGTTGACTGTATCGCCAAAAGGAACTAACCAAAAGAGTTCACTGCTATAATGCCCATGTTGCATTAATAGTCAATGTGAGAGTACGAGAGTTTTTCCAAAAAAAGATGATATATAACTTTAAAGGTTTGGTTGTCCACCCTTTTCTAACTATTGCTGTCCATCTCACAGGGTTAATCAGTAAAATAAACGCATGAGTGAATATTACGAAATCTACAATTATTATGAAATATCACTAACACAGGTTTTTAAATATAGCAGGTAGAACTTTCAAACGGTCAAATCAGTTAATATTTTCAAAAATTCCCTAATTTTCCCGAAATGCTATTTATGTATAAGCAGGGGAAATATGCAGATAAACAAATGACAATGGTTTGGGTATAAGACTTAGAACACAAATAGCCAGAACTACAAATATATGAATTAATAAATTGACAAAAACCGGTTAAATTTCAAAGTTAATTGGCATGTCGGCAAAATCATCTATTGTCGAAAATTGCTTGAAGGCAAAGCCCCACGGCAAATAAAAGTTGACAACTTCCGGTTATGTTCGGCCTTCGATTTGTCGTACTTACAGAAAACGTGAACGAGAGGGAAATATTTTTTACAGAGGTAAATTAAGTTTTCCAATTATATTGTTAATATATTAATTATATTTATAGTGTAAGTATATGAGCAAAATAATTAGATAAAACATTATGTATACGATATAATTTTCTCGCATACCTATATTTTTTTTTACAATCGTTTATACTTATATATTGTTTACATATACAATTAAAGTTTGCTAAACTAAACAATATACTTAACCAAACAAAAATCTTTCCATCTATTTAAAAAGTATTATTTTTTACTAGAGTTGAAAATTATATTATTTGAAGGTAATTAATCTATAAATCGTGTATTTTAAGGTGTGTGTGTGTGTGTGTGTGTGTGTGTGTGTGTGTGTTTTAATAATTAGGTAATTCAATTGATAAGACCATGGTGTTCAAAATCGAAATTCACAAATAACAAATCACAATTTCTCACTAACATTTCAAATTGGACATGCAACTCCATATTTTACAAGACACTATTGAATTTCCAGTCAGTGAATGTAATTTGCCTTGATTTTTTAAAAACTCATAATTGAGATTTTAGATTATGAGATTTTTGTATTTAATCACAGGTTGATTTTTGTCAAGGATGGTTGTAAAATTCAAGCCGTTTGAACAAGTATTACAAAGGTTGTGACCATTTCAATTTCGAGACATTTTTGGTGCCATCAATTTCACATTGATACGAGATATGCGTTGCTTAGCAAAAGCTGAGTAGTATATTAGTCGATACATATGCTGGTGTTTATAGCGATGGAATGAGCACCTAAATCTATGATAAAATTATGTTTTTACTGTGTTAAAGAATAGTTATTGCTTGCTGTTGTGCTAAGATCTTATGACCTTATGACCCCTTTCTTCCATAAATACAACTTATGTTTATATAGGGAATAATTGTTGGTTTTAGTAGAATATCATTTTTAATTCATAAAGTGAGGAGGAAAATCAGTATTTTCTCGAGTTGTGCAGCCACGAGTGAGAATATCAATTTTCCTCCTCACGAGAAACCGCCGAAAACCAGTATTTCTACTTTTGCTTTTCTGTCACGCTTTCCATTTTGTAACTGAGTTCATCATAAATTTTACCCTATGGGGAGCTCCAATTTCCTGAAGTCGTACTAATAAACGTTATTCTGTTTGAAAAATAGTCCATAGCAGGAATCAGCTGAAATACGAAAAAAAGACAGTGACTATTAAAAAAAAGAGTCCTATTACGAAACAGTGAAAAAAAAGACAGTGTATATTAAAAAAAGGCCTATAACGAAACAATGAAAATTAAACAAATGGTAATATTCAGTGTTTGAAACAATGAATATATTCATTTCTCATTCACTTATATTTCACTTTAATCCCCGAAAAGCATTAAATAATAAATAAATTTTTTTTTTAATATATTATTATATTATGGTTCACAATGAAATCTCTTATCAGACATAAAGTCAAACAAAATACAAAATTTAATTGGAATAATAGTTGCCTACCGTTTTAAAAGGATAAACTGTTTTGAAAAGTAAAAGGAAAAATAAATAAATAAATGACAACGAATTAGCTAAAATGTTACATAGTTCAAGTTTTCTTAATTCCTCTTCATTTTATTTTTGTTCAATTCAAACTTCTCCTTTAAACTAGGCCACAAAAATATCAACAAACATAGAATTATATAAATGGTTTATTAAAAGGAGAAGTTGTTTTTAACTGCTTGAATTCAATTCAATTACTGTAATCATCTTATTTCGAAAGTTATTACTAAATGGCCCTTTTACCACAATTAATCGCACAATATATGGATAACCATAGAGAACATCCAGTTCACTAGTAATATGTTGCACAATATTATCTGAATCGACCGTATGCGCGGATCCAGAGGGCGGGGCGGTAAAAGGGATCATGACCCCCTAACCATGAGATTTGGCTGTTTTACTGAGTAGAAAGAAGAAAAGGGCCCCCTAACCCCACCCCCTCTGGAAAAACCGTTAGACCCACTCGGTAAAAATATGAAAAGTGGCTCGAAGCTCCTCCCCCCCCCCACCCCACCCATACGTCATTTTATTGTTGGCTATGCATGGCAATTTCCGTATTTGGTCAGCATATCTCTGTTTGACCCCACCCCTTCCCCGCTTTGAGGTAAATAAAGTAATGAACCGAGTAAATAATGTCCGCCTCTCTTTTTATGAAAGGAAATGTACATGTTATGCTCGTTCCCGATGGTCGAGTGGTTAAAGCGTCCGCCCTGGGATCGGAAGGTCGTGGGTTCGAAGCCCAGCCTCGACATATCTAAGACGATAAAGAATGGAACTGGTATAGCTCCCTTGTTTGGCACTCGTCATATAAGGGTAGTTCCAGGACTGGTTGACCCAGTGTCAGGATAATGAGACAGAGTGTGGTATCGTGCCACATGTCTAACGGCGTGACGCGCTATATCTGTCCAAAAATGACTTGAATAGTGTCGGCGGGACGTTACATCAAAACAAACAAAAAAGTTTGCGAGAAAGTCTAATTGTAGATAATCCTCATCAAAATAATTCGTAGTCTTCTCAGATTTCATGTAAATATGTTGTAGCTTGAAATACACTGATCCACACAGGATTCGTGCTGTAGAGCTTACTTGCAAGATTAGCATGATAATTAAGTATTAAACGAATAGTGATAATGCAAGAGGTTAAGTGTAAGTATACTGACAGGGTAACCTTTATTATTGATATGGACCTATATATTTGATAAAGTTTACATAATGTTTAAAAGGGTATAAAACAAAACTTATGCTTTAAGTAAAATGACATTTTAAGGTAATCCATCCATCATTAAAATGATATCATTGTCCATCAAGTGATCGTGGGAATTTTATGGTAAATGTAAGCCTTTATAGACTTAGAGAAAAATAGGCTATAGCTCCAAATCAATGGATGTTTGCATCTGCACTGAAGTATTTTAAGCATTTGAAGGACAAAGATTGTAATTTAATAATGGATGGATTTCCTTAAAAATGTGATGGTCATATATGTTTCAAAACTAAATCGCGTGGTCAAATCTATCTATTGAAGTAATTATAACATGATATGTTACCCTGCGTTTCTGTTCCCTGTCAATATTTATGTATGAATTGCTTAATTCACTTTCAGGCAGAAATGTTTCGGAAGCGGACGATCATTTGCATCATTGGTGTACTGAACTTAACAATATCGACGACGGTAACATGCGAGCAATTGTCCACAAAATATACATATAATAAAAACGAATGCACTGCTTTCAACAATACGCTAGCTCGGGGAGAAGATGACCTAGAAATATTTGCTGACTTTAAAAATCCCCCAAATCTTAAGAGACAAACTGACGATTTATTTAACGATATGCTAAAGGAAAGTAAGAACTTAGCCAAAGCATTAGCCGATGGCTCAAAAATAGACCTGGCAAATTTCATGAATGCATTTTCAATATGGGAAGACAATTTTAAAATTGAATCCCCGCTTGAGACGTTAAGTGCATACGAATACCCTCCATTACAAAGGCTCGAACCAAAGCAAGTCGGAGATGTAGAGGACCTCGTGGTACCCGGCGGGAGGATAGTGACCATCAAAACACTGGCAAAGAACCCTCCCTTGTTTGAAATTCAGAATTTTCTAACAAGCGATGAATGTGAAACTATGATCATGAAAAGCAAAGAAAGGGGCATGGTAAAAAGTTCGATGTTTGAAAGCAAGAAAAATATAAAAGCGGGGAAGAATTTTGGTGTTGACAGAATTAGCAAATCCGGTTTCTTGACAAAAAAAGACGTTGGCAACACCTTTATTCAAGCCTTACATGTGAGACTGAATCACGTTGTAGGTTTACCTATAGAAATTATAAACCAAAGCGAAGCCTTAACCATAGGAAGCTACGAAGAAGGTGGCCATTATAATGCTCATTTAGATTCGTTCGATAATTCACGTCAACTGCCATGTTGCTTCCAGACCATTTGTTTGGACGAAGAAGGTCAAGGTCACGATAATGAAGATTGCTGTAGGCTGTGTCGCTATGCCACTGTTCTTTACTATCTCAACGACGTTGACGAGGGTGGGGAAACAGCTTTTCCATTCGCAGATAGAGAGATTTCAGGCACTTTAGACGAGAACAAAAACGCACTGAATCTTACAGCAAATTGTTATAATTCCTCGGTCGTGGTAAAGCCAGAAAAGGGCAAAGCCATAGTTTGGTATAATCATTTTCGGGATGATCAGGGTTACCTCGGTGAAGTGGACAAGCACAGTTACCATGGTGGGTGTGACGTCATAAAGGGAACAAAGTGGATCGCAACAAACTGGATTTCAAGTCCACCATACGCATCGAGAAGTAAGCCAAGCAAATACAGACTTGCATCTTATTAAACAGTTTAGTGAAGACAATGTTTTTATTGTTTACAGATTTAAACATTTTGAAGATAAAAACGGAACCAATTTATATTTGCATTGTAGCCTGTATTTTTTATTCAACAGAACACTTTAGAATCTATCTATCTATCTATCTATCTATCTATCTATCTATCTATCTATCTATCTATCTATGTCCATCTGTCTGTCTGTCTGTCCTCTACTCCCCCCCCCCCCACCCCCACCCCTCCGTTTTTACTTAATATCATTATATGTGTGTATATGTCTCATGATTTTTATCAATATGTAGTTATATATGTATTAGTTTTCTTTCTTTCCCTTTTATTTTTCCCGATATTTTTAATGGCGTATAAAACACACAGTTTTATGTGTTGTTTGATAATTAAAGTTCAACATAGATAATATGATAAATAATAAGTATACACTATTCTGTATAAATAAAATACAATATTTGAAGATTCCCTGACAGGCGAAGGATGAAACGCGAGTATTCTTCCTGTTATTATCAAAGTAAACAAATATTTTAACAAAATACGGAATAAACGGATATCATGTCAATCACGTCACAGTGGCCGAAGTCACTTGCTAATCATTAAACTGACAAAAAGAAAGGCGGATTAACCCTGTATCTCATGAATATTCATGTACAAATCTATGACTTCATGAATATTAATTGACTGAACTTAAAAATGTATAGGAAACAATTAAATTTTCTTTACCATGCATACGGTGTAAAATTTAAGCTACAAGATTGTTTGAGTAAACAGAGGAAACCCTGATCAGACAGCTCCTGTAGGAGCAGTCTGATCTGGGTCTGTTTTGTTTGCAAGTGTGTCAAAATGTGTCTGTATGAGGTAAGGGGTAAAACAAATGATCATGACATCAGATGACTATATCTATAATCGTACAAGTTATTAAAGGTGTCAGAAATCAATAATGACATTGACCTGAAGCATATACAAGTTATGAAGAGAATTTTCATATAGATCGAGATATTATACATATTCAAGAAAAAAAATACAACATTAATTACAGAGATACAAATAAAACTTAACTCACACATTTTGTATAAACAAAATAGTATCAATTATGGAAATATGTAATGATTTAATTATGCAAATGACACATTTCTGGATAATTTCCCGCTACAACTTATATATTCTCGACCCCCCCCCCCCCCCCACACACACACACACGTGTACAGTTTGTACATACGAGTACTTCCCGCACCCGTTACGTCACGTTACGTCTCGCTACGTTTCTTTATCCATTGCCACTGACTAACTCACGTGGAGATTAGTGGCAATAAATACTAAATAATGAGTATGAAATATTCTTATTTGATTTAATTATTTACATTTTTTCATTACTATGAATGTTATCAAAATGAAATAAGAATAAACTGATACGAAATACTTGAATCTATAATCAAAGGTGATATTTGCCAAACTAAACAAGGGAAATAACTGCTGCAGGGGGTTTGTGAAGTCGCTACATAAATAAAGTTGTACCTCGAGGGCTTTCTAGAGAAATTTATGGACAATTTCCGGCTTTCAAGTTTCCCGTCATTAAAGCGGGATATTGTTACACTCTCACAGCTTGAAACGGACCGAGACAGGTGTGTATCGTTAGATTCATTTACATGAATTTATCTTTATTATAATTCAAAATTTATTGTAAAAATAAAACTAAAACCGCATTTCATTATCTATTTATTTATTTACTTATTTATTTATTTCCAATTTATTTATCTATGTAACATGTGTTGCTGATAATAGTTATTTAGTGTAATTATTGCTGTTTTAGTTTCGATAATAAAGCAAAATATATAATGTTTTAATATAAACTAATTAGACATTTTTCTTTATATTAGACATCATCATTGCTTAACACAGCACTGCAACATACATCAAGTCCCAGTTCGTTTTAATCTAAGACTCACAAGAAAAGAAAATCGTGGACTTGTGTTATTACTTGAGCAAATTTTGATATATAAAAGAAAATATATATGACAAAGTCCATTAACTTCTGAAATACCCCTTGTATGTTAAATGTATGACGTTGTTGTGAGCTAAATATAGAACGAGAAAAGCTACATTATCGTATGGTGTGGATACATTTGGATTTATCTCAAACATTTATTTACAATTATTTAGATACTGAGACTTTAAGCATTCTGTAGCTCTATGTCTTATCTTGTCTTTTATATCATTTTAAAGTATGATGATGAAGATGATGATGATGATGATGATGATGATGATATTCATGGTAATTTCAGGGTATCATGGCAAATGGTAAGGGCGCTGTGATCTTCCTGTTCTTGATGGGCCTTCACAATGTACATTGTTCACAAAAATGTGCAAGAGACGACTTGGAATGCATACATGGCATTGCGTTTTCTCACAGTGGGTATCGCAAAAGTGACTCAAATTGGTTAAGAAACCTCGAGGAGCGTCTGTACGATTCATGGGTACCTACCTATTTCAAAGTTCCATTTGATGAAAATTTTAGTGAGGATGAAGATTATGATAACGAGGTTGAATGTTATGATGACTTTGATGATGGTGTTGAGGATCTTGTAGGTGAAAATCATGGATGTGAAGTTGATATTAGCGCAGATACTGTAGGTCTTCCGGAACATGAAGACTCCAGTAGATTGATTCATTGGCGGCTTCCATTCTACGTGATGCGAAAATGATGGGAATAGATACTGATCAAGTATCGGAGATATACAACAATGTTATGTCACATATAATGGATGATGAACAAGATGTACCTTCACCTCCTGAGGATGTCAATTACGAATATCCACCTCTTACAAGGAGAGAAGTCAAACGGGTCGGTGACAGGACAGAACTACGATTAGAAGACGGAAGGACGCTGAATGTAGTATCACTGGCTTATAATCCTCCATTGTTTGAGATAGAAAACTTCCTGACAGACGAAGAATGTGATACAATTATAGACAAAACTTCTAAGAAGGGCACAATTAAAAGCAAAGTTTTCCAAACTAAAGAAAAAATTGGAAAAGGTCTGGACAAAGTGGCCTCTCGAAATAGCGAATCTTCGTATATTGATGAAAAGGATGTTGGAGCAGAATTCCTAGATAAAATTTATCGAAGAGTCGAAACAGTTCTAGATATGCCCCAAGAAGTTATAAGAAGCAATGGTGGTATGGTTATTGGTAAATACGAAATAGGTGGACATTACAATGCTCATTTAGATTCAAATGAAGACTCCAAGAAGAAACCATGTTGTTTCCAGACCGTCTGCAGTGACGACAAAGTGAAAGGTGTTGAGTTTATAGATTGCTGTAGGTATTGTCGGTACGCGACTGTTTTGTATTATCTTAATGATGTTGATGAAGGCGGAGAGACAGCCTTTCCTATGGCAGACACTAAACTGTCTTATATTAACAGTTTAAAGTATGATTGGGTAGATTTAACAGAATATTGCTACAATGCATCCGTCGTGGTGAAGCCGAAGAAAGGTAAAGCAGTTCTTTGGTATAATAATTTTATTGCTAAAGACGGGTATTTGGGAGCAGTTGATAAACGTAGCATTCATGGCGGATGTGACGTCATAAAAGGAACGAAATGGATTGCCACAAACTGGATTTCAACACCTCCGTACAGACACAGATTTCTCCCCAGTAAACATTTTAAAAATCGTGAGAGTACAAGATAAGGTATCTCGTATTAAATGCATGTATTTTTTTATGAAGAGAATTGGTATAACACAGCCTTTAACATCTCTGTATAAACCTGCCGAGGAAGATTTTCCAAAACGAACGGGTGAATAAAAACAATGTCATATTTTTTTACCATCATTGTAAGGTCTGTGGTGGCACTGGTTTTACTAAATTTACTAAACATGAGCTCGTTACGCTAATTACGTACTTTAGGCTAAATAAACCACTACAGTTAAACATTACTTCCATTGATTTATGAGTAGTGTCCCCTGGATATATGAGTATTGTGTGCTAGCTGTATTAGTAGTGTCTCCTAGTCCCCTCCCCTGGCTATATGTGAAGTGTTTCCTGGCTAAATAGTATTCACCAATATGGGGCGATTAACAGAAAAACGATATGGATGATACACGGTGGGTGACGTCAGCCGGGGCTGTCTTCACGATTTTTCTTTTAAAATAAACTTTACTTTAGTGAAATGCATAACTTCTTTATTTCCTTAATTACTTTACTCTCGAACTAAAGAGCTGATTTGTCAGATGATGGGGACACATTTAGGAACGCTAAAGCAGAATTACTGTCCATGTCTATCTAAAATATTGATTTTCGACTTATGTGACTTTTTTGTGAGTAACAATTTCTTAAATGTACATGTAAATATCATTGTTTTATTATAACTAAGGAGCAGTAATATTGCAATTTTTTTAATATGTTTAATTTTGTGTGGTTTTGTTTTTTGGCATGGTATGAGCATCACAGCTAATTTTGTGTGGTTTTGTTTTTTGGCATGGTATGAGCATCACAGCTAATTTTGTGTGGTTTTGTTTTTTGGAGCTAATTTTTGTTCTGCATATAGACATGAATTGTTTTGTTCATTCACAAATAAGTGGATGAAACACACTATATAAAGACATCAATATTTCATTTATTTATTATCATTGTTATTGTTTTCAAATAAAGCTGATTTCAGTTTTGTCTTTATTTTTTCTTTTAAATTGTAATTTTGAAGAAAAAAATGTGTGTTTGCGCGCGCGCGCGTTACAAGAACGAATTGTCTGATTTGCCACCTTTATTGATCAATATAGCGATAGACTTATCTTAAATCGTTGCACCTTACATGCTTATGTGTTTTATATCATTTTGCGCAATGTGTCGCCACAACAGTATTTCATCCATATAACCACTGGCGAGAAGGCTTCCTCATATGTAAAGCCTAGATTCGAATCAACAGCAAACAGTGACTTAATTTTCCCGGTTGGCCAAAATAAAAGAGGAAAATCCGCTAAATCCGGCAAATTTAAAATTAGAAGAAAAAAAAAACATTGAAATTTAATCATTTGAAACACCCTTAAGTTTGAAACGGGTATTGCCGAACCTACATTCAATTAGAATTAGCCAAATAAATAAGTCGAAACGATCCCATTTCAAACCAATACATCGACCTCATGTGAACAAAATATATTATTCATACTTCTCAAGATAGTATTGACAGAAATATACAGACAACGCATACGCACTCTTATAATCACATATGCCGAACTAATTTTCTGCAAGATTCAAACAAAGAACCAAAATAAGATATAACAGTCAGGTGTAAAAATTATGTATAAAAGGAAATGTAATATCTTAACCCCTCTGAACTAATCCAACTACCACAGGCAATATATTGTAAAGGATTTGTTCGATTAACCTGCAATAATCTTAACACTAATCAGACACAGTTGCTGAAAAATTCTATAACCTATCTGCTCTAAGAACATGTTTAACGACCCACAGACAATATTTCAGTCATTTGGAGACTATGACTACTTGAGACAGATAAACGTAGTGCTTAACAGTATCACGCCATAGACATTTGGCATGTTACAGTATCCTGACACCGGGCACCGGGCCCTGGAACTACACTTACATGATAAGCGCCGCTGCTAAGAGAACTCAGGGCAACGATGAGAACAAAAATACATTGTTTTTATTTTTTTTAATTTTTTTTTTCATTTGTAACAAAGAACTAAACCCAAAGATAAACAACTCATATAAGCGTGTGAAGGAAATCTCGTATACCCTGGGCGCCACCGCGATATTGTGTAAAAAAGACTGTGTCCTTGTTTTGAAGTAATTATTGCACGGATTTGTGTTCTGACGCCATTCGAAAGCCTACGATGATCATCTACAGCATAAGGTGCAAGTGAAGAACATGGTAAACTTCAGCTGACTGTAACTGGTTGCATATGTCGGATACATTAAGTAAAATGATGACTGTTTAAATCCGAGAGTAATCAATATAAGGTCTTAATGATTGATTAAGGACTGGAAGGGAAATATTTCATGAAGGAAATAGTTCAATTAATGAAAAAAAAAATAATATTTGCTAATATTTCGGCAAATATTTCCTTTATGACGAAAAAGTGAAAATAATGCTCCAGCGTTTATGTTTGTACTGACACAATACTTTTTAAACGTAGTTTTCCTTTATGTTTGTACTGACACAATACTTTTTAAACGTAGTTTTCCTCTTCAGAAAGGCAATCATTATTGTAGGGAGTTACTTTGTTTATTTACAAGTATTTAAATGGATAGAGCGCCCGCCCTGGAACCGAAAAGTCGTGGGTCCGATCCCCGGCCGCGACATACCAAAGTCGTAAAAAATTGGATCCTTTGCTTGACGCTCATCATATATTTTGGTATGTCCAGGAATGGTTTACCCAGTGTCAGAATAATGTGACTAGGTGTCTACGGCGTGATGCTGCTGTGTTACAGCACTGCATCTGTCTCAAGCAGACATAGTCTCGAAATGACTTAAATACCATCGGTGGGACGTTAGGTCCAACAATCAAACAAACTAGCATATATTTATTTTATGGGATTATTTTCTATAACAAAACAAATGTGCTCTAAGTCATTAAAAATCATCGCATAAACGGGACAATGCCCGCAACGCTAGTACATGTATGATCTAATACACAATTTGGCAGTATAGTGGATTATTTTGTGTAACAAACGCTACGTTCGAATGAATCTCTCCCCTCTCCCCTGATTTTTCAGTGTTGGTCTGTCAAAGTTTTTCTATAACAATGGTTATCTTTATATTTTGAACAAACGCTTTGTTCGAATGCTCCGCAAGGGCCTTAAACCTTTGGGTTCAAGGTTAATTGATGAAGGTCAGGGTACCTGACTGGTAGAGCTTAACAAGGTGCATGCACCTGTAAAGTTTGAAGGCTGTTTGAAGATGGAAGGATTTCCGTGTTATGGTCAAGGTTAAATTTTGTGACAGACAGACGTCAGACAAACAGACAGACAGACCAAAACAATATGCACCAAACCATCGATACGTTGGCATAAAATAAATGTTTAAAGGACCAAGAGATAGGACAAAAACACCATAGTATTTTTCTTAGTTAAATATTATACACCCAGACAAAAATGACGAATCGTTGTATTGACCTGTGTTTTGCTATCGCTTAGTAACACAGAACTGGATTTTCCGCTGAATACACCTGCCCCTCTTTCGTTCTGGCACGAGGATATATGGTATTTCGCCGAATTTCTTATCTTTGGGTTTAGGTCTTTGTTTATAGCATTTTGTTAGTCTTCTTTCTTCAGTCAGTAAGTTAAAGTCATATCATCGTTTTTTTTTTGTTTTTTTTTGTTTTTTTTTAGTTCTTATTCATCTAAATCAAGCTAAATTAAATCAAATAAATTATAAGAAATATATAATTGTCAATATTATTGCGACGTTTGCATTTTATTTAAAACTGTTATTATAATAAGAAAAATAAATAAAAATAAATTATAAATGTTAAAATTACCCTGACATTATCATTTCATCAAAGTATTTCGGCGTAACAATTAATTTTACAGTCTTTATCCAGGTTTACTTTATTCAAATGAGCTTAATTTCAATAGCAATTTGTATTTCATCCTTCTATTTTGTATACGTTTTTACCAAAGCCGAAAAAAAATCACATTATTACCCCTATTTTGACGGTGGCATATTTTATATATTCAGTCTACTAGTGACTACTCTGACTGGGGGATGCGATTAATCTACAATGACCTAGTCAAAAAAAGGTTAATCGTTTTGAACTGCTACCCGATTTGACAGAGAGGCTTAAATATAAGACGTCTTTTCGATGTTACTATAACTATACTTCTGCTTGCTTGCAGCAAAATTAGTGAAGAAGTAGAAGTAGATAAAACTTATGACAAAAAGATTATACTGTCGAACAAAAAAATAATTATATGATGGCGTTGACTCTATTCAAATTTATATCAATTATTAACGGCTGTTTTCCGTGTCATTGTTTGATTAGAAAATCTTTATAGC
>CM037784.1:42438111-42488111 GCA_021229015.1 Solen grandis
CTTTTGAGCAATTATCTTCAAACTTTATGACAATGTTTATGACCATATGTCTCAATTGAGTTTGAATTTGGCTGATATCAGTCATTTAGGTCAGGAGTTATGCCCCTTTTAACATAAAAAAATGCCAGATTTCACTTTTTTTTCACTCTAGCATCTTCTTCTTTTGACCAATCATCTTCAAACTTTATGGCAATGTTTATGATCATAATCTCTTGATTGAATTTGATTATTGCTGAGATTGGCCAATTAGGTCAGGAGTTATGTCCCTTTTATTATAAAAAATGCCAGATTTCACATTGTTTACACCCAAGTGTCTTCAGTATTTTTTTAGCAATCATCTTTAAACTTTAAGACAATGTTTATGACAATAAGCTCACAATTGGGTTCAATTATAACTGATATTGGCTAGTTAATTTAGGAGTTATGTCCCTTTCACTATAAAAAAGCCAGATTATAGTTTGTTTACATGCTAGTATCTTTATTTCTTAATCAATCATCTTTCCCAGGTGAGCGATTAAGGGCCATCTTAGCCCTCTTGTATACAAATTATGGCCCTTTTTTAACTTGGATACTTTGTTAAAGTTTTGCATGCACAGTGTTATTATGCTTATGTCTCAGTAACTAGGTATGGGAATGATTTTGGATTTCATAAACCTATTTAAGGGTATTAGACTATCAAGGTATATTATATGCAAGGTATATGAAGGGCAGGTTGAAATAGATTTTATTTTATTTACCAACAAGCATTTTGAATAGTCGAGTGTGCTGTCTTCTGACAGCTCTTGTTCAAATAATGGTACAAGTGATCCTTAGGACAATACAATGTGTTACAAACAAGAACCAGGTTGCTAGCTTGAAGGTCAAGGTCACAGCACTCAGCTGACCTTAAAATCAAGTCCCAGCTGTAACTTTGTTATGTATGATATCTTTTTAAAATAGTTTAGCACAAGTGATCCTTAGGACAAGACAATGTGTTACAAACAAGAACCAGGTTGCTAGCTTTAAAGTTAAGTTCTTTATTTGTAAATAGTCATGTGTCAGTTTTAACAACATAATGCAAAACTATGAACCATAGCATGCAGTGACAACAAGATGACCATATGATATTAGTTCTGGGCCCCATATGACAGAGAGGTGGGTATTTTCTATCCCTCTCCAGATATCATCCATCATGTAACTGCAGGCTTTTAATCATAGTTTTTAACTCAGCATTAGGTGCTCTAATTCCACTCGCAACAAAAAACAAGTACATGAAATTGTAACTCGCATTTCAAAATTTTCACCTGCCTTTAGCGAGTATGTGAGCTTAAATTGGAACCCTAATTTTTGTCTGGACCAAGGTTTCAAGATAAAACTTCATAGAATTATGTGGATAGATCTCATTGAAAGGAAGTGCAGTGCCCAAGAACTGTAACCCTCATTTTAAAGTCTCTGTAACAAAGTGGCATGCAGGGGGTATTTATTGCCATGACAATGGCAGTTCTAGTTTGAAGACAGAGTCCCCAAATAACTGAAAGACCAACAGTGAGATATTTATCTGAAAGAAATTGAAAAACACATAATTTTATAAGTACAGTCCATTCGCGATGGTACGAAGTAGCCCCGGGAATCGCATTTATTTTGTTCCATCGCGTATTTCGTTCCATTGCATTTTTCATATTGACAATTGAGAATCCCTTTATGTATGTGCTCACTCGTTTGTTTATGTCGTGTTTTAGTATGTATTGCCGAAAACCATGTACTGTCGTAAAGATTTAGTGTCGTAATATGTTTAGTGTGATGTTGTTTCATTATTTGATTAATCTTTGTAACAAACAAACACACTCTCCTGTAAGCTTCGTGTCAGTTTGCAACAATCAACGTCACGGATGGCGTGCTAATAGGCTGATTACAGACAATATGATGGCGGACGCGTGTAAGCGACAGGTGTCACTCGGGTAGGTGTGAAAACTGACCGACACTTCGTTCGAACGCGTCATTAATCAGTTGTTAATTAGCAAATCGGACCACATACGTACTTCACTCCAGTGCATCTTTCGTTCCATCCTATTCGTTCTATCGCATCTTTTTTACATTGAATAAAGAACAAATATTGCCGGGACCTGGCAATTACTTCGCATTACACCGTCATTTTGCTCCATCGCATTTCGTTCCATCGTGAATAGACTGTATAACTTCCTTGCTTTGTCCTTAATGTATAAGCAATGTTTCTGGATTGGTTTGCCTGCTATCAGGATAATATAATGCAGTAAGGTTGTAACTTTGTTCTGTTTACAGTGAGATATCTTAGTGAGACAGCACAAATATCTCATGTCCCATAATTACAGAAATACACTCTCTGTAATATTAAAACAGATTGAATTAGTAAGGTGCATTTTCAGGCTGAGGCTGCTAAGCTGGTTCCTATGGGTTTCACTACAGCCACGGAGTTCCACCAGAAACGGTCAGAAATCATACAGTTGACATCTGGTTCAAAGGAACTGGACAAACTATTACAAGGTAAACTGCTAGGATAAAAAACAAACTTATATTACTCTAATTAGAAGTTAAACTTTATTAATGCAGTTGTTTCGTTACAGTACATCTATCTGTAACTGTGGATGAATTCATAAAAGGATCCTTTTAAGTATGGTGCAATTTTCACTACAGTTAACTTGTGATGATCTGAGAACTGGTTGGGGGAAATGAAATGCCTCTATGGGGTTGGCTACTTTCCTTATATACTTAATAAAGAAAATACCAAAATTCTTCTATATGGCTTATGTCAGAATTTAATTTCATTAGCATATATGGTCACCTAATGACTGTCTACCATGATTGCTAAAATGAAGTTTATCACTTGAAAAAATGAGGCCCTGAGGGGGTCCACTAGTTTCCTTATATACTCTATTTAGAAAATTTCAAAATTCTTCATCTATTAAGCCAATTTTCAGAACTTAATTTCATTTGGCATAAATTTCCACCTCATTGCTGTCTACCATAGTTGTTAAAATAAAGTTGATTCTTTTAAAAATTAGGCCATTATTGGGTCAGCTAAATTCCTTATATACTACAATATTATAGAGAAAATTTTAAAATTAATTAGGGTTGGCCTGTGTCAGGCATTTCCTTTAAACAACATCTCCCAAACCACTAAATGGTTTTGACCAAATTTCATAGGATTGATCTTTATGAGGCCATCTATTGAAATTATTCAAATTGCTTTGATTGGTTGAAAAAGTAGGTCACAGGAGCTAAAAATAAATTTAAAAAAAAAAGCAAACTTTGGTTTTAAATTTACAACTTTTACCCATGGGTGTGTAACATGGCCTTATAGACATCTACCAAGTTTGTTCAAATCATGGCCCTGGGGTCAAATTTGGCTCTGCCCCAGAAGTCACTTGATATTACATAGATTTAATAGAAAAATTAAAAATTGGTTTCCGGACTCCAATTTACTCACATCATGGCCCTGGGATCAAAATCGGGTCCGCCCCAGGGGTCACTTGATTTTACATAGACTTATATAGGAAAGACTTTATAAGATCTTCTGGTCAGAAACCAGAAGATCATGAGTTTAGATAATTGGTATGTTACATGGCTTTGTGGACCTGAACCATCATTTTCAAATTATGGCCCTGGGGTCAAAATTCGTCCCACCCTACTGTCCCTTTTATAGCTATGACCATCAAATTTCGGACCACAGGTACAGTTTTTGTGTGGAATTATGATTATCTTGATGTACTTTTGTCTGGATTTTGTATTCAGTATGACTATGTTGTGAAAGGCAATTAAGGCAATATTTCTCAGGTGAGCGATTTTGGCCCTTTTGTTAAAAAAGTGTAATCCTGATTTGGTCTGCATTTTTATACCCCCGAAACGAAGTTTGGGGGGGTATATAGGAGTCACCCTGTGGTCGGTCGGTTGGTCGGTCCAGCGGTCCGTTGCATTTTCCTTGTCCGGAGCATAACTTGAAAACCACAAGTTGGAATTCAATACAACTTCATGCAATGATCAAGACTGAGAGAGTGCAGTCACAAGACATAACTCATCTTGACTTATACAGAGGTTCAAACAATTATACAATGGCACCAATAGAGGAAGTGCAGTGCACAAGAACCATAACTCCATCTTGACTTATTACAGAGGTTCAAAACAATTTCATACAATGGTCAACCACAATATGAGGAAGTGCAGTGCGCAAGAACCATAACTCTATCTATAGGAATTACAGAGTTATTGCTCTTAGTTACTTTTCCTTGTCCAGAGTATAACTTGTAAACTACTGGTTGGATTTCAAAACAATTTCATACAATGGTCAACCACAATATGAGGAAGTGCAGTGCACAAGAACCATAACTCTATCTAGAGTAATTACAGAGTTATTTCCCTTTGTTACTTTTCCTTGTCCATAGCATAACTTGAAAAGAACTGGTTGGAATTCAAAACAATTTCATACAATTGTCAACCACAATAAGAGGAAGTGCAATGCACAAGAACCATAACTCTATCTATTTTAATTACAGAGTTAATGTCTTTTTCATACTCTTCTTCTTAATCCTAATAACTTCATCATTTCTAAAGCAGTATTGCGGGGGTATTAATCACATTTAATGATAGTTCTAGTTATACTTGTTAGTTAGATACCATATTAGAAGATTGGGGATTGATTTCCAGGATGATAGTGTTACATATTACACCTAACCTAGTTATGTATACATGTAAGTATAAAACAGCATCCAGCTGCACATCCACATGAGGTCATCAGCTAGGCGCCATCCATCACTGAATGTTTCAATCCTTTAAGCCTAGGACACTCTCAAGACAGTGGATCAGTAGTGATTTCTCATCACTACCCCTCAGCGGATAGCTTCCAGCTCTCTTGGTCCCTCTTGAACCATAACCAGCTGGAGGCTTTCTTTGCTGTTTGCGAAAGCGCTTTTACAGCAGCTTTCCTGTTCTGTCTAGCAATGCCAGGAGCGCCCAACGTAAACCAGACTGATTGAGCCGGGAACCCTCTGCACCCAACTTCTATTGGAAACAACCATTTCTGCCACCCGCGGTCTTTGCACAGCTGTTGTAGCTCTTTGTACTTGGTCTTCATGGTTTCATGTGCAGTTTGGCATCTCTCCTCCCAAGGAACAGTGAGTTCGACCATGACGATGCACTTTCGGGCAGGTGAATGGATTACTATATCTGGTCTAAGAGTCGTCTGGACAACTAATGGGAAGTTCAACTTCTTGTCCAGGTCTACGTTCAGAATCCAGTCTTGCGTCTGGTGTAGTATTCCTGTCCTCGTCCTGGTGCTTGAAGGGATCTGTTTGGTTCCTTCTCTCACAAATGGAATCAGTTCCCACTTCTTCACCTTGGGGTGTTTCTTCTTTCCTTCCAGCTCAATGGTATGGGCAATCTCTCGAAGCACTCTGTCTAGGCGCCATCTGTATCTACCCTGGGACAGGGCTACACTGCAAGATGAAAGGACATGCTCCAGTGTTCCTATTTTTCCACACAGTGGGCAACTGGGATCGTCAGCAAGATTCCATAGGTGGAGGTTTGCAAGTGAAGGAAGGAGGTCGTATACTGATCTCAGCAGGAACTGCAGTTGTACTGGCTCGTACTGCCAAATTTCTGACCACGATAGGGCTCTGTCTGGGAGTGTCCAATGAGTCCATGCTCCCTGCTTCCCTAGTTGCACTGCCTTTATCCTTCTAGATTCTTCCTCTACTGTTCTAATTTCTTTCTGCACCATGGTTCTTTGCTCTTGGGGTCCCGCTGTCTTCCACTGTTGGAGTTTGACTGACCCTAGTTCCTGTCTTCTCTCAAAAGGAGTTCCTATAATGTTCTTTTGTCTCAGCCTGGTTTCTGCCTGATCTACCTCTTGACTTGCTGACCATTTTCTGCCTGTTATTGTCTCTATTCCTGCTTGACACACCAGTTCATCTTTCGACTCTCTCAGTGTAACCACCAGCCTTGTCTTCACAACCTTGAACTCCTTAACTAATGAGGAAAGTGGAAGTTGCAGCTGCGTTGTCTTCCCATAAAGGCCAATGCTTGTGAAACTTGGTGGCACCCCAAGCCATCTTCTTAGGTACTTGCTGACAGTGGGTTCCAGCTCTTCAACTGCTGTAGTTGGAACCTCATAGAGTGTAAGGGGCCAAGTCAGTCGTGGTAGTAGTCCATGCTGGTACATCCATGCCTTGTACTTACCTGGAAGGCCAGTCTTATCGATGGCTTCCATTCCCTCCTTGGTTTGCTGTCGAAGTCTATCTACACTGTTATGGTCCTTAAGGCTAGCGTCAAACCACTTGCCAAGGCACTTGACAGGCTCATTCGTCAAGGATGGTATTGTCTTGTCTTGAATACAGAGTTGGAACTTGTCCGTCACTTGCCCTTTCCTAATGATGAGGCTTCTAGACTTTCTGGGTTTGAATTTCATGTGGGCCCATGACACTGTGTCGTCTAGAGCTTGAAGAACCCATCGGGCTTGAATGTGGCTCTCTGTAGAGATTGTGAGGTCATCCATAAATCCTCGGTATGATGGTAGCCTGATCCCACTCTCTGTTATTGGGCCTCTTGTTTCCCTCTCTGCAGCTTTGATGATGAGATTCATCCCCATGACGAAGAGTATTGGAGATATTGTGCATCTGGTAATAATGCCCTTCTCCACAACACTGTAGAAGGAAATCCCTATTCTAAAAATAACTTGTTTACTGGTATGTTTGTTTACTGGAATTTTCTTTCTTTCTATAAAAATTCTAGAAGTCTTATGTAACATGTTTACTCTTAAAAACATTCTTTTTGGAGTATAATATGGTTGTTTCTAGAATATTTTGCTCAAGTATATGTAATGAAGGGGATCTGAGGGATCAGCAGACTTGTTTTGGAAATTTGTTTGCAACAATTCATCAAGTGTGGGTCATTCAACAGTGTGGGATTAAATTCGGATTTACATTTGGAAGATGGACATATCTTTTGGGCTGTTCAGGTTAAATTTAAAATTTAACAATTAGACAAGGATCAAAATAATTTGTTATAATAAATGTTAGACTATATGTTGTGATATTCATATTGTTATTGTTAATAATTAAAATATATTTGGTTACCTAGTTTGTTGCTGGCTTTTCTTTGTTGCGCCATTTTATCACCTTGGCCGTAACAATAGTGTTAAGGTCAAGGTCACTGTTGCTAAAAATAGATTTCCCCATCAAATTACTTTTTAGAATTGAGGTATGATGAACAAGTTTAAGTATACAGATAACTTATGCACGGTGCATAACAATATCAGTGGTCTCTCTGCATAAATCGCTATATCGGCAGGTTCTCTGCTTTTCCGCCGGTCATTCTCTGCCATAAACACAAACCCACGATGGACAGAGAGCAAAAAAGAGATCAATGTTCACTTTTGACAAATGAGTTGCTCAATATTAAGTAGTGCATAGAATGTTATTTACTATATATATATATATATATATATATATATATATATATATATATGCATATAAACTTCTCAATGATCAGCCACTGCACTTCGAAACTCAGAGAAACAGTTTAGTGATGTACCAAGATGGAACACAACCTCAGCACTTTCTACAGGCTTTAGCAAGTTATTGCTTTGATTACGTCCATAATATGAACATCGTACATGTTCTTTTAGTTATATTCTTCAAGAAGATACCGATAAATTGGCTGATATTTATGTGAATTTCTTAATAACCCCCTATTTTCGGTTTTGTTTATGCACGGGAGGTCTCTCTGCACATCACTTTTTGAGGCACAGGCAAACTCTGCATTTGCCACAGACAGGCTCCCTGCATTTTGCCAGTGATTGTGTTTTTTTCAAAGAATACTGCTAGCATACTTTGTATTTCATTGTTGTGAAGTAACATTTTCATGCTTCTCGCTCTTCGTTTGTTCCAAAACACACCGTTCATTCTCTCCTATGCAAGAAGCAGGATAGCTTGTATTCCCCCGCCGAAGGCAGCGGGGGATATGGTAATAGTCTCTGTCCATCCATCTGACCCACATTTTTGTCCGGAGCATAACTCTAAAAGTATTTTAGGTATCAACTTGATACTTCATAGGTGAATAGATCTCATTGAGGAGGTGTGCAGTGCATAAAAATGATAACTCTACCATTCATATTTTTTGAGTTATTACCCTTTGTCATTTTTCAGACTTAATTTTTGTCCAGAGCATAAGTCAAAAAGTATTTGAGGTATCAACTTGGAACTTCATAGGTGGATAGATGTTTTTTAAGAAGGTGTGCGGTGCACAAGAATGATAACTCTACCTTTCATAATTTTGTAGTTGTTGCCCTTTGTTATTTTTCAGGCTTAATTTTTGTCACAGTGACCTTGACATTTTACCTGTAGACCTCAAAATAGGTGAATTAGTAGGTCTTCACATGGGTTTCATATCTATAATCTCTTTAAACATCAGTCTTCTTTTTCTAAAATTTTCTTTTAAAAAATGAAATATTCTACTCTCCAACACATCTTCTAAAGAGCAAGCATTTGGCGGGGGATGGCCATGTCAGCATGGCTCTTGTCAGTTTTGTGGTGAAATACGTCAACAAGTTATTACACATCCGATTAGTATAAACACTCTGTGGCTGCAAATAGCCTTGAAATATAAGGTGGTTTTTCCTCGTATGTATATTGTTCATTCAAACTGAAATAAAACTAAAACATCGGCCTAATTTTTACAACTGAAAGTGATATTAAAGAAAATATTAGTTAAAAAAAAAAAAAAAAAAAAAAAGATTTCTGTGACATTGGCCTACCAAACTTGTAAAATCTGAAAATATATAAACAGCAACATAACATTGCTGGATAAATACTCATAGGCTTTGAAATTACACAAGTAAAATCAGGTGTTTGTAACAGTGATGTTTTTGTTCTACACGACCATCACAATTTTATGAAATACGCTTATAACTTAATTTTATTCTTAAAAAAATATAAATACCATCAGCATTACCAAATTATATGCTTGAAATTTTCTTATACATTTCGTTACCCATAGAACTATCCTATTTAAATATCAAATTCTCACCTTTTTAGCTCACCTGAGCACTTGTGAAACTTGGTCAGGATGTTTTTCTACATGATATCTCAGATGAGTTCGAAATTGGGTCATGTAGGGTCAAAAACTATGTCACCAGGTCAAATCTTAGACAAACCTTGTGAACACTTTACAGGCCACAGTTTTGACCCAATCTTCAATAGATTTGGTCAGGATGTTTGTCTACATGTTATCTTGGATGGGTTCGAAAATGGGTCATGTGGGGTCAAAAACTAGGTCACCAGGTCAAATCTTAGAAAAACCTTGTGAACACTCTACAGGCCACAGTTTTGGCCCAATCTTCAATAGATTTGGTCAGGATGTTTGTCTACATGATATCTCAGATGAGTTCAAAAATGGGTCATGTGGGGTCAAAAACTAGGTCACCAGGTCAATTCTTAGAAAAACCTTGTGAACACTCTAGAGGCCACAGTTTTGGCCCAATCTTCATGAAACTTGGTCAGGATGTTTGTCTACATGATATCTCGGATGAGTTTGAAATTGGGTCATGTGGGGTCAAAAACTAGGTCACCAGGTCAAATCTTAGAAAAACACTGCGAACACTCTACAATCCACAGTTTTGGCCCAATTTTCATAACATTTTGTCAGGATGTTTGTCTACATAATATCTCGGATAAGTTCGAAATTGGGTCATGTGGAGTCAAAAACTATGTCACCAGGTCAAATCTTAGAAAAACCTTGTGAACACTCTACAGGCCTACATTTTTGTCCCAGTCTTCATTAATCCCCCGCCGCGAAGCGGGAGGGGGGTTATAGGAATGCCCTTCGTCCGTCAGTCCGTCCGTCCGTCAGTGTGTCCGAAACATTTTCGTGTCCGCTCCATATCTCATGAACGCTTGGACACATTTTCTTCAAACTCGGCTAAAATGTTAACCTCATTGAGCTGATGTGCAGAAGGCATGAGGCGGTCACGTTGGCTCAAGGTCAAGGTCATACTTGAAGGTCAAATGTTATTTTCGTGTCCGCTCCATATCTCATGAACGCTTGGACACATTTTCTTCAAACTCGGCTAAAATGTTAACCTCATTGAGCTGATGTGCAGAAGTCATGAGGCGGTCACGCTGGCTCAAGGTCAAGGTCATACTTGCAGGTCAAATGTTATTTTTGTGTCAGCTCCATATCTCATGAACGCTTGGACACATTTTCGTCATGATATATAAAGTTTTTAATTGAGTTACACATGTATTTTGTGGTTACCTAACACATCCTATACTTCATTGATGTTCACTTTTTGTACTGTTTCCCATGTAAAACTTGTCAGTAAACTTTTAATATATGTGCCTCCAAATTCTGAGATTCATACATAACTCCGGAAAGTTAAATTGTCTTAAACTGATCTTCTATGTCTGCTACAACCATGCCAGGTTAAGGTGAACATAATCCTATGACCAAACAAATTCTAATATTTGGCCAGCGGCGGGGGATATAGCTGTCCTTTGGACTGCCTTGTTAAACTTGATATGAATGATGACTGCATGAATTCCCAGTTGAGTACAAATTCAGGTAGGATCAATATGTAGGTCACTTAGTCAAATGTTAGAAAAACACTTTAGATGCCAGATTTTTTGTCATTATGCCTAACACAGCCATCTTACTCAGTTTTCTTTTTTCCTTTTTCTTCTGACCAAAATTTTGTTTGCTTTGGTAATGGGAGAATTATGTACCTCACTGGTAGGGGACGCATGAGTTGCCTGCAACACCAGTTACTTGTTCTATATAAAAAAACTTTCAACGGACAGATTTCTTTCTTTTTTTTCTTTTTTTTTTAAATATTGTATCTTTTATTTGGTTTTACTGTAGTACTTTTGAACGTGTTAATGTACATGAAAAAAGTGCTTAAGAAGTTTGGTATATAATAATAATAATAATAATAATAATTTCTTTTATTTTTTCAGAGTCAGTTCTCTGATATAGATGCTTTCTGAAAATGTAAAAAAAATACATACCTCACCAGATTTGTTTTTCAACTAAAACTGCTTTTTTATTGAAATTTTAGCCAAATTTGCATAAAAACACTAAAATGTGAATTTTTGTACCTTCAAAATTTGGCAGATATACTTTTGATGATATTCTTAACACATGGATTCTAAAATTTGGGCTTTCTTCTATCATTCTACTTAAAATAAATGAGAAATTAAAAAATTTTTTTACCAAAATCAAAATCAGCTGTAACCCACTGAAATGTCCTTAAGTTTTGAATGTGCTTTGATGTTTTAAAGTAATTTATGCAATAATTGACATAATAACTCATGGTCCTTATAATACTGTGATTACATGGTTTCAATCTCCTTAAAAGTCAATCATGATGGTTGGCTAGTCTTATTTAGTCTGTAAAGAAATTTCGAAATTGTATTTTTGTATGCCCCTCCAACTCTGTTGGGGGGCATATAGATTTTTGTTCTGTGCATCTGTCCGTGCGTTGTGTTGGTCCATCACACCTCAGGTTTACCTTTGCGTTTAAACTTTTTTTCTAAGAAGATTACTTCATATCTTTAGGAAACTAAGTACACTTGAACATCATGATGTAATCTTTCAAAAATTTATGCAAATTAATGACTGTGACCTATATTTCGTGGTCAGATGAACATTGAAAAATTGGTTGTTTTGGCTTAGGTTTACCTTTGCGTTTAACTTTTTTTCTTCTAAGAAGATGACTTCACATCTTTATGAAACTAGGTACATATGTACATTATGATATGATCTTTCAAAAATGTATGCAAATTAATGGCTTTGACCTATATTTCATGGTTGGATGAACATTGAAAAATTGGTTGTTCTGGCCTAGGTTTACCTTTGCGTCTTAAAAAAAACACACTTTTTACCAAAACGCTCTTAAAATGTACTTTAAACACAGTTTAAGTGCATTTTTCCTGCGTTTTTTCACGGAAGTGTGTTTTTTCTGTATCTTTTTCAGAAAAAGTGTGTTTTAAGTGCGTTTTTTTGGCAGAAGTGTATTTTTCCTGCATCTTTGAGAATAGAAGTGTATTTTAAATGTACCTTTTTGCCAATAAGTGTGTTTTTGTTTCCTAAAGTGCGTTTAAAGTGTATCTTTTGCTGCAAAAGTGTTTCTTTTAGATTTCTTTTTTATACCCCCGAAACGAAGTTTGGGGGGGTATATAGGAGTCACCCGGTGGTCAGTCGGTTGGTCGGTCGGTCCAGCGGTCCGTTGCATTTTTCAATACAACTTCATGCAATGATCAAGCACATAGAGAGGAAGTGCAGTGCACAAGAACCATAACTCCATCTTGACTTATTACAGAGTTATTGCCCTTTGTTACTTTTCCTTGTCCGGAGCATAACTTGAAAAGTACAAGTTGGATTTCAAAACAATTTCATACTATGGTCAACCACAATATGAGGAAGTGCAGTGCACAAGAACCATAACTCTATCTAGAGTAATTACAGAGTTATTGCCCTTTGCATTTTTTCCTTGTCCGGTGTATAACTTGTAACCTTGTCCAGAGTATAACTTGTAAAGTACTGATTGGATTTCAAAACAATTTCATACAATGGACAAGCACAATGAGAGGAAGTGCAGTGCACAAGAACCATAACTCTATCTATAGGAATTACAGAGTTATTGCCCTTTGTTACTTTTCCTTGTCCAGAGTATTACTTGTAAACTACTTGTTGGATTTCAAAACAATTTCATACAATAGTCAACCACAATATGATGAAGTGCAGTGCACAAGAACCATAACTCTATCTATAGGAATTACAGAGTTATTGCCCTTTAGTTACTTTTCCTTGTCCAGAGTATACTTGTAACTACTGTTGATTTCAAAACAATTTCATCAATGTCAACCACAATATGAGAAGTGCAGTGCACAAGAACCATAACTCTAGAGTAATTACAGAGTTATTTCCCTTTGTTACTTTTCCTTGTCCATAGCATAACTTGAAAAGAACTGGTTGGAATTCAAAACAATTTCATACAATGGTCAACCACAATAAGAGGAAGTGCAGTGCACAAGAACCATAACTCTATCTATTGTAATTACAGAGTTATTGCTCTTTGTTACTTTTCCTTATTGCCCTTGCACTTACATACAATAGTCAAGTGCAATAAGAGGAAGTGAAGTTTACAAGAACAAATGTTATGAGCATCACCAGCAGTTCAGCCCACCTTGTTTCAAGATGAAATGTCATGAGCATCACCAGCAGTGCAGCCCACCAGTAGTTCAGCCAAATTACAGGAACAACAGTCTTTGGTTTTCATGGTGTTGTATATTCAGTAAGTCGATAAACAAGAAGTTGATGAGCGACAAACCAGAAATCAAATCCCATAGTATAGGAACATGTGTTAATGCTGTATACAAAATATCAAGAGACTGTGATAAGTAGTTGCTGAGAAAACTGTTTTCCCATTGACCATTATGTCAAAAATTAAACTAAGTCAGTTAACAGGAACTGGATGAGCAAGAGACCTGAAATCGAATTCCACAGTATGAGACCACGTGTTAATGCTGTATACCAAATATCAAGAGACTGTGATCAGTAGTTGCTGAGAAAACTGTTAGGAAAATGTCCTACCATATTGACCATTATGTTGAAAATTAAACTGTCAGTAAACAGGAAGTAATGTGTATACCAAATATCAAGAGACTGTGATAAGTAGTTGCTGAGAAAACTGTTACGAAAATTTCCTACCATTGACCATTATGTTGAAAATATAACTAAGTCGGTAAACAGGAAGTGGATGAGTGACAGACCTGAAATCGAATCCCACGATATGGGACCACGTGTTAATGCTGTATACCAAATATAAAGAGGCTGTGACATTCACCATTCTATAACCTGGGTTTGCACCTGTGTAACCCGGCCAAAAATCTGGAAAAAAAACTAATGTAAAAATGTCTTTTTCATACTCTTCTTCTTAATCCTAATAACTTCATCATTTCTAAAGCAGTATTGCGGGGGTATTAATCACATTTAGTGATAGTTCTAGTTTTAAATAAGTGTGTTTTAAGTGTATCTTTTTATTCAAAAGTGCATCTTTTAGTTTCAGTTAGTTTTCCTATCAACAATCAAATGTATCTTTTTAAAAATTATTTTTTTTTTACCATAGAAGTGCGTTTTAAGTTATCTTTTGTGAAAAGTGATCTTTAAGTTTCATTTTTTTTTTATCATTGTTAATTTTATAAAAATTTTTGATTTTTTTTTTTTTTTTTTTAATATATTAAATGGAATGAAAATTCATAAAGATCAAATAATAAAGAACCTTTCTAATTGATTCTTCCCTTCTGGTAGTGTTCTTATCAAATCAGGACTGAATTTTGTGAAGTTATTTTTGAAGATTGGACATTTATGAAATTATATATTTTCAGATTTTCCAAGTAAAACAGTAATATAAATTACAATATGAGCATATACCTTAAAAACCAGAAATATCTGTCACAGGTTCAATACTTGATATCTATAAAATTACTTTGTATAAGTTTGTTTTTTTTAAAGAGAGAGAGAAAACAGATTAGATGATTTCACAAATTGGCTGAATTAATGTAGTTCAGGAAGTTCAGGATGCACCCTCCCCCCCCAAAAAAAACCAACCAAAAACAAAGTGAAAGAAAAAAAAATGAGAAAGAGAACAGGAGGCAAGAGTAATTTGTGTTTGTATCAGATCTTGTTAGAATCATACTTTACCACATTCTATTTTTTAAAGAAAATTAACATGTCCTAAAAAAAATTAAATCATTAAAAATGCAAATTTATACTTTATACTTAATAAAATAAATGTCTAATCATAAATTCACCAACAGTTTCCCCAATGATTTTTTCAGAACATGGACACAGGCTGAACTGTCAACTTCCTGTCTTCCAGACACGCTGTTTGCAGAGTCATGTGATCATTTTCATTGGCTCTTATGACATCACATTGTTTAAAAATGGCTGCTAAAAACAATTGATTGGTGAAAGTGGACAATATGAATTAGAATTACTGTAGGACCCTGGTATGTGTTTATGAAAACAATTATCTTTTTCAGATATATATATAAATAATGGGAAACTTCAATTGAAAATGTGATATACTAAGAAATTAAAGAAACATTTGGTTTTAAACTTTGGATCTGCTATGATCGATTTTATTTATCCTTCACACAGGTGTTTTAAACAATGTAAGTTAGCAGAAGTGACAAAAAAGTTTGGACCCCTGGTCATGATAAATGTCTTTAATGGTTATTTTTAGCTCACCTGAGCACAACGTGCTCAAGGTGAGCTTTTCTGATCGCCTTTTGTCCGTCATCCTGCGTCCGTGCGTCCGGCGTCAACAATTGCTTCAAACAACATCTCCTCCTAAACGGCTTGGCCAATTTGAAAAATATTTTGCAGGAATGTTCCTTGGATGAAGATCTACTAAAGTTGTATAAATGGTTCTGGTCCATTGCATAATTAGGTCACAGGAGCTAAAAAAAAGATTATAAAAATGCAAACTTTAAAAATCTTCTTCTGCAAAACTGCAAGGCCTAGAGATTAGATATTTGGTATGTAGCATCATCTTATAGTTCATTACCAAGATTGTACAAATCATGACCTTATGGTGATAAATGCCCCCGCACCAAGGGTCACTTGTTTTACATAGAGTTATATAGGAAAATCTTTAAAAAATCTTCTACTATGAATCCATAAGGCCTATAGCTTTTGGTATGTAGCATCATCTAATGGTTCATTATCAAGATTTTCAAAATGGTGGCCCTTTGGAGATAAATGACCCCGCACTAAGTCTTCTCCTCTGAAACCATAAGGCCCAGTGCTTATTTATTTGGTGTGTAGTATTGTCAGGGCTAAAATGTTTAAGATTGAGTTATATCAGAATTCTTGTCTGTTTAAAAACCTTGTAATCACTTGTAGCAATGGTACTCAGGTGAGCATTTCAGGGCCATCATGGCCCTCTTGTTTGAGAAACATGTTGGGTTAAAATTGGCTTAAATATATCTGAATTTAAATCAAGCATCAGAATGGATTTAAATTCATGATCATAACTCTTCAGTATGTCAAACTTGAGACAGAAATAACTGATGTGAAGCTAGAAAGTCCATTGGATAAAGTGAACACGTGATCGAGGCGCGTCATTACAATTTGAACTGTGAACCTGCCATGAACCGTAAAATGTAAACACAGGGATTTACACTACTTTTGATTTTCAGGGGTCCACTGGACTCAGGATCCTTAAAAACAGGGGTCAATCATTAATTTCAGGGGGTCCAAGCTATTTAACCTCACCAAAATATACTACTCAAAATTTGCTAAGGATCACTAGCTATTTTCCAGAAGAGTTATAAGTCTTGCGACTTTGAGGGCATGGAATGTTAAAGTAAATTTTAAAACTTTTTTTTTTCTGCGCAGATGTGTTGTTACTATACCAAAGCCATTATCTTTAACTAAAAGTATGTATTCCAGATCCTTAAAATTGAGAAATTTATTAAATTTAATAAGTGCAAATTTTGAGAATTCACATTAAAATTTGACTAGGTGGATAACAGACATTCTTGTTTTCTTACAGTATCATTTCAAGCATCCTTAACAAGTATTCCTTGTAGAAAACAAAAATATCTGGATATTCAAAATTCTGTTATACACCGTCTGCAACTGAATCACATAATCATTGAGTTCACTAACAGTATTTTCAACGCTTTGATCGTGATCAGCTTTAATAGCGGTTGCGAAATTTGAACACATATTTAAGACTTGTAAGCTGTTCATGTAGACATCAGTGTCTTGATGACGAATTAATAAGGAGTTTTGAAAGTTTATGCAACCCTCTGTAAAGGGATTTGATGAGCTTTTCGCCGAAATGCAGGTATTACAATACGTACATGCCTTCGTCACGGAACTGTAGCCATTTAAATTTTTCAAGCCATATACTGAAATTTCTGCTCACGTTTTGATTTTGAGGAAGATTGTAACTGTAATCAGGGTGACCAGTTGACAATAAATTTTCATGTTTCTCGTCATCGCGATCTTTTCTTTTGCCCCATAAACTTCTTAAGTCAGTTTGTGTTTGCCATGCTTAACTTTGATAAGACATGTGAGCGGAAGCGTTCAATGATTGGACGCTAATTTTAAAAGGCACAGTGATTGGCTTGTAAATTTAACTAGTTAAATATAGCGTTGGAAATTCCAAGAGATTTACGAAGACATTTGATAATGAATTGGCACAGATATTCTGGACAATTCGTGCGTACACATGGACGCAGACTTTATTTTTCGGTGCGTACAGTCTGTGATTCATGCGTATATGGACGCAGGATCCTGCGTCCGGTAAATCCCTGTAAACATAAACAAAATCATGGTTGATTGTTCAACGTGTTTGCTATATACAGTCATATGTATAAAGAAAATAGAGATCAGCAATTAGCCTACATTGTGAAGTCAAATTCCAAGGGAAACTATACAGCGCTATAATATTTACAAGATCGGTGAGTAAGTAACTTATTACGTAGATTGATCATATTTTTCTGCTTCATAATTAAGTCTAATACACATGTGTTATACATAAGTATATACTTTGATCATCATTAATAGTTTTCAGCTTCGTAAGTCCAATACATATTTATATTTATAATACATAAATATATACTTTGCCTCGATAACTAAGGATAAAAACAATAATAAAACTACAGACATTTTTTTGATATACAAAAGCTACAAATTTGTGATTTTTATTTCAGAATTCCTTAAGAAAGATGTGTAACAAGTGATGCAAGTCCAGCTTAACATTTACACTCTTGGACTCTTGGCTTAAAGCCTTCTGAAGCAGGTATATATGTGATACCTCATTATGACTCCATCTTTTATTTTAAAGTTAATCAAATCAACCTAATGTAATTTTATGTCAGCTTATAAATTATGTTTCTACCTATTGTGATAGATGACTGACATTTATTGTCCAAATCATACAATTTGAATTTCACAAACATACAACCAAATCTTTAGTTCTTAAGTATTATTTTCTGAAAATGATTGACTAATGGTGATTATTTGACATTGAGGGTTGTGTTTGTTTTGTTTTTAGCTCACCTGAGCACAACGTGCTCATGGTGAGCTTTTGTGATCGCCTTTTGTCCGGCGTCCATGCGTGCGTGCGTGCGTCAACTTTTCCTTTAAACAACTTCTCCTCCTAAACCACTGGATGGATTTTGACCAAACTTCACAGGAATCATCCTTATCATGACCTCTATCAAAGTTGTTCAAATTATTTTGATTGGGTGAATAAATAGGTCACAGGAGCTAAAAATAGATTTTTAAACTGCAATCTTAGAAAATCTTCTCCTGCAAAACTGTAAGGCCTAGAGCTTTAATAATTGGTATGTAGAATTGTCTTATGAACATCTACAAAAGTTGTTCAGATCATGACCCTGGGGTCAAAATTGGCCCCGCCCCAGGGGTCATTTTATTTTTCATAGGTTTATATAGTGAAAAACTTTAAAAATCTATGAAACAATAAGGCCTAGAGCTAAGATATTTGGCGTGTAGCATTGTCTAGTGAATCTCTACAAAAGTTGTTATCCCCCGCCGATGAAATCGGGAGGGGGATATTGTTTTGGCGTTGTCCGTCCGTCCGTGCGTCCGTCCGTCCGTCCGTCCGTCCGAATTTTGTCCGGAGCATAACTCCAAAAGTATTCATGCTATTGCTTTGAAACTTCACAAGTGGACAGATCTCATTGAGGAGAAGTGCAGTGCACAAGAACCATAACTCTCATTAGCCTAATTTTGGAGTTATTGCCCTTTGTTATTTTTCATACTTGATTTTTGTCCGGAGCATTACTCCAAAAGTATTCAAGCTATTGCTTTGAAACTTCACAGGTGGACAGATCTCATTGAGGAGAAGTGCAGTGCACAAGAACCATAACTCTCATTAGCCTAATTTTGGAGTTATTGCCCTTTGTTATTTTTCATACTTGATTTTTGTCCGGAGCATAACTCCAAAAGTATTCAAGCTATTGCTTTGAAACTTCACAGGTGGACAGATCTCATTGAAGAGAAGTGCAGTGCACAAGAACCATAACTCTTCTTAGCCTAATTTTGGAGTTATTGCCCTTTGTTATTTTTCATACTTGATTTTTGTCCGGAGCATAACTCCAAAAGTATTCAAGCTATTGCTTTGAAACTTCACAGGTGGACAGATCTCATTGAAGAGAAGTGCAGTGCACAAGAACCATAACTCTTCTTAGCCTAATTTTGGAGTTATTGCCCTTTGTTATTTTTCATACTTGATTTTTGTCCGGAGCATACCTCCAAAAGTATTCAAGCTACTGCTTTGAAACTTCACAGGTGGACAGATCTCATTGAGGAGAAGTGCAGTGCACAAGAACCATAACTCTCCTTAGCCGAATTTTGGAGTTATTGCCCTTTGTTATTTTTCATACTTGATTTTTGTCTCCTACCCATGAAATTGACAGCATGACCCAGTTTGATCTTTTACAATGGAGTTACGGCCCCTGATTTATGTTCTGTAAAAACAGCTCCCATTCATGAACTAAATATATTCGGCGGGGGATTTCGTGTCTGTGACACAGCCTTGTTCAAATTATGACCCTGGGGTTAGAATTGGCCCTGCCCCGGGGGTCACTTGTTTTACATAGACTTATATAGGAAAAACTTTAAAAATCTTCTCCTATGAAACCATAAGGCCTAGAGCTAAGATATTTGGTATGTAGTATCATCTAATGGTTCATTACCAAGATTGTTCAAATCATAGCCCTATGGTGATAAATGCCCCCGCACCAGGGGTTACTTGTTTTACATAGAGTTATATAGGAAAATCTTAAAAATCTTCTTTTATGAATCCATAAGGCCTAGAGCTTAGATAATTAGCTCACCTGAGCACAACGTGCTCATGGTGAGATTTTATGATTGCCTTTTGTCCGGCGTCTGTCGTCCATTCATCTGTCCATGCGTGCGTCTTGCGTCAACTTTTTCCATTAAACAACATCTCCTCCTAATCTGCTGAAGTGATTTTGACAAAATTTCACAGGAATCATCCTTATGATGTCCTCTAACAAAATTGTACAAATTATTATGATTGGTTGAAAAAGTAGGTCACAGGAGCTAAAAATAGATTTTAAAATGCAATCTTAGAAAATCTTCTCCTGCAAAACTGTAAGGCCTACAGCATGTAGAATTGTCTTATAAACCTTTACAAAAATTGTTCAAATCATGGCCCTAGGGTCAAAATTTGCCCTGCCCCAGGGGTCACTTTATTTTACATAGGCTTATATAGGGAAAACCTAGAAAAATCTTCTCATCAGAAACCACATGGCCTGGTGTTAAGATATTTGGTATGTAGTATTGTCTGGTGGATCTCTACTTAAGTTGTTCAAATCATGGCCCTTGGGTGAAAATTGGCCCTGCCCTAGGGGTCACTTGATTTTACATAGGAAAATGGAAAAATAATCTCCTGAAATACTGTAAGGCTTAGAGCTTGGATATTTGGTATGTAGAATTGTCTTGTGAACTACTACAAAAGTTGTTAAAATAATGACCTTACCAAAGTTTGTTTTTAATCATGGCCCTGTGTCAAAATTGGTCCCACTTTAAGTTTGTTCATATTATAAACCATTGAAAGCAATATTTCTCAGGTGAGCGATTAAGGGCCATCATGGCCCTCTTGTTTTTTTGTTGTTTTTTATCCATTTACAAAACAATTGTGCGTTGATTCTCTTGCCTATAAGACGAGTTTCTAGCTATAATGAGCCATCATAGACTGTTTTTTTTTTTTATGTTTATTTCTTGATTTCAGATAAACTGTCCTGTAAGATAACTTAAAAGGAATGACCTCTCAAACAACATGAGTCCCGCTGCCACATCACAGCTGCCCTTGTCACAGATGACGTAAGAGCAACCGCCCCTGCTACAGACCATGTAACAATGGTACACCATGACACAGCAGCCCCTGTTGCAGATCACATCACAGAAGCCCCTGTCGAAAACCTCATCACTGCAGCCCTTGTTACAAGCCATATTACAGCTGCACCCCTGTCACAGACTAGTACACTGCTATTTGAGGTAAAAAGCAAGAAGGTCATCTTAAATTCCTTGAATTTTAATTTTCCAAGATTTAAATATCTGTGTATCTGTTTTCTTTTTCTCTTTGACTCGCTATCATAGTCAAGGTCATCAGCATCTCCTAGCACTATAACCATAGCTCATTATTAGAAAACTGTTCAAAGTATTGGAATGAAACTAAATTAAGGTCACTGGTCCACCATCTCTCCTTTTTTGAGTGCTGGCTACTTCTTCCATAATTAAAAACTGTCAAATGAATTCATCCGAAAGCAGACACCATTAGTGTTACTGCTAGGAATTGATCAGTATATTACATAAGAGAATACATGATCTTGAGGCATAGGTAGTACATAAATACCGATTATTTTGTAACATTCTTTTGACTACCTTAAGGGTATGATTGATTAAATAGACTTGATTACAATATTCAAACAATATTTGCAAGTACATGCACATTACTTGATTTCACATGTTACTTTAGTGGCATGTGTCTGTTTGACCCATTTTTGAACAGATGAAAGCTGACTACAACAGATTCTATCATCCATCAACAAATGAACAATCATCTACAAGAGGTCAGGTTACTGGAAGTGAAGATCTGTACAGAGTGTCCATACTTTATGTAAGTAATTGTTGCATACATACTTCATCAACGTAAATAACTAGAATGTCCCATAGTGTGCTTCTGTGTATGCTTAGGTTTTATCCATTTTTTTATGCCTATAACCCATATGCAGGTGGGGGGGGGGGAGGGGGAGTCTTTAGATTTTAAGTCTTTGTGTCCGTCCATCCCACCTCAGGTTTGCCTTTGCTTTTTTAGCTTTTTTTTTAAGATGATATCACATCTTCATGAAAATTTTTACAAATGAACATCTTGATATGAACTATTTAATTTTCAAATGTTTTTGGCTGTGACATATATTAAACAGTTGAATGAACATGGTGAAATAAGTTGTCCTGCTTCAGGTTTAACTAAATGTGTTTAAGGTTCTTTTTTTTTAAGAAAAAGAAAAAATTTTAAGAAACCTGATCATATTATATGTGTTAGACAAATATACTACTTAACTTTTGAGCTAATGTAAGCTTTTCCTTATCCTTCAGGACTGACTGTCAGAAGCAGTACAATATGAGCATCGACTACCCAAGGCTATTGCAAAACTTGAAATATAAGTAGATGTGAACACTCACGGCGGGCGGGCGGACGGGCGGGCGTGGAACATTTGTTGTCCGGGCTCTAACTTCAATACCATTACTCCAATCCTTTTCAAACTTTTCACACATGTGCATGGCCATAATATCGCGGATGAGTTCGATATCCAGCATTATCGCGTGAATGACTTAGAAGTTATGGCCCTTGACGTACACAAAATACTTGAAATTGTGATTGTCCAGGCTCTAACTTCAATACCGTTAGTCCAATCCTTTTCAAAGTTTTCACACATGTGCATGGCCATAATATCACGGATGAGTTCGATATCCAGCATTATCGCGTGAATGACTTAGAAGTTATGGCCCTTGACGTACACAAAATACTTGAAATTGTGATTGTCCAGGCTCTAACTTCAGTACCGTTAGCCCAATCCTTTTCAAACTTTTCACACATGTGCATGGCCATAATATCACGGATGAGTTCGATATCTAGCATTATCGCATGAAAGACTTAAAAGTTATGGCCCTTGACATACACAAAATACTTGAAATTGTGATTGTCTGGGCTCTAACTTCAATACAGTTTGCCCATTTCTTTTCAAAGTTTTCACACATGTGCATGGCCATAATATCGCGGATGAGTTCGATATTCAGCATTAATGCATGAATGACTTAGAAGTTATGGCCCTTGAACACTTGAATAAGTCAAAAGAGACATTTTCCTTCAAATTAATGGAAATGTTTCAACATGATTGTTTTAATAAGTAACATTCATTAACTAATGGGATTTAGGAGACAATAGCTTGTTTCTCTGAGCTATTTCTGAGAGTCCCCATACTGTGATGGGCGTATTTTGTGGCAGTCCTGACCCTTGTTTACCCATATACACATACCTTATGCTGGAGTTAGTTTATTTTTAAAATATTGAAGATATTTCACAGGACCTTTTTTTCCTTCCTTTTTTTACCTTTTATTAAAGCTTTTATTTGAAAATAAAACAGTAATTGCATTCAAGAATTTAATGATGTGTTTCAAAACAGATTTCCATGATTATGAATCACATTTTATGTACATCAAATAAACGGTTGAGCTTTAAAACTATATAAATGTGTTAAATAAAAATGAATTATTATACATGTAAATTGTTTATGTACTTTTAAACCTTTATACAAGAAATAACATCATGATATAAAAAAATTTCTTTCATTTTCAAAGTGCATTTTTTCTGCATTTTAAATACCTATTTTTGTGCTGAAAAAAGTGTGTGTTTTTTTTGCAAAATAAATGCCTTCTTTTTCTGAAAGAAGTGTGTTTTTGAAGCAAAAACATCTTTTGAAGGCTGAAAAAATATGCTGATAAAGAAAAAAAACATTTTTACCACAGAAAATAAGTGAACTGAAAGATGCACTTATTAGGACAGAAAACATACTTTACTGCAGTTATAACACACTAAAGTGCGTTTTTAGTGCATTTAATTTGATCGAAAAACACACTTTTAACGCAGATTAAACGCACTTAAGTGCGTTTTAAGTGTATTTTATTTGATCAAAAAACACACTTTCACCGCAGTTAAAACGAACTTAAGTGTGTTTTAAGTGTATTAAATCTGACCAAAAAACACACTTTCACCGCAGTAAAAACGAACTTAAGTGCGTTTTAAGTGTATTTATCTGATCAAAAAACACACTTTCACCGCAGTAAAAACGAACTTAAGTGCGTTTTATGTGTATATTTTTATCTTCATGAAAAAACACACTTTTACCGCAGAAAAAAACACACTTTAAGTTCGTTAAAAGTGAATTTTTCCTGATAAAAAATGCACTTTTGAACAGAAAAAAACACACTTTTTGTTGATTTTTATTCACTTTAAACGCAGTCGGTAAGAAAAAACGCACTTAAAACGCGGTGCCAATACCGCACGTTTAACACGGATTAAACGCGCATAAAACGCGCATTTTACACACTTATTTGAGAAGGGAAGCTTTTTTCAGGGTTCCCACGGTCAGGGAAAAGTCAGGGAAATTTGAAATTGGTCAGGGAAATTTGGAAATTCAGATAAAGTCTGGGAAAAGTCAGGGAATTTTACAATCAACGAATGTCGACCAAACAGCAAGAGGATTATAATAAGGAAAGGCAGTTTCTTCCATTTGGCTTTTTTCAGTCAGTATGAATTGTCAGATTGGCATAATATTAAATAAGTTCCCAATAGCATCTATCTGGCACACCATCATTTCATGTTTGAAAATAAAAAAAATATCTAGAAGTAACTTAGTTTTTGAAGATCCATATTTGCCGCTGGATTTGCGCTTAATTTGGTCAGGGAATTTTTAGTTTGGTCAGGGAAAACTCAGGGAATTTTGATTTTTCAATTTTATGGGAACCCTGTTTTTTCTATGAAGATAGATTACAATTTTATGAAACTAAATATACATGTACATCATGATATGATCTATTTCCGTTTCAGCTTTTTTTTTGATTTCACATCTAGAAACTTATATTTACATTTTATACATCATGATAAAAACTTTTTAATATTTATGCAAATTTATAGCTGTGACCCATATTTCATGGTTGGATGAACTTGGTACATTTGCTTGTCTTGCATTTGTGTTTAAGCTTTTTAGCTCACCTGAGCACAACGTGCTCATGGTGAGCTATTGTGATCGCCTTTTGTCCGTCGTCCGTCGTCCGTCGTCCGTGCGTGCGTGCGTGCGTGCGTGCGTGCGTGCGTCGTCAACAATTTGCTTTAAACAACATCTCCTCATGAACCGCTGAAGGGATTTTGACCAAACTTCACAGGAATCATCCTTATGATGCCCTCTATCAAAGTTGTACAAATTATTCAGATTGGTTAAAAAAGTAGGTCACAGGAGCTAAAAATAGATTTTAAAAATGCAAACTTTGAAAATCTTCTTCTGCAAAACTGCAAGGCCTAGAGCTTAGATATTTGGTATGTAGCATCATCTAATGGTTCATTACCAAGATTGTTCAAATCATAGCCCTATGGTGATAAATGCCCCCGCACCAGGGGTCACTTGTTTTACATAGAGTTATATAGGAAAATGTTTAAAAATCTTCTTCTATGAATCCATAAGGCCTAGAGCTTAGATATTTGGTATGTAGCATCATCTAATGGTTCATTACCAAGATTGTACAAATCATGCCCTATGGTGATAAATGACCCCGCACCAGGGTCACTTGTTTTACATAGAGTTATATAGGAAAAACTTTAAAAATCTTCTTCTATGAATCCATTAGGCCTAGAGCTTAGATATTTGGTATGTAGCATCATCTTATGGTTCATTACCAAGATTGTTCAAATCATAGCCCTATGGTGATAAATGCCCCGGCACCAGGGGTCACTTGTTTTACATAGATTTATATAGGAAAAACTTTAAAAATCTTCTTCTATGAATCCATAGGCCTAGAGCTTAGATATTTCATATGTAGCATCATCTAATGGTTCATTACCAAGATTGTTCAAATCATAGCCAAACGGTGATAAATGCCCCCGCAATAGGGGTCACTTGTTTTACATAGAGTTATATAGGAAAAGCTTTAAAAATCTTCTTCTATGAATCCATAAGGCCTAGAGATTAGATATTTGGTATGTAGCATCATCTTATGGTTCATTACCAAGATTGTACAAATCATAGCCCTACGGTGATAAATGCCCCCGCAAGGGGTCACTTGTTTTACATAGAGTTATATAGGAAAAGTTTAAAAATCTTCTTCTATGAATCCATAAGGCCTAGAGATTAGATATTTGGTATGAAGCATCATCTTATGGTTTATTACCAAGATTGTACAAATCATGACCCTATGGTGATAAATGACCCCACACCATGGGTCACTTGTTTTACATAGAGTTATATAGAAAAAAGTTTAAAAATCTTCTTCTATGAATCCATAGGCCTAGAGTTAGATATTTGGTATGAAGCATCATCTTATGGATTACCAAGATTGTACAAATCATGCCCTAGTGATAAATGACCCCCACCAGGGGTCACTTGTTTTACATAGAGTTATATAGGAAAATCTTTAAAAATCTTCTTCTATGAATCCATTAGGCCTAGAGCTTAGATATTTGGTATGTAGCATCATCTTATGGTTCATTACCAGGATTGTACAAATCATAGCCCTATGGTGATAAATGACCCCGCACCAGGGGTCACTTGTTTTACATAGAGTTATATAGGAAAATCTTTAAAAATCTTCTTCTATGAATCCATAAGGCCTAGAGATTAGATATTTGGTATGAAGCATCATCTTATGGTTTATTACCAAGATTGTACAAATCATGACCCTATGGTGATAAATGCCCCCGCACCAGGGGTCACTTGTTTAACATAGAGTTATATAGGAAAATCTTTAAAAATCTTCTTCTATGAATCCATTAGGCCTAGAGCTTAGATATTTGGTATGTAGCATCATCTAATGGTTCATTATCAAGATTTTCAAAATGGTGGACCTTTGGAGATAAATGACCCCACACTAAGTCTTCTCCTCTGAAACCATAAGGCCCAGTGCTTATATATTTGGTGTGTAGTATTGTCAGGGCTAAAATGTTTAAGATTGAGTTATATCAGAATTCTTGTCTGTTTAAAAACCTTGTAATCAGTTGTAGCAATGGTACTCAGGTGAGCGATCCAGGGCCATCATGGCCCTCTTGTTTTATGTTCACCGAAGGTGACGCATATAGTCGCCGCTTCGTCCGTCCGTTCGTCCGTCTCACTTTCCTTGTCCGGACTATTTCTCAGGAACTAACAGCTTGAATTCAACGAAACTTTATGGGAAGCTTTATTACCAAGAGGAGATGTGCATATTATCAGCATGACCCGATTCCTAAATTTTTCACAGAGTTAAGGCCCCTTGACTTTTTGGCCTATATGATATGATATGATTTAGGAATGGGGATTTCAACATATCCTCCCACCCATTGTCCAAGGCCTTATTTGTAACAATGACGTTCTTCGGGGAGCATCTGTCAGTTCTACTGACTTTCTTGTTTTCTATGAAGATAACTTTACATCTTCATGAAGCTTGACATTCATGTACATTATGACATGGAATATTTACCAGTAGTATTTATTTAATTTTATGGCTATGACTTGGTAAAATTGGTTACTCTGCCCCAGAATTACTTCTGTGTTTAAGCTTCTTTTTCTCTATAAAGGTAACTTCACATCATCATGAAACTTTGTATAAATGTACATCATTATAATTAAATAATCTTTTAAAAATACAAGCAGTTATTTAGTTCTGACCTTATTTATTGGCGGGGCATAAGTGTCTCTCAGACACATTTTCTTGTTTTATCTGAAATTTTAATCAAGGTTCAGCTGAATTGTTTGGGGTCTCCGTGGCCAAGAGGGTAAAGTCACTGACTTTAACACTCACTCAGCCCCTCACTGCATGGGTTTGAATCCCGGCAGGGTCAATTAGATTTTCATGTTAGCTGGCTTGCGTTAGGTCAGTGGTTCTACCCGGATGCCTCTGTGCATTTGGGGTCTTCCTCCACCTGTAATTAGCTGAATATCGTGAAGCGACGGTAAACTCAAATAGTCAAGTCAACTGAATTATTTAATTAAGCTGATGGTACTCTGGTGAGCATTCTAGGTCCATGATGGCCCTCTTGTTTTAAACACATCAAAATTTGTTTTAACAGACCGTCAGAAAGAAAGAGAAAAAAAAAGATTGACTGAAGAAAAGTATAATTCTAACAAAATCTGATACAAGTAGGGTTCATTCTAGAACGCGCCTTTGCGTATTTGGCGCATAGAAATATTGTTTGGCGCACAGAAAATGCCAGTAATGCGCCGATCGGCGCACTGTCTTCCAAGAAGAAAACCGGAACATTATTCTGATTATACAATGTCGCATAATCAAGTGCACAATCAACATTATAGCTGCTTTTATTACAGCATCTCTGATTGGCTGTGGTAGCAATATTTTCATCATGTTAGCCTATTACAACCAATCAAAATCGGCGTTTCTTTTTCAATTCGTAATTTGCAAAGATGGCTGAAAAACTAAAGTGAAAGATGCTTTTCGATTATGGTCGATGCAACAAAAGACAAGTAGTGATGAAAATAATAATAAATCAGTGGAAAATAATGACAAAAGATGCCCCAGTCGATAGTTGAACGGAAACGTCAGATGCAGCTACTGTTAGTTCGTCACAAGAAAGTAAGCATAGGCTTTTTCAAAAAACTTAGCTTGAAGTTTTCTTGGTTCAGATACAATAACAATGAAAGTATACTGTATTGTGACGTATGAAAAATAAAAACTGAATAAATAAACAAAATTCCATAAGAGGGATCAATGCACTTTCGTTTAAGTATGCTAACTAGGTCAGAGATGTGGGTGAACTGAAAGGCTTTTAATGACTATGATAGTGACTGTCATAACCAGAACATGATGTTATTCAAATCAGACTTTAAAAATTTCCAAAGTTTTAGTTTTCTTCATAGTTAATGGATTTTTCAAAGACATTAGCAATAAGGAATGACATTAAGAGGTATGGATCCCTTATAAGTCACTTTCTGTTAGTAAAGATATATTTTGTATTGACCCCTGTGTTTTTGGCAATGTCCCCACTTTTTTGCCAACAGTGGGCCCTTTGACCCCACTGATTTCATTTCTAGAATGAACCCTCTACAAGCACAAATTTCTCCTGCCTCCTCTTTTTCTTTTTAGCTCACTTAAGCACAATGTGCTCAAGGTGAGCTTTTGTGATCACCTTGCATCTGTCATGCCTCGTCAACAATTTGCTTTAAACAACATCTCATCTGAAACTGTTGGACAGAATTTGATTAAACTTGGCCGGGATGATCTTTGAGTGAACCTTCACAAACAAAAGTTGCTAAAATAAACTTGAAACATATAGAACTCTGGTTGCCATGGCAATTAAAAGAAAAAAAATATGAAAACTTTAAAAATCATCTCCTTCAAAACTACTGGCCAGATTTCAAAGTGTTTTTGTACAGAATGATCTTCTTTTGGGTAACCCCCTATCAAGATTGCTATAATTATTCCTATCCATAAAAAAACATGGCCGCCAGGTTAGGGGTGCCTTAAATATATATAGTGAAAACTTTAAATAACATCTCCAGAAACTGCTAGAACGAATTTGATTTAACTTGCTAGGAATGATCATTTGGTGAACCTTCACAAAAGATGCTATAATAAACTGAATCCTTGCAGAAAGAAGTTGCCATAGAAAAAAAAAATGAAAACATTAAAAATCATCTCCTTCAAAATTACTGGCCAGATTTCAAAATGATTAAGTACAGATGTTCCTTGGGTAATCCTCTATCAAGATTCAAGGATTCATGCTAAAATAATTCTGATCCGTAAATAAACATGGCTGCCAGGAGCGGGTCAAATTTGCCTGAAATGTATATAGTGAATACTTTAAACGACAGCTCCTGAAACTGCTGGACAGAATGTGATTAAACTTGGCAGGGATGATCCTTGGGTGAACCTTCACAAACAAAAGTTGCTAAAATAAACTTGATCCATGTAGAACTCTTGTTGTCATGGCAACAGAAAGAAAATGAATACTTAAGAAATCATCTCCTTCAAAACTACTGGCCAGATTTCTATATGTTTTAGTACAGATTTCTTTTGGTAACCCTATACTCAGGTGAGTGATTCAGAGCCTTTATGGCCCTCTTGTATACCTGTTTCACTATGTTACATGTGCGCAATGGTTATAGGACTGCTTGGCTTCAAAAGCCAGAATTACTGTTGTTTTGTCTTTAGACCTAATGTAATCTATAAAAAAATAATTCCAGGTGGCATAGAGACTGGCTCTATCACAGAGATATTTGGAGAATTTCGTACTGGGAAAACACAGTTGTGTCACACTCTAGCTGTCACTTGCCAGGTAAGATTTCTACACTCTACTTCACAAAAGGAATCACAATTTTTGCCCAATCCCATCGCATCCAATCAATATTTAATATCTTTTTAGCTCACCCGAGCACTTGACCAAATCTCACAACAAAACCCTTGTGAACACTTTAGAGGCCAGATCTTTGGTCCATCCTTCATCTAACTTGGTCATTATGTTTGTTATGCCCCACTTCGAAGAAGAGGGAGCATATTGCTTTGCACCTGTTGGTCAGTCTGTTGGGAAATCAAACCTTGTGGGAGTGAAAACTTAAATTTTATTTAGTCCTTAAGTCTCAAACTTAATAATATAGTTGTTGCTTATAGCAGAAGACCACTTTTGATTTTGGTGTCAGTACCTCAAGGGTGAAGCTCACATGTTAATATATTTTTATATGAAAGTCTTGTCCGAGAGGTAACTTTAGTTCTATTTGACCCTGAGACCTCTAACTTTGTATGGTAGGAGAAGACCCCTATTGATTTTGGGATTTTGTACCTCAAAGGTCAAGGTCTTGAGGTAATAAGTTAAATTCTCACAAACACTGTAAATTAAGCATTGCCCGACTGATTACTCAAAATCTAATTGACTCTTAGGTCTCAAACATTTTGCGATAGTTACTTACGACTAGTAGAAGAACCCCTTTGATTTTGGAGTCTGCACTTCAAAGGTCAAGGTCGTAATGTCATAAATTAAATTCTTTTTAACATTGTGTTAAGGAAGCATTGTCCACCTGATAACTCTAAGTATCTCTTTATCAAATATTGCACAGTTGTTGCTTAAAAGTAATAGGTGTACCTCAAAGATCAAGGTTATTAGTTAAATTCTCACCAAAACTGTCATATTGACCGCTTTGTATATTACCAACAATGTTGATTTTATAAGATTTTTTATTCTTAATAAAATATCAATTTAATTGTACCCATGTGACTAAACAAAAATTCCTTGCAGTATGCACCATTGCAGACAAAAAGTAAAAAAAAAATGAAGGGGAAAAAATCAATGAGATAACTTTGAAAGACATAATAATCAACCTTTAAATTGATTGAATTTTAAATTTGCAATAATAAATTGGAACACATGCAGAGGTGTAAGCAAAATTTTTAGCTCACCTGTGCACAATGTGCTCAAGGTGAATGTCCATCATTAACTTTTAACTAAACATCATCTCCTAAACCACTGGGCCAATTTTAAAGAAACTTCACAAGAATGTTCCTTGGTTGATGCCCTTTCATAGTTGTTCAAAAAATTTGATTTTGTGCATAACTCTGGTTGCCATGGCAATGGAAAGAAAATACGTTATGAAAACTTTGAAAATCTTCTCCTCCAAAACTACTGGCTAGATTTCAAAATAATTTGGCACAGATGTTCCTTGGGTAACCCTCTACCAATATGGTTCAAATTATTCCGATTCGTAAAAAGATATTGCTGCCAGGGGGTGGAGTTGTTTTCCTTATATGTATATAGTAGAAATTTGAAAAATCTTCTTGTGCAAAAGTACTGGCTGGATTTTAAAGTTATTTGGCACAGATGTTCCTTAGGTCACTCTCTACCAAGATTGTTTATATTATTTTGATGCATTGAAAAACATAGCCGCTAGGGGCAGAGCCCGTTTTCCTTATACAGTGGTGCTATCGTATCAGTTGTCAAAAAATACAATTAAAATACAAACGATATACGATCTGCGATATGTGATGTGCAATAGCAAGTTTGATCTACCTGAATGATTTGATACGATATGATACGATGCGTTTTTTAACTCACCTGAGCACAACGTGCTCAAGGCGAGCATTTGTGATCGTCCGTAGTGCGACGTGCGTTGTCAACAATTTGTCTTGTTAACACTCTAGAGGCCACATTTTTGGCACAATCTTCATGAAACTTGGTCAAAATGTTTGTTTCCATAAAATCTTGGACAAGTTCAAATTTGGGTCATGTGGGGTCAAAAAGTAGGTCACAAGGTCAAATCTTAGAAAAACCTTGTTAACACTCTAGGGTCCACATTTTTGGCCCAATCTTCATTAAACTTGGTCAAAATGTCTGTTTCCATAATATCTTGGACAAGTTCAAAGTTGGGTCATGTGGGGTCAAAAAGTAGGTCCATATGAATAATCCAACGCATGTTGCTCATTTATAATCAGGTGAGTGTTCAGGGCTATGAGAGCTATTGTAGTCGCCCTTGCGTCGGCGTTCGCGTTGCAGCTTTTGGTTAAAGATTTGCATGCAAGTTACTTTCAACCTTATATCTCAATAACCATTTATGGTATTGACTTGAAAGTTTATAATTATGTTCAGGGGCATCAGACAACCGAGGTAGATAACTCTTGACAGAATTTAACATAAATTATGTCCCCTTTTTAACTTAGAAATTTTAGTTAAAGGTTTGCATGCAATAGAAAATTTGGTTAAAGTTTTGAAATTTTTTAAAGTTTTGCATGCAAGGTACTTTCATGTTTAAATCTCAGTATCCAGGCATGCAATTGTTTTGAAACACCTTTAATACATTAAGGGGTATCAGACTATCAAGGTAGATAACTCTTGATGAAATATTTTACAAATTATGGCCCCTTTTTAACTTGGCTATTTTGGTTAAAGTTTTGCATGCAATGTACTTTTATGCTTATATTTCAGTAGTCAGGCATGCAATTGATTTGAAACATCTTAAGTATGTTTAGGGATATCATACTATCAAGGTAGATAACTCTTGATGGAATACTGTGAAATCATTTAATTTCGTGGGGATGAAATTTCGTGGATTCAGAGAAAAAAACATGTTCGTGGGGACAAGAATTCGTGAATTCGTTCGTTAGAAAAAAAATATTTGTTTTTATTTATTTATTTCAACGTTATCTGGATGTTGATTTGAAGGCCTTTACAAAATTTAAGTTGAAAAGAATGCAGCCTAATATTAATCATAATATGTTAATGACATGACATTTAGTATATGTTAAGATCTGTTTTCAGAACTTACTTTTAGGGAGCGTTAATCAGACCAAAGTAAGTGTAAATAAATCTAAGCTTGTGGCCATATAATTTTCGTAATATGTCGGCCATCTATTGCTTATGATAAAAACCGAGGTCACCACAGTTATGGCACAGCATGATATCCCGGACCCACTCGTCATCAACTGGGGCTAGACAGGATGTCCTGTCGTGCCTGGGGGCAAGTGGACAATGGGGACACAGCAGGTGTCAAATCAGTCGTCTTGATGACAACGACAAATCACTGTGCTATATTGGCCATAATACAGGGTGGATCTTGAAGACACTCGTGTACTCAAAAAAAATTATGACACAATTTTTAATGAAGCAAAACTTCACAAATGAAAGGATAAAATGAGTAATATATATACATGTACATATACCATGTATATATTATAAAACTATGTACCTTTAAACACGACTAGTACAGCGACCGCAGTTTAAACAAAAGTGGGTGGAGTACTGTAAATTTATGGTGGAAACCAACTCAAAATTAGTTGCACTTGTACATTAAACACAAAAAGTAACACAACTAACATTATGAAGTTTTCTTTGGCGATTTGTTTATTTGCTTTTTAATACATTATATTCCAGAACATATACTTTATATATATATTATTGAACTCAATTTACACGAGTCTGTTGGGGTATGGGAGAAGGTCGTCATTATCGGCGAGCTGTTTGACATGATAAATGAAAACTTTTCGTGGGGACATAAATTCGTGGATAGCGGCGTCCACGAAATCAACGAAAATTAATCCCCCACGAAATATTATGATTTTACAGTATATTATAAATTATGGCCCCTTTTAACTTAGAAATGTTGGTTGAAGTTTTGCATGCAAGGAATTTCATGCTTATATTTCAGTAAACAGACATTGGTTTGATTTGAAACTTCTTTAATATAATCAATGGTATTTTACTGTAGTGGCTGATAGTTTTGACTGAATATAATGCAGATTAGGGCCACTTTCTAACTTAGTCATTATGTTTAAAATTTTGCATACAAACTACTTTCCACTTTTTATGCTCACCGAAGGTGACGCATATAATCACCGCTTCGTCCGTCCGTCCGTCCGTCCGTTCGTCCGTCACACTTTCCTTGTCCGGACTATTTCTCAGGAACTAACGGCTTGAATTCAACGAAACTTTATGGGAAGCTTTATTACCAAGAGGAGATGCCTTATCGTCAGCATGACCCAATTCCTAAATTTTTCACAGAGTTATGGCCCATTGACTTTTCAGCCTATAGTACATATTGCATGATTCTTGTCCGGGCTATTTCTCAGGAACTAATGGCTTGAATTCAACGAAACTTTATGGGAAGCTTTATCACCAAGAGTAGATACGCATATCGTCGCTGACCTTCCTAATTTTTCACAGAGTTATGGCCCATTTACTTTTCGGCCTATAGTACATATTGCATGATTCTTGTCCGGGCTATTTCTCAGGAACTAATGGCTTGAATTCAACGAAACTTTATGGGAAGCTTTATTACCAAGAGGAGATGCGCATATCGTCAGCATGACCCGATTCCTAAATTTTTAAGAGAGTTATGGCCCCTACTACCATGTTGTTGACTGATATTCATGTCATTTGCCTAATTTAACAGGAGATATCATTTAAACAAAACCCCACAAAATTCAATATGCTAGTAATGTCAATCATAATCATGTCAGCTAATTGTTGTTTAGGCCATTATACACTATTTAAAATATCCATTCATATGTCAAGAGTGTTGGTTAACCTCTTTGATATGAGCACACATTGAAATGTATGACTTAATTTTTAGTAGTATAAAAACTTAAAAAAAAATCAATGAAAGATCTGATGAGTAACACGTATTATCATATTAAATAGTAAACTGTTACTAAGTCTCCAAATTAGAGTTGGTAAAACATCTCATCTGATGAGGAGAATAGATATGATTTAGGAATGGGGATTTCAACATATCCTCCCACCCATTGACCAAGGCCTTATTTGTAACAATGACGTTCTTCGGGGAGCATCTGTCAGTTCTACTGACTTTCTTGTTATCTCAGAAATTGTAAATGGTATACTAGAAAGTTTAGGAATGTGATCAGGGGCATCAGAAAACCAAGGAGGACTACTCTTAGACTGAATTTTATGCAGTTTATGTTTTTTTCAACCTTGGATACTTGATTAAAGTTTTGCATGCACAGTGTTATTATGCTTATGTTTCAGTAACTAGGCAAGAGACTTCATAAACCTATTCAGGGGTATTAGACTATCAAGGTATATCATTTTTGACTATCATTATATACAGGGTATATGAATAGCAATAATTGAAATAGATTTCATTTGATTTACCAACAAGCATTTTGAATAGTCGAGCGTGCTGTCCTTTGACAGCTCTTGTTTAGCTTGACTAGTTGAAGAATAGGATGAGCTTTTGTAGTTTCTCATCATCAGACCAACCAGTAGAAACAGGAACAGTAACTCTTCCAAATATTTTTGCATATTTATGGCTCATTTTGGAATTAGATAAAAATGTTAAACTTTGGTTTAACATTGCTATCATCTCCAATTTCTTTTCATGAATGTCCATCATAATTCACATATCATATTGTATACCTGTGTTGGGAGTCAGGCTCTGTCATGAATTTTCAAATAGTTATGCTCCTTTTTAATTAAGAACCTAGGTTAAGGTTTTCACACCACCTCATTTTTAGCTCACCTGAGCACAACATGCTCATGGAGAGCTATTAGAATCACCCTGCGTCCGTCCTTGTGCGTTGTACGCCGTCAGCAATTTGCTTTAAACAACATCTCTTTTGAAACCCCTGTACAGAACTTGATTAAACTTGGCAGGGATGATCCTTTGGTGAACCTTCACAAAAGTTGCTAAAATAAACTTGATCCATGCAGAACTCTGGTTGCCATTGCCACAGAAAGAAAAGAAATATGAAAACTTTAAAAATGATCTCCTTCAAAACTAGAATGTTTTAGTACAGATGTTCCTTGGGTAACCCTCTACAGGATTGCTAAAATTATTCTTATCCATAGAAAATCATGGCCTGCAGGGGCGGGGCTAATTTGCCTTAAATGTATATAATGATAACTTTAAGCGACATCTCCTCTGAAACTCCTGGACAGAATTCTCTTTTGCCCTCTTGTTTCACTTAACCCTTTGACTATCACTGGTACATGGCACAAGTACATAACTCTGTCTTGGATTTGACATAATTATGCCCCTTTTTATACCCCCCCGCAACGAAGTTAGGGGGGGGTATACTGGAACTACCTATCCTTTGCAGCTTTTACATAACGCTGTCCGTCCGTCTGTCCGTCCGTCCGTCTGTAGACACAAAATTCTGCGGACTACTCCTCCTAAACTTCTGGAAGGATTTTGATGAAACTTGCTGGCAATGATCCTTAGACATTGTATTAGCGCGTTATCTATATAGCATTGAGTTACCTCCCCGTCTGTCCGTCCGTCTGTCCGTCCGTCCGTCTGTAGACACAAAATTCTGCGGACTACTCCTCCTAAACTTCTGGAAGGATTTTGATGAAACTTGCTGGCAATGATCCTTAGACATTGTATTAGCGCGTTATCTATATAGCATTGAGTTACCTCCCCTATTTACCAAGTTATGCCCCTTTGATGATTTTTGCATTACAAACTTCTGCGGACTACTCCTTCTAAACTACTGGAAGGATTTTGATGAAACTTGCTGGCAATGATCCTTAGACATTGTATAAGCGCGTTATCTATATATCATTTGGTTACCTCCCCTATTTACCAATTTATGCCCCTTTGATGATTTTTGCATTACAAACTTCTGCGGACTACTCCCTAAACTACTGGAAGGATTTTAATGATACTTGCTGTCAATGATCCTTAGACATTGTAGCAGCGCGTTATCTATATAGCATTGAGTTACCTCCCCTATTCACCAAGTTATGCCCCTTTGATGATTTTTGCATTACAAACTTCTGCGGACTACTCCTTCTAAACTACTGGAAGGATTTTGATGAAACTTGCTGGCAGTGATCCTTAGACATTGTATAAGCGCGTTATCTATATATCATTTGGTTACCTCCCCTATTTTCCAAGTTATGCCCCTTTGATGATTTTTGCATTACAAACTTCTGCGGACTACTTCGCCTAAACTACTGGAAGGATTTTGATGAAACTTGCTGCCATTCATCCTTAGACATTGTAGAAGCATGTGTTAGTTATATAACATTGGATTACCTCCCTTTATTATAGTTATGCCCCTTTGATGATTTTTGCTTTACAATTTTCTGCAGACTACTCCTCCATTGGATTACCTCCCTTTTTTATAGTTATGCCCCTTTGATGATTTTTGCTTTACAATTTTCTGCAGACTACTCCTCCTAAACTACTGGAGGGATTTCAATGAAACTTGCTGTCATTCAACCTTAGACATTGTAGTAGCGCTTTTTCTATATAACATTGGGTTACCCCCCCCCCCCCCCCCTCCCCCCTGTTTTAAAGATATGTCCCTTTGATGGTATTTGTTTTACAATTTTCTTCCATTGATAGATTTCAGTGAATCTTAATGATATTTATCCATAGACATAGGTATATCCATAGGTATGTGTTACAAAGGATAACTAGATTTCTAGGTAGTTGGCACATATGTCCTCTGTATATTAAGATGGAGTGTTGCATACAAGAATTCTGATTTCATGCTCCAAAGCCATGTTTGACAAAAACACTTGCGGGGGGGTATTAGTAAGCCCTTAGGCGACAGTTCTAGTTTAACCTGATTAATCTATTTGTATTAACTCACTTTTTCACTGAACTCTTTGAGATATTGCTTTAAAACTTGGAGCACATGTTTATTTTGATAATACAGAGATTCTCATTTTTCCTTTCATTGCAATATTTCTTATTCGTCCCCTACCGGTGTACCCTGAGGGGACTATAGGTTTGCCCTCTGTCCGTCAGTCAGTCCGTCCTTCCGAAAAAACTGGATCCCATGATAACTCAAAAAGTACTGAAGATATTTCTATGAAACTTGAAATATGGATAGATTTTTTTCTTCCTAGGTTGAAAAATCTGGTTGCTATGACAACAAATAGACTTAAAATATGACAAATAAAGCAATATATTGTGATAACTCAAAAAGTACTGAAACTTTTTTTATGAAACTTAATATATGGATAGATGGCTGTATGGAGATTATGCACGTCTTTTTTTATGCTCACCGAAGGTGACGCATATAGTCGCCGCTTCGTCCGTCCATCCGTTCGTCCGTCTCACTTTCCTTGTCCGGACTATTTCTCAGGAACTAACGGCTTGAATTCAACGAAACTTTATGGGAAGCTTTATTACCAAGAGGAGATGCGCATATCCTCAGTATGACCCGGTTCCTAAATTTTTCAAAGAGTTATGGCCCATTGACTTTTCGGCCTATAGTACATATTGCATGATTCTTGTCCGGGCAATTTCTCAGGAACTAATGGCTTGAATTCAACGAAACTTTATGGGAAGCTTTATTACCAAGAGGAGATGCGCATATCCTCAGTATGACCCGGTTCCTAAATTTTTCAAAGAGTTATGGCCCATTGACTTTTCGGCCTATAGTACATATTGCATGATTCTTGTCCGGGCAATTTCTCAGGAACTAATGGCTTGAATTCAACGAAACTTTATTGAAAGCTTTATTACCAAGAGGAGATGCGCATATCGTCAGCATGACCCGATTCCTAAATTTTTCAAGGAGTTAAGGCCCCTTGACTTTTTGGCCTATAATACATATTGCATGATTCTTGTCCGGGCTATTTCTCAGGAATAAATGGCTTGAATTCAACAAAACTTTATGGGAAGCTTTATCACCAAGAGTAGATACGCATATCGTCGGCGTGACCTGGTTCCTCATTTTTTCACAGAGTTATGGCCCCTTGACTTTTTGGCCTATAGTTCATGTTGCAATATTCTTGTCCGGGCTATTTCTCAGGAACTAATGGCTTGAATTCAATGAAACTTTATGGGAAGCTTTATTACCAAGAGTAGATACGCATATCGTTGACGTGACCTGGTTCCTCAATTTTTAAGAGAGTTATGGCCCCTACTACCATGTTGTTGACTGATATTCATGTCATTTGCCTTATTTAACAGGAGATATCATTTAAACAAAACCCCACAAAATTCAATATGCCAGTAATGTCAATCATAATCATGTCAGCTAATTGTTGTTTAGGCCATTATACACTATTTCAAATATCCATTCATATGTTAAGAGTGTTGGTTAACCTCTTTGATATGAGCACACATTGAAATATATGACTTAATTTTCAGTAGTATAAAAACTTAAAAAAAATCAATGAAAGATCTGATGAGTAACACGTATTATCATATTAAATAGTAAACTGTTACTAAGTCTCCAAATTAGAGTTGGTAAAACATCTCATCTGATGAGGAGAATAGATATGATTTAGGAATGGGGATTTCAACAGCTTTGAGCTGAAAGGTCCTAAGTAAAATTTTGGGGGTGGGGCCTGACCCTTGTGTGATCTTGGGGGACACCAAAGTATTTACCCTTTTATCTTTGTCTCATCAAAAGGAACAAGAATATATAATATGGTTTACTGTTGAGAGAGTTAAGAGCTTTTTTTTACCTTTTTTTATGCTCACTGGAGGTGACGCATATAGTTGCCGCTTTTTCCGTCCGTTCGTTCGTCCGTCCGTCACACTTTCCTTGTCCGGACTATTTCTCAGGAACTAACGGCTTGATTTCAACAAAACCTTTTATGTGAAGCTTTATTACCAAGAGGAGATGCGCATTACCTGGATTCTATACATGATAAGCATGTGCTGATCCCATTCCGGTCCTTAACATATCCTCCCACCCATTGACCAAGGCCTTATTTGTAACAATGACGTTCTTCGGGGAGCATCTGTCAGTTCTACTGACTTTCTTGTTTTTTCTTCCTAGGTTAAAAAATCTGGTTGCTATGACAGCAAATAGACTTAAAATATGGCAAATAAAACAATATATTGTGATAATTAATTTCTTTCTCTTCTGACTAAAATTCTGGTTGCTCTGGTAATGGGAAAGTTATGTACCTCACCGGTAGGGGACTCATGTGTTGCTTGCAACACCTGTTACTTGTTATTGACAAGTATTTCGAATAGTCGAGCATGCTGATTTACAGACAGCTTTTGTTATACAATACTGTGTCATACGATCCCATTCATATTGTCTTAAATGATTTGATAAGTTACGATACAGTTGAGCATATATACAATGCAATACAATACGATGTGCTGTGAATGATATACATGTACACTATTTATGACCACTGATGCAATATCACCACTTCAGTCTCCAAATGACTGAAATACTGTAGGTGGGACATTAAACACCAAAAACAATTTTTCATAAATGACCACCTTATGGCCCTCTTTCATAATTGCTAAAACAATATGACCTTTGAAGAATGAGATTCCTATAGGGAATAATCTTAAATACTAATTGTCTGGTTATTATTAATGTCACATCAAGCCACCTGTTACTGTTTAGCCAGTGAAAATTTTGTAGAGAGAATGTACAATTGCTATCAATATAAACTTTTGTTCAACATCCAACAAACTTTTGGGGTGGGAATATGTCGGATTTTGGCATATGGTTGATTGTTTCTTGTTTGACATATATTTCAGTTGCCAATAGATATGGGTGGTGGGGAAGGAAAGTGTTTGTATGTGGACACCGAGGGAACATTTCGACCTGAGAGACTGCTGGCAGTGTCAGAGAGGTATGAAACAGCACGCAATATGACAAGATTTTCTTAAACTTCAATATTTCCAGCTCAACATAGTATCCCTATAAAATTTGTATGCATATTGTTGTTAGGGAAGTTCCTACAATTTGAGTTAGCCAAATCTTACACCCATGCAGTTAAGACTCAGGTTTGTATCTCAAAGCTCAAGGTTACAATCTGGGATCAAAGGTAAAAAATGGGAACATTTTGTTGTGTCTGTGTTCTAACTCTATTATGCATGGATGGATTTGAAATAATTTGGCACTAATGTTCTTCTAGAGAAGACAATGTGTCCTGCAAAAAACCCAGGTCTGTAGTTCAAAGCTCTAGATCACAATCACAGGTCAAAGGCTGAAAAGTAGCACTTTTTAGCATGACTATTTGAAGAGTAAGGAGAGCTATTCCGTAGCATCTGGGACGCCATAACTGTTTCTTTGTACCTCCTCTCTTAAAAACTGAACCCCTTAAGGTATTGTTTTGATACTTGGAATACTTGTATATGACCACCACCCTTACCTGTAGGCAAGAGGGGATAACTCTGTCAAGTTGAGCTTTTGTGATCGCCCTTCGTCCGACGTGCGATGTGCGTCGTCAACAATTTGGCTTGTTAACACTCTAGAGGCCATATTTTAAGGCCAATTTTCATGAAACATAGTCAGAATGTTTGTCTCCATAAAATCTTGGACAAGTTCGAAATTGGGTCATGTGGAGTCAAAAAGTAGGTCACAAGGTCGAATCTTATAAAAACCTTGTTAACACTCTAGAGGCCATTTTTTTGGCCCAATCTTCATGAAACTTAGTCAGACTGTTTCTCTCCATAAAATCTTGGACAGGTTCGAATTTGGGTCATGTGGGGTCAAAAAGAAGGCCACGAGGTCAAATCTTAGTAAAACCTTGTTAACACTCTAGAGGCCACATTTTTGGCCCAGTCTTCATGAAACTTGGTCAGAATGTTTGTTTCCATTAAGTCTTGGACAAGTTCGAATTTGGGCCATGTGGGGTCAAAAAGTTGGTCATGAGGTCAAATCTTATAAAAACCTTGTTTACACTCTAGAGGCCACATTTTTGGCCCAATCTTCATGAAACTTGGTCAGAATGTTTCTCTCCATAAAATCTTTGACAGGTTCGAATTTGGGTCATGTGGGGTCAAAAAGTTAGTCACGAGGTCAGATCTTAGTAAAACTTATTTACACGCTAGAGGCCACATTTTTTGGCCCAATCTTCATGAAACTTGGTCAGAATGTTTGTTTCCATAAAGTTTTGGACAAGTTCGAATTTGGGTCATGTGGGGTCAAAAAGTTAGTCACGAGGTCAGATCTTAGTAAAACTTATTTACACTCTAGAGGCCACATTTTTGGCCATATCTTCATGAAACTTGGTTGGAATGTCTTTTTCCATTAAATCTTGGACAAGTTTGAAGTTGGGTCATGTGGGGTCAAAAAGAAGGTCAATATGAAAAATGCAACGTATGTTGCTCATTTATAATCAGGTGAGCAATTCAGGGCCATCATGGCCCTCTTGTTTGACTTAGAATCTTGGTTATGTTTTCTGTACCACCTCATTTTCTCACTTAAAGTATTGTTTTGAAACTTGGAATACTTGTATATGACCGCCTTTCCAACCTGTATGCAAGGGGGGGATAACTCTGTCATGGATTTTGACCAAATTATGGCCCTTTTTCAACTTTTCAAATCTCGGTAAAAGTTTTTGTACAACATTTTTAAGTCTCCCAAACGATGTTTGGAACATATTGTTATTACTCTGTTTCTTCTTCTTTCATTTTCATGTGAGGAAGCCTTCCAGCTGGCTTGCGGTAGGTTCTACCTGGATGCCTCTGTGCATTCGGGGGTCTTCCTCCACCTGTAATTAGCTGGACGTCGCTATATGACTGAAATACTGTCGAAGCGATCTCTGGCAACTTTGTATTGGCCATATCTCAGACCGCTCGACCTATCTTAACAAAACTTCACACACTTACAGTCCTTAATGAGAAGTGGCGTCTTCCTGATTATTGTAAACGGGGGTCCATGGGGGTCAGGCCCCAACCCCTCAAAGTTGGATTTTTGCATAAAAAATAAATTTTTGTTAAATATTTCAAATTTCCAACCCTGAATCATATACTTTTTGTTATTAAAAATGAGAAGATTGAATATTACTACTTTGGTATCCCCCGGGTCTGGCCCAACCCTCTAAATTTGTCTCATAATCTGAAATCTTAAAAACTGTTCAGATCCCCACCCCTAAGTTTATTTTTTCCTTTTTTTTCACATGGGTCACCAAGGGGTCAGGCCCCACCCCCTGAATTCTACTTATGACTTTATATCCCAAAAACTGTTCAGATCCCAGGGATGGCAAAATCCATTGTCCGAGTCGTACATTTGCTGTGACGGACAAGTCAGTTTTCCCTGTTGACTTGTCCGTGGACAACCAAAAACCCGAAATCATAGCAAAAATTTAAATCTAAAAATCTAATGGCTTAAATTCGACAACGCTGGCTAAGCGAAATGCCGGATTTGTCGGCAATAGCAGATGCTTCAGTGTTAAAACAGTTTGATTGTTTAATCAATCAGAAAAAAAACTTTCATGTTTAAGGGTTATTGTGGTTATCATGATATGGGCTTTTTAATGCCTAAAATATTTTTATTGTTATGTCCAAGACTTAATAATGGAAGAAGTAACAAGTGCATTTATTAATGTTTCTTTAATAAATGTAATTAATTTTATAAGAGTGGTTGTATAATTTCATTTATTTCTATATTTTATACCAATAGTTTTTTCAAAATTTACGGACAAGCAGTGTTTTGCTAAGGACAAGTGAAATTTTGAATTTGGTTGTCCCTGGACAAGTAAAATGAAATGAGATTTCGCCACCCCTGGATCCCCACCCTTAAACCATATATTTTCTTGTTCCTCATGATGCGACAGATTGAATGGTACTACTTTGGTGTCCCTGTGGGTTTGAATCCCGGTAGGGACTTCGGATTTTTCATGTGAGGAAGCCTTCCAGCTGGCTTGCGGTTGGTCGGTGGTTCTACCCGGGTACCTCTGTGTTCTCGGGGTCTTCCTCCACCTGTAATTAGCTGGACGTCGCTATATGATTGAAATACTATCGCAGTGATGGTAAACCCCAATACAACAACAACAATTTTGGTGTCCCCCGAGGTCACCCAGGAGTCTGGCCCCACCCCCTCAATTTTACTTATGACCTTATATCCCAAAACATCTGTTCAGATCTCCACCCATAAACCATATATATTCTTGTTCCTCATGATGAGATGGATTGAATGGTACTGTATGATTGTCTAAGGAGAAACTTCATAAACTTTTTATACTTGCTTACTTTTTCCTTAAAACTCAGAATATATGTTTATATCCTTTGTTGACTTTTTATATGCCGCCGGAGGCAGTTGTATATTGGCGTCATCTTCTCCGTCTGTCTGTACGTCCATATCTTGTGAACGCAACTCCTCCTACGTTTCTGAATGAATCTTTTCAAAACTTGGTCAATGTCATTACTATAATGAGTAGATGTGCATGAAGTGGCAATTTTCCGGTTCATTGATTTTTACGAGATTTGTGTCCCTTGAAACTTAGTCTCTGTAGCTGATTGATATTGCAGCCTTGTGAACGCAACTCCTCCTACATTTCAGAATGAATCTTTTCAAAACTTGGTCAATGTCATTACTATAATGGGTAGATGTGCATGAAGTGGCAATTTTCCGGTTCATTGATTTTTACAAGATTTGTGTCCCTTGAAACTTAGTCTATTTAGCTGATTGATATTGCAGCCTTGTGAACGCAACTCCTCCTACATTTCAGAATGAATCTTTTCAAAACTTGGTCAATGTCATTACTATAATGGGGAGATGTGCATGATGTGGCAATTTTCCGGTTCATTGATTTTTACAAGATTTGTGTCCCTTGAAACTTAGTCTCTATAGCTGATTGATATTGCATCCTTCTGAACGCAACTCCTCCTATGTTTCTGAATGAATCTTTTCAAAACTTGATTTGTGGCATTACTATAATGGGTAGATGCGCATGAAGTGGCGATTATCCGGTTCATCGATTTTTACAAGGTTTGTGTCCCTTGAAACTTAGTCTCTGTAGCTGATTGATATTGCAGCCTTGTGAACGCAGCTCCTCCTACCTTTTCAAATGAATCTTTTCAAAACTTGGTCAATGTCATTACTATAATGGGTAGATATGCATGAAGTGACAATTTTCCGGTTCATTAATTTTTGCAAGATTTGTGTCCCTTGAAACTTAGTCTCTGTAGCTGATTGATATTTCAGCTTTGTGAATGCAATTTCTTGTATGTTTCTGACCTAATCTTTTCAAAACTTAGGCAATGTCATTACTATACTGGGTAGATATGCACAAAGCAGGGATTTTGATGTTCATCAATATTTGCAATAGTTATGCCTTTCTAAACATGGTCTCTTGAAAACACAACTCAAGTTTCTAAACAGGTAAAAGTGCATAAAGCAGGGGTTTTCTGGTACAGTGATTTTTGAAAGAGTTATACGGAGAAAGAAAAAAGGATTCATATTGATACTGCTATTTGACCTATTTTCATATTGGAAGCATTTTTAGGTGATCTCTGTTCAGCTAAATTAATTGGTCTTGACAGAATTCATTATGAGCTTATGCTTACAGAAATGTTAAAAGCAATAATTAAAAGACCCCTCTTGGTCTTTATATTTTGTGGCGGCGTATATTGTGGCAGCACTGGCACTCTTGTTGATAATACAGTGATTCTTATTTTGCCTTTTATTGAAATATTTTTATATATTAACAAGCATTAGAATAGTCGAGCACGCTGTCTTACTGACAGCTCTTGTTTTATGTGCCTGATCTCTTAATCTTGTTCTACATGTAATGAATTTGACATAACTTGGCACAAATGGGCCTCCAGGTACGTGGCAATTTTCACAGTAACTTTGACAGGTCCTGTTGCAATCTTTTTTGGTGTAATTGGCCATGACTGAAGACACTTAAATATTGCATACCGTATACACCGGCAGATTAGGCACGCTTTTTTTCAAGATAATTATGATGATATACAGCTTTTCAGATTTCTTTTTTTAATCGCCAAGAAGTGAAATTTACCGGTATACGATCTCAGAAAATGGATATACTGAAAGCCAATGAATACGATAATAGGCCACAAAGTCTATATGAAACCATGATAAACAATACCAGATTATTGCTTTTGTTCTTATTAGTTGTCCTACTGGTATATTTCATGATAAAATAATCGTGAGAAACTGAAACAACTTGATGGAAGCCATTTTCAATATAAAACAAGTTTATTTTATGGGACCTCATGATGTTTAGGAGAAACTTGACAGGTGGCAATTGTTACGTAATGTTTGTTAGTTGGGAGAATTTTGACAGGTGACAATGGTCCCCAGTGTTAGAATGCAGGGACACAGTTGAGTAATGTCATGTTATGAAAATGTGTCACCTTTATCCTACCCGTCGTTAATGTAACAGTCTAACGGTAATATGCCACGTGTAAATAAAACGATTCACCGTATGATTAGCCCGGTGACGTATGGATAGCTTTCAGTCTGTCAAAATGTACGACGGCGCAAATTTCAAAACAAGGTTTCGCCACATACCATACGATAAGTGATTTTTTTTGATTTTTTTTCAAATAAGTTGCCCTGAAAGTTAGGATGCGCCTTATACGTAGCTGCGTATAATCTAATCTAATCTAATCTAATCTGACCGTGTGTACGGTAACTATCCCTAAGGTGGTGTCAGTTTAAATATCACCAGTGATTGCTTAAAATCATTTAAAAAATCATTTACAAAAACAAACATGCAAAAAAGAGAAAAAAGCAGCTACAGTATATTCCAAAACTAAAATGAGAAAGACAACAACACAAAATATTAACACTCTGACACTGATTTGTTTTTAGCTCACTTGAGCACCGATTGCTCAAGGTGAGCTATTGTTGTTTGCCAGTGTCTGTCATCTGTCCATCCTTCAGAACATCTGTCAACATATTCTTGTGTACACCCTAGCATCCTCATTTCTTAAGCAATCTTCTTCAAACTTTATGACAAAGTTTATAGCTATAATCTCACGGCAAAGTCAGATTGTGACTGATTTCTTTCCATTTAGTCTTGTGTTATGGCCCTTGAATGATTAAAAAAAAATGCTTGATTTCATTTTGTGTTCACTCTAGAATCTTCTTTTTTTGAAGCAATTTTTTTAACCAGACTTTTCGAATATTTTTCATCCATCGTTCCATCCTTCCATCATAATTCTTGTCTGGACCATGACTGTGTCATTTATTGATGGATTTTAAATTAACTTGGCACAAATATTCACCATCCTGAGATAATGTGCAGAGTGCAAGACCCAGGGTTTTAGGTCCAGGTCACACTTAGAGGTCAACGATCAGAAATGGGGTATTTTTGTCAAGACAAAAACTTTGTTTTTATAGTGGGGCAAGGGGTATTTGTTAGCCTTTTGCATACAGTTCTAGTTTATTGATGGATTTTCAGCTCACCTGAGCAACTCTCAGGGTGAGCTATTGTGATCCATTGAGTGTCTGTCATTTGTAGCTAACAATTTTAGTGTTTACTTCCTAGCATCTTCATTTCTTAAGCAATCATCTTCAAACTTTACGACAATGTTTATGACCATAATTTGAGTTCGATTATGACTGAGGTCAGCCAAATCTTCTTCAAACTTTACAACAATGTGTATGGTCATAATCTCACAGCTAAGTTTGTTTATGACTAATATTAACCCATTAGCTCAGGAGTTATGGCCCTTTAATTATATATATATTTTTAACAATGTTAGTGTTTACACTCTAGAAGCCTCAATTGTGATCCAATCTTTCTCAAACTTGCTTAGACTTAATGTCTTGCTAATGTCTAGGTTGTGTTCGATCATGGGTTGGGTGGGGTCAAAGATTAGGTCACTAGGTCAAATCTTAATAAAATCTTGTTTACACTTCAGGGTCACATTTTTAGCCAAAACTTGTTAGAAATGATTTTTAGCTCACCTGAGCAGTCCTGTGCTCAGGATGAGCTAGAAGGATCATTAAATGTCCTTTGTCCACAATTCGTTTATTATACGCCCATCTTAAGATGGGGCGTATTATGTGAACACTCACGGCGGGCGGGCGGGCATGGAACATTTGTTGTCCGGGCTCTAACTTCAATACCGTTTGCCCAATCCTTTTCAAACTTTCCACACATGTGCATGGCCATAATATCTCGGATGAGTTCGATATCCAGCATTATCGCGTGAATGACTTAGAAGTTATGGCCCTTGACGTACACAAAATACTTGAAATTGTGATTGTCCGGGCTCTAACTTCAATACCGTTTGCCCAATCCTTATCAAACTTTCCACACATGTGCATGGCCATAATATCTCGGATGAGTTCGATATCCAGCATTATCGCGTGAATGACTTAGAAGTTATGGCCCTTGACGTACACAAAATACTTGAAATTGTGATTGTCCGGGCTCTAACTTCAATACCGTTAGTCCAGTCCTTTTCAAACTTTTCACACATGTGCATGGCCATAATATCGCGGATGAGTTCGATATCCAGCATTATCGCGTGAATGACTTAGAAGTTGTGGCCCTTGATGTACATAAAATACTTGAAATTGTGATTGTCCAGGCTCTAACTTCAATACCGTTAGCCCAATCCTTTTCAAACTTTTCGCACATGTGCATGGCCATAATATCACGGATGAGTTTGATATCCAGCATTATCGCGTGAATGACTTAGAAGTTATGGCCCTTGACGTACACAAAATACTTGAAATTGTGATTGTCTGGGCTCTAACTTCAATACCTTTAGACCAATCCTTTTCAAACTTTCCACACATGTGCATGGCCATAAAATCGCGGATGAGTTCGATATTCAGCATTATTGCGTGAATGACTTTGAAGTTATGGCCCTTGATGTACACAACATACTTGAAAATTTGCTTGTCCCTAGTCCTTAGACCCTATGAGGTGTTGTCAGATCTTGCAGTTAATTAATAGAAATGTATCAACATTTTTTTTTTATGATTAACATCATTAACTAATGGGATTTTGGAATTATTTTGCTTATTTATGGACAGTAGCTTGTTTCTCTGAGCTATTTCTGAGAGTCCCCATACCATGATGGGCGTATTTTGTGGCAGTCCTGACCCTTGTTTACACTCTAGCATCTTCATTTCTTAAGCAATCATCTTCAAAATTTATGACAGTGTTTATGACTTTAATCTCTCTTGAAAGTGTTATGAACAAGGTCCATAACTCTGGCATCAGTATTTTTCGAGATTCCTTAAGATAACTCCAGTTCTTCATATGCTGTTCAAATGAAATTTCATTTATGGAAAGAAATTAATGAGAGGAAGTGTAATGCACTAGATCCATAGGTCTGGCATCAATAAGTTTTATGACCCTGCTGCAGGCGAAAACCTGTTGTTCTTCTTTAAAGTTTTTTATATTATTTTTAGTTCACCTGAGCACATGTGCTCTGGATGAGCTATTAGGATCGATGAATTGCCGTAGTCCGTCCATCTGTTGTCCATAATTAGTTTGTTTGCACTCTAGCATCTTTATTTCTTAAGCAATCAACTTCAAACTTTATGACAACGTTTATTACCATAACATCTTGGCAAAGATCAATTATGGCTGTTATTGGCTTATTAGGTCTGGAGTTATGCCCCTTTAAATAAAAAAATGCCAGATTTCACTTTGTCTGTACTCATCTAGGTCAGGAGTTATGCCCATTTTGGTATTAAAAATGCCAGACTTCACTTTGTTTGCACTCTAGCATCTTCATTTCTTAAGCAGTCGTTATCAAACACTGTAACAATGTTTATAGCCATATTCTTTTGGCAAAGTTTGATTATGGCTGATGGGCCAATTAGGATAGGAGTTAAACTCCTTTTGATATTAAAAATGCCAGATTTCTCTATATTTGCACTCTAGCATCTTCATATCTTAAGCTTTATGACATTGTTATAGCCATAATCTCTAAGCCAAAATTGATTATGGCTGATGTTAGCCGATTATGTCGGGAGTTATGCCCCATCTTATTTAAAAAATTGCCAGATTTAACTTTGTTTGCATTTTAGCATCTTCATTATGTCTCCTCCCATATTCATAATAT
>CM037784.1:42488211-42538211 GCA_021229015.1 Solen grandis
CATTAAATAATTGATTGATATTAATATACAATGATCAATTCATCAATACAAAATGTTTTTAAAATCCATCTCATGAAGTGTGAAAAATGTAAAAAATAAATAAATAATAATAAATAAATTTCAAGATCTAATGCAAACAAACTTTCTGACCAACCTGATCTAATTTTGAATTCATCTGAGACATCATTGAAACAAAAATATTAATGAAGATAGGGCACAAAATGAGGCCTCTAGAAAACTAACAAGCAACTGATGATGCTGCACAGACAAAAACCAATCACAACAATTCATACTAAGCTCAAGTGCTCAGGTGAGCTTAGCACGCCACTTATAAAATAAAACCTAAACAAGGTTCATGACCTTGCCCCTCCCTACTCCTGACCCCCACACCGGACTCACATTTTCCTCCTCAAGGTCACATATCTGCGTCTTAGCATCCACCAGTTTAGAGGTCATGTTGGCCATCTCCTTTTGGATTTGCGTCTTCTCACTCTCCTTCTCATTTACCTGGTATAATCACAGGATTTATTTCATTCTTCAATAAAGACTGATAAATCTTCACCAAAACTATATCATACACCATAAGAGATCAGGTATTATCATATTCATGAGTATGTTTATTTTAAAACAATGTTGTGCCAACTTAGCCATGATAATAATAATCAATTAGAGATTTGTTTTTTTTTAAAAAAACTTATATCGCCCAAACCCCCTCCCCTCAAACATGACTGAGGCTCCACATGAGGAATATCAAAGACACAATAAAATTGCATTAAACAAACATTTGTTGAAATGATATGTCAAAATACATGAAACAAAAATCAACTAGTAGTAAATTATTGCTATCCCTAACCTGCCCTATAACTGCAGAAAGATGAAATACTGTGAACGTTGAAATTTTTTAGACATGCATCATTCTACAGGCCATATTTACATTCACAATAAGTTTTAACCCTAGAAATGTGTCCATAGGACATAAATTCCCACACTTTTAGCCTTTGTAACCATATTAACTTTATTACTAATAAAGTTTTGGGAAATATGCATTTCAAAGCTACTTTTCATGTAATTCAAGGACTATAACTCTGCAGTGCATGTGTATTGGGTGAAGTGCTCAACTTCCCATCCTGGTGAACATTCCTGTAAGCTTTTGTGACTCTGGCTCATATGCTTTTGGAGATATGCATCCGAAACTCTGTACATATAGGACAAAACAAAAGTTTAAGTTGTCTAATTGTGCATGCTGGTGGCCAGTTAATACTCTGTTATATTGGGCAAGACAACAAACACATCCCCTGGTATCCAACTTTACATGCACGTAAAGCTTTCTGACTCAGTCTGTATAATGTGAATTCTGTAAGTATATGAAAATCAATATTTTTTTTTTTAAAAGTTATTGTTGATTTTGTTTAATTTAATCAAACAGAAATAATACTGTAAACTATGCATGCTTACTGCATGAAGCTTTAAAAAGCATTATCTAATTTCATGAGCATGGCTACTCTAGCAACATTCACGACCCATAGCAGACTTACCACTTTAAGAAGTTTGTTCTCTAAACTGTCATTGATCTTCTGCATCCGCTTATGGCTCTCTATCAATCTGTAACCGGTCAGAATCTAGCATATATTAAGCATCAAAGAATGGGGTATAAAAACAAACATTGACTTGTATTGATATTTTAAGACAAGAGCACCGCATGTGGGTGCCAATGCTCGTCTGTTTTTGCCAACGTTACATGTTTTTGTTAAACATTTAAAAAAGTTGACCTAAAACTGTAAGCCCTTAAATGCAAAGTTGAAGTACCATACCCTTTAAGTTTGACCTTGAAGGATGACCTTGACTTATGCATGGAATAGAATGTATACAACATAAAGATGTAAAATATGTAAACAAAAAATCACAATTGCTAATCCATTGAGTTTTGATAATCAACATAAAACTGTAAAATTTGAAGTCATTTCCAAAAAAAAAAAAAAGTTCTTTTTTATCTGCCTAAAGATAATGACTAAAATCACACCTGCACAGGTTCATTAATGAAAAACCAGTATACAAAGTTTTTTTTTTTGTTTTTTTTAAATATTGAAAAATGACAAAGACATACCTATGATAAAACTTGTCCAAAGTTATGGCAAAATAAGGTCAGTCAATAGATAAAATATTGAGGTATATCTGAATAACCCTTGTCAAGATGAATATGTATACCAAATATAAAAATATAAAAAATGTATGTCAAATAATAACAAGAGGGCCAAGATGGCCCTTGGTCGCTCACCTGAGAAAGATGATTGCTTAAGAAATAAAGATGCTTGAGTGTAAAAGTGAAATCTGGCTTTTTTTATGGTGAAATGGGCATAACTCCTAAATTTACAAGTCAATATCAGTTATAATTGAACCCGATTGTGAGATTATGGGCATAAACATTGTCTTAAAGTTTAAAAATGATTGTTAAAAAAATGAAGTTGGTAGAGAATAAACAAAGTGAAATCTTGCATTTTTTGTATTAAAAGGGGCATAACTCCTGACCTAAATGACCCATCTCAGCCACAATTGAACTCAATCGAAACATTATGGTCATTAACAATGTCATAAAGTTTGAAGATGATTGCTAAAAAAAGGAAGATGCTAGAGTGTAAACAACGTGAAATATGGCTTTTTTTTATTAAAAGGGGCATAACTCCTGACCTAATTGACGGATCTCAGCCAAATAAACTCAATCGAGACCTTATGGTCATAACATTGTCATAAAGTTTGAAGATGATTGCTCAAAAGATGAAGATGCCAAAGTGTAAACAAAGTGATTTCTGGCATTTTTTTATATTAAAAGGGGCTTAACTCCTGACCTAATCAACTGATCTCAGTCATAATCAAACTCAATCGAGACGTTATGGTCATAAGCATTGCCATAAAGTTTGAAGATGATTGCTCAAAAGATGAAGATGCTAGAGTGTAAACAATGTGAAATATGGCATTTTTTGAATATTAAAAGGGGCATAACTCCTGACCTAATTGATGAATGTCAGCCATAATCGAACTCAATCAAAACCTTATGGTCATAAGCATTGTCATAAAGTTTGAAGATGATTGCTCAAAAGATGAAGATGCTAGAGTGTAAACAACTTGAAATATGGCATTTTTTGAATATTAAAAGGGGCATAACTCCTGACCTAATGGTACGATATCAGCCACAATCGAACTTGGTCGTGATTTTATGGTTATAAACATTGATATAAAGTTTGAAGATAATTGCTCATGAAATGAAGATGCTAGAGTGCAAACAATGTGAAATCTGGCTTTTTTTTATTTTAAAAGGGGCATAACTCCTGACCTAATGTTCCGATATCAGCCATAATCGAACTTGGCCAAGATTTTATGGTCATAAACATTGATATAAAGTTTGAAGATAATTGCTCATGAAATGAAGATGCTAGAGTGCAAACAATGTGAAATCTGGCTTTTTTGAATCTTAAAAGGGGCATAACTCCTGACCTAATGTTCCGATATCAGCCATAATCGAACTTGGCCGAGATTTTATGGTCATAAACATTGATATAAAGTTTGAAGATAATTGCTCATGAAATGAAGATGCTAGAGTGCAAACAATGTGAAATCTGGCTTTTTTTTAATTTTAAAAGGGGCATAACTCCTGACCTAATGTTCCGATATCAGCCATAATCGAACTTGGCCAAGATTTTATGGTCATAAACATTGATATAAAGTTTGAAGATAATTGCTCATGAAATGAAGATGCTAGAGTGCAAACGAACAAATTGTGGACGACGGACGACGGACGGACGGACGGACGAACGACGGACATTCATTGATCCTAAAAGCTCATCCTGAGCACACGTGCTCAGGTGAGCTAAAAAGTTATGGCCAACTTAAAAGTTTTTTGTTAAACATTTCAAAAACAGGTCAAGGTTCAAAGGTCAAGGTCAAAGTCCAAATGTGTAACATTGATGGAAAGGTCTTGCCACAAGGAATTCACATGTGAAATATCAGTGCCCTGTTGGTAACGGTTCTGAAATGACAGGCATTTTAAAGTTTTCAAAAGTTACAGTAAAAATAGGTCAAAGGTCAAGGTCGATAGCTGAAAAATCTGCATATGTCTGGACAGGCCTTGTCAATATGAATATGCATACCAAAAATGAAATTTGTATATGGAATAGTAGAGAATGGCCAACGTTAAGATTCCAGACGGCGACACCTGACAATGACGACAACACGGACGCCGGAGTTACGACAATAGCTCGTATTTTTTTCTTCGAAAAACAGACTAGCTAAAAATGAGTTCAATTTCTAATTGCAGAAAGTTAAAATTAGAAAACAGGCACTATTAATTTTGCTATTTTTCATCAATTCAAGGGCGATACATCTTGAGTGTTTGGGACATTCTGACTGGTTACATAATTTGTCAATATTGTTACCAAGTTTGGTATAAATCAGTTCATGTTTGCTAGAGTTAGAGAGCAGAAAACCTAATGCTAAGCCCCACAGGTGAATCTATAATACTTCCTGTCATTTGACATGCGTATGAAAAGTAGTTGCAGTTCAGTCAAAAATGCGTTAATGCAAACTGAATATATAACTTATCATAGTACACCTAAATATGTAACTTATCACATTAACCTACATATTTAACTTATCACAGTACATGTACGTATGTAACTTACCAATATATATATATAAGGAAAACAGGCATGCACTGGCGACCATGTTATTTGATCGATCCAAATGATTTTTACAATTTTGGTAGAGACTGACCTAAGGAAGATCTGTGCAAAAAAACTTTGAAATCCAGCCAGTATTTTTGGACAAGAAGATTTTATAATTTGTACTATATATACATATGAGGAAAAGTTTGAAAACGGCTCTGACCCTGGCGGCCATGTTTTTGGATGGATCCAAATAATTTTTACAGTCTTGGTAAAGAGTGACCAAAGAATCATCTGTGCACAAACATTTTAAAATCCAGTCAGTTTTGAAATTCAGGCAGTGCTTTTTGACAAAAAGATTTTTCAAATTTGTACTATATACATATAGGGAAAATGGGTTCCGCTCATGACGGTCATGTTTTTCAACAAGTCAAAATAATTTGAACAATATTGGTAAAGAATGACCCAAGGAACATCTGTGCTAAAATCTTTGAAATCAATATAGTACTTTCTGAGGAGAAGATTTTTTAAGTTTTCACATTTTTTCCCCTATAAGTTGCCATCATGGCAACCAAATTTTGGCATGAATTTTAGAATTTAATTCTTTGAACAATGAACGTTGGACATTCATCAGTCACAATAGCTCACCTTGGGCATGTTGTGCTCAGATGACCTAAAAATAATACTCTTGGAATGGGAGTGGAAAAGATGAACTGATCAAGAAAGAAATCTACCTTAGTATTGTCGTTAATTTAGTTTGCTTGTGATCTTTAATTTTATCTACATACTTTCCATACTGCATGTTTTTATTTTTGTTGGCCGAAAATGTCTGATAATTGTATGAAAGAGCCATAATAAATAAACTAACAACTGTCTTCTGATTCTTCCAGCAATAAAAACAATTATCATATCTGGCAGTATCCTTCATCCCCTCACCCCACCCCCCTATAATCAGTGTGAACTGGTGAAAACCTGCTCAACACTTCAACACTGAAGTGTTGACTGTCAAAAGAACCTTAACTGAAATATACAGGTGAATGACTTTTTGTAGATTTTTTTTTTTTTTCGGTCCAGCATATCCCTGTGTGTGTAAAATGATGACCAGATTGCCTTCAAAAGTTAATTATAAGAAGATGTCCACGAAAGAAATCTTGCCTACATTACCTATTATAGCATAGTCATACTGAATGCATAATATGTGCAGAAGAACAGCAAGATCATCTAATTTAAAGGCATAGCCCTATATAAGTTTATATAAAATCAAGTGACTATTGAGGTGGGGACAATTTTGTCCAAAGGGCCATGATTTGAACAAACTTGTTAGAGGTTCACTAGGCAATGTTACATACAAAATATCTAAACTTCAGGCCTTGTGATTTCTGAGAAGAAGATTTTTCTATATTTTCCTACATAAGTCTATGTAAAATCCAGTGACCCCTGGGGCGAGGCCAATTTTGACCCTAAGCCCATGAATTGAACAAACATTGTAGAGGTCCACTAGACTATGTTGCACACCAAATTTCTTAACTCAAAGCCTTGTGGTTTCTGTCATTAAGATTTTTCTTTGTTTTCCTATTTAAGTCTATGTAAAATCAAATAACCCCTGGGGCTGGACCAATTTTGACCCTAAGGCCATGAATTGAACAAACGTTGTAGAGGTCCACTAGACAATGCTACACGCAAAATATCTAAGCTCTAGACCTGCAGTTTTGCCCAGGAAGATTTTCAAAGTTTGCAATTTTAAAATCTATTTCTAGCTTATGTAACCTACTTTTCAAAACAATTTGAACAATTTTGAAAGAGGTCCTCATAAGAATCAATCCTATGAAGTTTGGTAAAAATCCAGTCAACTTCTTAGGAGGAGATGTTGTTTAAAGGAAACAGTTGACACTGGACTGACTGATGACGCACAGACACCTAGTCACCCTAACAGCTCACCATGATCACCTTGTGATCAAGTGAGCTAAAGATAAAAACCATTCAACATGAGAATGCACAAACTTAAAATATGTGGAGCCACTTTGAAAAATCAGTGTCATTCACGCAATTGGCGCCCATCACAGGAGCCCTGTACGTTATGTAAATACATTTGAGTTAGCTGACCTCTCATATCTGTCCCTGAGTTTGATCAGCTCATCCTGTAGTTTCAGTATCTCAAAGTTGGAGGCCTGCAGGCGGTTCTGGAACTCCAGTTCCATGTGTGACATGAGGGCCTGACTCCGCAGCAACTGACTCTGTAGCTCCTCTATACGCTGCTGTAGGTCTAGCGTACACCTGCAGACCAACAAGGTGTTCAAGGTGAGCAAAATAATTTACAAATTTGCAGCATTTTATGACAACTCTAGATTAAACCTGCATCTCTACACAAAAATAAGATTAACCTGATAAATCATAACAGGAGTTATCTTAAGGATACAACATTGTGAAAAACAAGAAACAGATGGAAACAGATTATGTTCCCCGAACTACACTTTCTCACAGAATTAGTATAAAATTATACAAAGGGAAAAACTGCAAAATATGATGTGCAGAGTAAATGTCCTTGTGCACTGCAATTCCCCTTTGTGCAGTCTATCCACCTATGAAGTTTCAAATTTATAATTATGTCCCATTATTCATGAGTAATGCTCTGGACAAAAAATAAGATGAAATAGCATAAAAAAATAACATTAGAGTTATGGTATTGAATGACACTTCACCTCAATGAGATCTATCCACCTTTGAAGTTTCAAGTTTATAGGGTTTATACTTTTTGAGTTATGCACTGGACAAAAATTAAGTATATAATTTAACAAAGGGATATAACTAAAAAAATATAATGAGCAGATTAACGGTTCTTGTGCACTGCACTTCTCCTCCATGAGATCAATCCACCTTTGATGTTTCAAGGTTTATGTTTCAAGTTATTCTCTGGACAAAACTTAATTTAATATGAAATTAAATAAACAACAGGCAATAACTCCAAAAATATGATGTTGAGAATTAAAGTTTTTGTGCACTGCAATTATCCTTTTAGAGGTCTATCCACCTATAAGTTTCAAATTTAATGTCTCATAGTGCATGAGTAATGCTCCTGACAAAAATAAGTATGAATTTATAAAGGGAAAACCAAGCGAGTTATGATTCTTGTGCATGACACTTCTCTTCCATGAGATTCAAGTCAATAGCTTTCATGCTTTTTGAGTTATGCTCCAAATTAAACTTCAATTCGTCCATCCTAATTTTTTAAAGATTTGTCCATCTTACATAAGGTAAGCAATGACTGCACCTGGCAAAGATAAAACAAATTCAGGCCTATTGATTAGGTGATAATATAGTGCAATACCCCAGTGTCAATATATTGAAAATGGTTACTTCTACTAAGTGACACGTGTTGCAGATTTTGAGTGTCGGTGTCAGAAAGCTAATTTGTCAGTATTATGAATTAAAATAATGTTGATTGCTGTTTGTCCCCAAGTAAATTGTGTCAATTTATGAAAATTTCAGTATAACGAATTTTGGCATATCGAGAGTTCACTGTAATGATTTTTTTTTTTGATCAAATGTCTTCTATATACAGAGCAGTTAAATATAACATGATCTGGGGTCCATGTCTAGAAACAGTAGTATAATTGATTATTCTGAAACTATTTGTTGATTTATTGCGAGTTAATTCATAAATTTTTAATTCTAAAAGCCACAATTCTGTCAAAAGTGTGTGAAGCTGAGTGAAATAAGAACTTGATTTGCAACTCATTTTACACCTACATATCAACATCTGCAAACATTAAAAAAAAATCTAGAAAACGATTTTATTTCAGCAAGACAGACAAGGATAATTCACTGAGGGTAGAAAATGGTGTTTTATCTTACCTGGTATCAGCCAGCTGTCTGCCGTCACAGTTACAGCCACAGTGCTGGAAGACACAAGTCAGACATCAATCAAGGCATATAATCTTCAACAAACTCTTTTGTTTACTGCCACATTACTGGAGCCCAAACACTCCCACTGCTAAACTTTCAAACCAGACACCTCAATCATTTATTGACCTATACTAAAAGCTATGAACCAGAAACAAACAGGACAATTCTAGTCAAGAAATCTACTGCCCTAACTTGCAACAAAACTAGCATATACATGTATACAGTATAACAGTTTATAATATGTCAATTTGAATCCATGTAGCAGCTTTGTAAACAAGAGGGCCAAGATGGCCCTGTGTCGATCACCTGAGTAAGATGGCTGTGTTAGGCATAATGACAAAAAATCTAGCATCTAAAAGTGTTTTTCTAACATTTGACTAAGTGACCTACATATTGATCCTACCTGAATTTGCACTCAACTGGGAATTCATGCAGTCATCATTCATATTAAGTTTAATGAAGACTGGGACAAAAATGTAGGCCTCTTAGAGTGTTCACAAGGTTTTTCTTAGATTTGACCTGGTGACCTAGTTTTTGACCCCACCGTACCCATTTTCAAACTCATCCAAGATATCATATAGACAAACACCCTGACCATTTTTCATGAAGATTGGGCTTAAACTGTGGCCTCTAAAGTGTTCACAAGGTTTTTCTAAGATTTTCCCTGGTGACCTAGTTTTTACCCCATGTGACCCAATTTCAAACTCATCTGAGATATCATGTAGAAACATCATGACCAAATTTTATGAAGATTGGGTCAAAACTATGGCCTGTAGAGTGTTCACAAGGTTTTTCTTAGATTTGACCTAGTGACCTAGTTTTTGACCCCACATGACCCAATTTCGAACTCATTCGAGATATCATGTAGACAAACATCCTGACCAAGTTTCATGAAGATTGGGTCAAAACTATGGCCTGTAGAGTGTTCACAAGGTTTTTCTTAGATTTGACCTAGTGACCTAGTTTTTGACCCCATGACCCAATTTCGAACTCATCTGAGATATCATGTAGACAAACATCATGACCAAATTTTATGAAGATTGGGCCAAAACTATGGCCTGTAGAGTGTTCACAAGGTTTTTCTTAGATTTGACCTAGTGACCTAGTTTTTGACACCACATGACCCAATCTCGAACTCATCCGAGATATAATGTAGACAAACATCCTGACCAAGTTTCATGAAGATTGGGCCAAAACTTGGCCTTAGAGTGTTACAAGGTTTTTCTAAGATTTGACCTGTGACCTAGTTTTTGACCCCATGACCCAATTTCGAACTCATCTGAGATATCATGTAGACAAACATCCTGATTAAGTTTCATGAAGATTGGGCCAAATTTGTGGCCTCTAGAGTGTTTACAAGGTTTTTCTATGATTTTCCTTGGTGACCTAGTTTTTGACCCCACATGACACAATTTCGAACTCATTCGAGATATTATGTAGACAAACATCCTGACCAAGCTTCATGAAGATTGGGCCAAATTTGTGGCCTCTAGAGTGTTCACAAAGTTTTTCAAGGATTTGACCTAGTGACCTAGTTTTTGACCCCACATGACACAATTTCGAACTCATCGAGATATTATGTAGACAAACATCCTGACCAAGTTCATGAAGATTGGGCCAAAACTGTGGCCTCTAAAGTGTTCACAAGGTTTTTCTAAGATTTTCCCTGGTGACCTAGTTTTTGACCCCATGTGACCCAATTTCGAACTCCTCGGAGATATCATGTAGACAAACATCATGACCAAATTTTATGAAGATTAGGCCAAAACTGTGGCCTGTAGAGTGTTCACAAGGTTTTTCTTAGATTTGACCTGGTGACCTAGTTTTTGACCCCACATGACCCAATTTCGAACTCATCCGAGATATCATGTAGACAAACACCCTGACCAAGTTTCATGAAGATTGGGCCAAAACTGTGGCCTGTAGAGTGTTCACAAGGTTTTTCTTAGATTTGACCTGGTGACCTAGTTTTTGACCCCACGTGACCCAATTTCAAACTCATCCGAGATATCATGTAGACAAACATCCTGACCAAGTTTCATGAAGATTGGGCCAAAACTGTGGCCTCTAGAGTGTTCACAAGCAATTGTTGACGACGGACGACGGACGACGCACAACGGACAAAAGGCGATCACAAAAGCTCACCTGAGCACAAGTGCCCAGGTGAGCTAAAAATCTCAGCAGAAAGATGCTTTATTTACCACACACAAGCTGCCACACTATTAAGATTGCAATGCAACTTTGCAGAATACATGCTGAGGTGGACATATTCTATTTCAGAGGTATTAGCATCATAAAAGCTGTTTCAGTAGTTATAATATATGTAATATTAGCTCACCTGATACATATTGATGTTAAAGGCATCATGGTGCATAGAGTACTGGTCCAACCAAGGAACCAATAAAAAGGTTTTGTATAAATTGTAAGACCTTGTTTTCTAAAAGGACAAAAGGAATTTTCAAATTTGTACAATATACATATTAGGAAAACAGGCTTCGCCCCCTGGTGGCCATGTTTTTCAACAAATCAAAATAATTTGAACAATCTTGGTAAAGAGCAATCCAAGGAACATCTGTGCTAAATAACTTTGAAATCCTGCCAGTACTTTTGGCCAAGAAGATTTTTTTAAATTTGTAATATATTCATATAAGGATAAAGGGCTCCGCCCCTGGCAGCCATGTTTTTCAATGGATCAAAAAATTTGAACAATCTTGGTAGAGAGTGACCTAAGGAACATCTGTGCCAAATTACTTTGAAATCCAGCTAGTACTTTTGGAGAAGAAGATTCTCTGCCCCCTGGCACCACATTTTTCAAAGAATCAAAATAATTTGAACAATCTTGGTAAAGAGTGACCTATGGAACATCTGTGCCAATTAACTTTGAAATCTGGCCAGTAGATTTGGAGGAGAAGACTTTCATAATGTTCATATTTTTCTTTCTATTGCCATGGCAACCAGATTTCTGCATGGAATGAAATAATTTGAACAACTTTGAAAGGGCATCACCCAAGGAACATTCCTTTAAAGTTTCATCAAAATTGGCTCAGTAGTTAAGGAGGAGATGTTGTTTAAAAAAAATTGTTGACGCACACATGGATGGACGGATGCATGCACGGACGCTGGACAAAAGGTGAATCAAGGTAGCTCACCATGAGCACGTTGTGCTCAGCTGAGCTAAAAACAACAACAGGTTTTCTGTATGGAAGTAGTGTACAAATTTTTGACCTTCCACTTTTAAGTGTACATGTGTGACCTTGATCTTAGGGCTACAGACCGGGGACATGCACCTGCATGTAACAAATATAGTCAAGGAATACTTATGTATATACAGAAGAAAACTTATGCATTCCAAAATGTCAGCTACATTTAAATCTGGTTAAACAAAAATTTTCCTATTCTATCCAGTGAAGCAACTGGTTTCCAAACCCTTGCTATACTTACGGCACATGCCCGGGCAGACTTGACCTGAGCTACATGGTCTGAATACTGCCGCTTGTGCATCATTCCCTTTTCAACAACAACAAAATGTAACACAGGTACACATGGACATCGCCCTCTTCATTATATCTCGGCCTCTGAAATACAACATCAACATGATAAAAATCAGACAGTGCCATGGTTCAGTATAGTGATCATTGAGAGTTGGATCCTGTTGGGGCAACAAGAACTATCACTGAAAATGAGGAATACTCTCAGATACTGCTTTGTCTAAGCTAATGTGACCATTTCAGAGACCGTCTTAAAACAATTGAAGGATAAAAATAACAAGAGGGCCACGATTTGAACAGACTTGGTTGAGGTCCACTAGTAAACATCCAGGCTTTGTGGTTTCTGAGAAGAAGATCTTTTGAGGGTTTTCCTTAACAAGTCTATGTAAAATCAAGTGATCCCTGGGACGGGGCCAATTGATCCAAGGGCCATGAATTGAACAAACTTGGTAGAGGTTCACTATAGGCCATGTTACACACCAAATATCTTAACTCCAGGCTTTGTGGTTTCTGACAAGAAGATTTTTCTAGATTTTCTTATATAAACTTATGTAAAATAAAGTGACCCCTGGGATCGAGGGGCCAATTTTGACCCCAGAGTCATTATATGTACAATCTTGGTAGATGTTCATAAGACAATGCCACACACCAAATATCTAAGCTCTTGGCCTTGCGGTTTCAGGAAAGAAGATTTTTAAAGATTTCTTTTTTAAAAATCTATTTTTAGCTCAGATAAAATGACCCAGATATGCAACAAACCCGAACCATTTGAACAACTTTGGTAGAGCTTCATGCAAGGAACATCACAGGCATTTTTTTTTATCAAATTTGGCCACATGGTTCAGGAGGAGATGTTGTTAAGAGAAAATTCTTGATGCCTGATGCACAGACGACGGACAAAAGGTGATTACAATAGCTCACCATGAGCATGTTGTGCTCAGGTTAGCTAAAAACAGGTAGAGCTCTGATACACTCAAACATTTATTGCAGATAAATAAATATAAACAAGGGGCCAGGATATCCCTGAATTGCTCACCTTAGAAAAATTGCCTTCATTACATATTATAGTATTATGAGTCATATTAAATACATAATCCATGCAGAATTACAGCAAGATCATCTAGATTCCACACAAAACTTAAGTGTACCTGCCATCCAAATTTTGAAGATCTAATAAGTCAATTTTGACAGCAGGACCATGATTTGAACAAACTTGGTAGAACTCCTTCGACCCAGATATGCAATGGTCTGAAACCATTTGAGCAACTTTGGTAGAGTTTCACCCAAGGAACATTCCTGTAAAGTTTCATTGAAATTAGCCCAGTGGTTAAGGAGGAGGTGTTGTTGTTGCCCGACGCATGCACGCATGCACAGACAACGGACAAAAGGTGAGCACAAAAGCTCACCATACGCACGCTGATCATGATGTGTGTAATTAGCGTTGGTACTTATAAATGGTTTGAAATCAAAATCAGACCAATAGTACCTGAGAAATAGGGCTGATACTATATAATTAAAAAATATGAGAAGGGGGCACAACTGAATGAACAAGAGCTGTCCGTAAGACAGCATGCTTGACTATTCGAATGTTTGTCAAATGTCAATAAAAATAAATAATGCAATTAAAGGCAAATGAGAATCTCTGTATTATTAAAATATACCCAAGAGCAATAAACATGTGCTCAAAGTTTTAAACCAATATCTCTGACAAAGAGTTCGGCGAAAAGGTGAGTTAGTACAAAAAAAGATTAATCATGTCAGAAAAGGGAAATAATTATGTCAAAATCCAAGAAAAGAGTTATGTACTCTTGCCATGTACAAGTAGGGGGTGATGGCAATAAACAGGTATTCAAAGTTTTCTAAGTCCAAAAAGGCCAATAAATATGCAAAAGTATTTGGAAGATTTACTGTTCCTGTTTCTACTTGAAGTTTGAGGGACATCCATCGAGTAAAAGTGGAGATAATGGCAATGTTAAACATAACATTTTTTCTAAGTTTAAAAAGAGCCATAATATGCAAAAATATACAGTCCTTTTTTCTACTAGTTGGTCTGATAATGATCAAGGCATATGTTAAGTTTCGAGAGACATCCAATGAGTAAAACTGGAGATAATGGCGATGTTAAAACAAAAGTTTAACATTTTTGCTGAGTTCAAAAAGGGCCATAAAATATATATAAAACAAGAGGGCCATGATGGCCCTGAATCGCTCACCTGAGTACCATTGCTTCAACTGATGTCAAGGTTTTTAAACAGACAAGGATTCTGATATAACTTTATCTAAAACATTTTACCCCTGACAATACTACACACCAAATATCTAAGCAATGGGCCATATGGTTTCAGAGAAGACTTGGGCGCAGGGTCATTTATCACCGTAGGGCCAAGACTTTGAAAATCTTTGTAATGAACCATTAGATGCTACTACATACCAAAAATCTTAGCTCTAGGCCTTATTGATTCATAGAAGAAGATTTTTTAAGATTTTCCTATTTAACTCTATGTAAAACAAGTGACCCCTGGTGTGGGGTCATTTATCACCATTGGGCTATGATTTGTACAATCTTGGTAGTGGCCCATAAGATGATGCTACATACCAAATATCTAAGCTCTAGGCCTTATGGATTCATAGAAGAAGATTTTTTAAGATTTTCCTATATAACTCTGTGTAAAACAAGTGACCCCTGGTGCGGGGTCATTTATCACCATAGGGCTATGATTTGTACAATCTTGGTAGTGGCCCATAAGATGATGCTTCATACCAAATATCTAAGCTCTAGGCCTTATGCATTCATGGAAGAAGATTTTTTAAGATTTTCCTATATAACTCTATGTAAAACAAGTGACCCCTGGTGCGGGGTCATTTATCACCATAGGGCTATGATTTGTACAATCTTGGTAGTGGCCCATAAGATGATGCTTCATACCAAATATCTAAGCTCTAGGCCTTATGCATTAATGGAAGAAGATTTTTTAAGATTTTCCTATATAACTCTATGTAAAACAAGTGACCCCTGGTGCGGGGTCATTTATCACCATAGGGCTATGATTTGTACAATCTTGGTAGTGGCCCATAAGATGATGCTACATACCAAATATCTAAGCTCTAGGCCTTATGGATTCATAGAAGAAGATTTTTTAAGATTTTTCTATATAACTCTATGTAAAACAAGTGACCCCTGGTGCGGGGTCATTTATCACCATAGGGCTATGATTTATACAATCTTGGTAGTGGCCCATAAGATGATGCTACATACCAAATATCTAAGCTCTAGGCCTTGCAGTTTTGCAGAAGAAGATTTTCAAAGTTTGCATTTTTAAAATCTATTTTTAGCTCCTGTGACCTAATTATGCAATGGACCAGAACCATTTATACAACTTTAGTAGAGCTTCATCCAAGGAACATTCCTGCAAAATATTTATCAAATTGGCCAAGCCGTTTAGGAGGAGATGTTGTTTGAAGCAATTGTTGACGCCGGACGCATGCACGGACGCACGGACGCCGGACAAAAGGCGATCAGAAAAGCTCACCTTGAGCACGTTGTGCTCATGTGAGCTAAAAATTGAAAGAGTTACTGTTCCTGATTCTACTGGTTGGTTGAGAGACATCCAATAAGTAAAACTGGAGATAAAGGCAATGTTAAACAAAACTTTAACATTTGTGCTAAGTCCAGAAAGGGCCATAAATATGCAAAAAATATTTTGGAAGAGTTACTTTCCTTGTTTCTACTAGTTGGTCTGATGATGATCAAGGCATATGTGAAGTTTGAGAGACATCCAATGAATAAAGCTGGACATAACGGCAATGTTAAACAAACAAAAAAACAAAACATTTTTGCTGAGTCCAAAAACGGCCATAATTATGAGAAAAAAAATGAGAATTACTATTCCTGATTTTACTGGTTTGTCTGATGATGATTAACACATTCGTGAAGTTTGAGGGACATCCATTGAGTAATAGTGGAGATAATGGCAATGTTAAACAAAACCTTAACATTTTTCTAAGTACAAAAAAGGCCATAAATATGCAAAAAAAATTGGAAGAGTAACTGTCCTTGTTTCTACTAGTTGGTCTGATGATGATCAAGGCATGTGTGAAGTTTGATGGGCATCCAATGAGTAAAACTGGACATAATGGCAATGTTAAACAAGAGGGCCATGATGGACCTGAATCGCTCACCTGATTATAAATGAGCAACATATGCTGGATTTTTCAAATTGACCTACTTTTCCTAGTGTTAACAAGGTTTTTCTAAGATTTGACCTCATGACCTACTTTTTGACCCCACATGACCCAAATTCGGACTTGTCCAAGATTTTATGGAGAGAAACATTCTGACCAAGTTTCATGAAGATTAGGCCAAAAATGTGGCCTCAGAGTGTTAACAAGGTTTTTATAAGACTTGACCTTGTGACCTACTTTTTTACCCCACATGACCCAATTTCGAACTTGTCCAAGATTTTATGGAGACAAACATTCTGACCAAGTTTCATGAAGATTGGCCTAAAAATATGGCCTCTAGAGTGTTAACAAGCCAATTGTTGACGACAGACGAAGGGCGATCACAAAAGCTCACCTTGAGCACGTTGGACGCGGACGCCAACGTGGACGCCAGGGTGACTCCAATAGCTCATCCTATTCCAGTAGTTAAGCTAAAAATGAAGCAAGCATATGCAACACACTTGTGATGATGTCTTATCCATTGACAGTGGGTCTCTTTATAACAGTCTTTACCTAAGCCTGCCGGGACATTGTTGGAAGCCCATGCCAGTTTTGTAAAGATGTTGAAACGACAAGCATGCATGCAGCCATTTAACACTAAGCTAAAACAACATTTTTGACATTAAAGCGGACTTGATGGCTGAAATCACCATGGGCTCCGCAAAGGCCAAATTTGGTAAGAAACTGGCATATTTATTATTTCCAGGATCGCTATCTCAATCTCAGTCTTTGTTGTATGATGTAAGGGGGCAATGTCCTGATGCAAGATGATTGTGATTTATAACCCCTGTCATGCAGAACTAGCCACATCTCATCTGTGGTGATCATCTGCCATAGGAAGTTATAACTGCCCTTGTGCTTGTAAGACTCTTTGTGATCCATAGTGCACTAACATTTTCCATTTGTTTGCTGTCAATTTTGGCATTTTCACTATTTGGACAATAACTTAGTTATTAAAAACAACATTTTTGACATTAAAGCATTAGGTATATGTGCTAGCATCATTAGTTCATAATCAATGTTATACCCGTGAAAAAAAGAAATATATTATGTACTTTGGTTCTGAAAATAATTATACATGTAGGTAAGTCATTTAACCTATGGGTTGGCCCACAAACCAATACATGGGTAACTATAGCGACAATCGACTTTAAGAACATGTTTGTAACTATTTATTTTTACTTTGTGTTGCTGGAACATTTTAGTTTATTTAATTAGGCCGCAAATTTCTGAATCATCCCACATATGTCTACTTGAGACAGATATTGTGCTGCCACACAACAGTATCATCCTGTAGAGAAGTGGCACTATACCACACCAAGTCACATTATCCTGAAACTGGGCCATCAAGTCCTGGAACAACCTGAGTGCTGAGTGCCAAGCAAGGGAGCTACTGTATCCCAATTAACTTTGTTACCCATATGTCCTCCTAGACAGTTCAAGGGTTGAGCTATCAATGTGTGCTTAGTAATTTTGCTCCCAAACTTGGTCCATTCAGAGATTTTTTTTTTCCACTGTTTTGGGAGGATGACCACTACCCATCAAATAGGGAATTTCACACTACCAATATGTTAGAAGAACTTTGGGAAAATTGACAAAATATCGTAACAAGAGAATGAAACTAAAGAATATATTGATCAACTGATCAACACTTGCTATTTGTAAATTGCTTGTGTTATAACCCTTTCCCTCATAGATGAAACCATGAAAAGACCTATGCGAACAACATAAAACCAGATCAGCCTGTGAGTAACTTGCAGGCTGATCAGGTTTTATGCTGTTCGCTGCTCCTCAGTGGTCTGGAAATGAGGACTTTATAATTAAGTTTTGTAAGGTTTAACTGTGTTTTTCTGCAGATCAGGCTTTATGTGGTACTTATTGAGTGCGTCAAAATGAATCTGTATGAGGGAAAGGGTTAAAATATTGCTTTCAGGACTGACAGTGTGCTTGAAATTAACTAGTTGGACCCACCATTATAGAGAACTCCCTAGAAATAGCTGGTCCCTCCTATAACCAACATAATTAGACTTAAGTAGGATTAGCAAAGTGTATAAGCATGCTTCCAAATCAATATGCAATCATTATATAAATGAAAAAGATTCATACTGCATAACAGAATGACCACACCATGGTGGAGGAAGATCATCTAGTACAGGAGGCTAATCTCTCTCCTCCATCAAATTAAACACCGTGTCCTGGTACAACACACCTTATTGATTGATCTGCACATGCTGCCTGTGGATCAGACAATGGTCTACTTATTCACTGAGTTGCTTTTAAACTGGACAGGAGTTCCACTATGATTTTATGCTGTTGCTTGCTTTCTTGAGTTTAGTTCAAACAAAAGTATATTCAGTCTTGATACCAAATCAGTCACAATATCCTCATGACAATGAGACAAGTAGGTCTGGAAACACCTTTATGTGCTAAGCACCTAAGCACATAGGAGATATACCAGTATTATTTTTCTTATGTATGGTATGTCATAGCCAGGAACTGAACCTTTGATAGATCTCTCAGTGACAGGGTGGGTGCTCTGCCTACTCAGCTGCCTGGAATGATGGGCTGTTCCACAATTTGTATGTAACTCCTTCCCATATCCAGATTTTGACAGTTTCTATTCATACCTAGGTCAAGTGCTCACAAACACCACCACAAATAAAAAGAACATGCTATTTTGAGAACAGTAAGTCAACCATTCATGGCATGCTTTACAATTACACTGGTTGGATATGCTGGTTTATGTACACAGACTTAACAGATTAGGAATCATGGCATGATACCACACCCAGTCACATTATCTAGACACTGGGCTAACCAGTCCTGGAACTACCTAATATGCTGAACGCCAAACAAGGGAACCGAACCAGAACCATTTTTTACGAATTTGGTATGTCGTGGCTGGGGATTGAACCAACAACTCCTGATTCTGGACGGAAGCTCTAACCCTTTGGCCACTGGGACTGCTCATTGAAAGCTTGTCCTCCATCAATTTCATTATAAAGTAAGAGGGCCATAGAGGTTCTAGAATGCTCATCTGAGTATAGGGGTACCCAAGGAACATCTGTACTAAAAAGTTTTGAAATCTGGCAAGTAGTTTTGAAGGAGATGATTTTTATTTAAAGTTTTCATTTTTTTTTCTTTCTGTTGCCATGGTAACCAGAGTTCTACATGGATCAAAATTAACAACTTTTGTGAAGGTTCACCCTAGGATCATCCCTGCCACGTTAAATCAAAGTCTGTCCAGCGGTTTCAAAGGATATGTCATTTAAGTTTTCACCATATACACTTAAGGCAAATTAGCCCCTACCCTGGCAGCCATGTTTTTTGAAACGGATCGGAATAATTTCAGCAATCTTGGTAGAGGGTTACCAAAGGAACATCTGTACTAAAATATTTTGAAATCTGGCCAGTAGTTTTGAAGGAGATGATTTTGAAAGTTTTCTTTTTCTTTTTCTTTTTTTGCCATGGCAACCAGAGTTCTACATGGATCAAGTTTATTTTAACAACTTTTGTTAAAGTTAACCCAAGGATCATCCCTGCCAAGTTTAATCAAATTCTGTCCTGCAGTTTCAGAGGAGATGTCATTTAAAGTTTTCAATATAATATAACATTAAAGACAAATTGCCCTAGCGACCATGTTTTTTTAACGGATCGGAATAATTTTAGCAATCTTGGTAGAGGGTTACCCAAGGAACATCTGTACTAAAAAGTTTTGAAATCTGGCCAGGAGTTTTGAAGGAGATGATTTTTAAAATTTTCATAATTTTTTTCCTTTCCGTTGCCATGGCAACCAGAGTTCTATATGGATCAAGTTTATTATAGCAATTTCTGTGAAGGTTCACCAAAAGATCATCCCTGCCAAGTTTAATAAAATTCTGTCCAGCTGTTTCAGAGGAGATGTCTTTTAATGCAAATTGTTGACGACGGATGATGCACAATGGACACAGGGTGATCCTAAAAGGTTGTGCTTAGGTGAGCTAAACACCACAAAAGTTCCAGTATTATTTATCCTTGTAAGGTTCATACCACAAGCTTATAGCAACCTGGATATAACTCACAAGCCATACCTTGTTTTGTTCTAGGGATCACTACTGCTAAGTTTTTTTCTAAATAAGCCCATACAAGAGAGCCATGACGGCCCTGAGAACCAGGTATTAGTGGGAGAAAAAGAAACTATGGAAAATTGGGCTCTGCCCCATGGCAGCCATATTTTAGATCCAAGTAATTTTAACAGTCTTGATAGTGATCCAAGAAATATTTTAGCTAAAAAAATTGAATCCCGCCAATACTTTTGGACAAGAAGATTTTTTTAAAATTGTACTATACACATATAAGAAAAATAGGCTCTGGCCTCTAGCAGCCAAGTTTTTTGATGATTCCAATTAATTTTTACAATCTTGGTACATGTAGCTAGTCACCCAAGAAACATCTGTGCCATAAAACCTTGAAATCCAGCCGATATTTTTGGACAAGAATATTTTATAATTTGTACTATATATACATTGCAGGAAAAGTTTTCACATTTTTCCTCCTTTTAGTTGCCATTGCAACCTGCAGATTTTGGCATGGATCAATTTAAGTCTTTGAACAACTTTAAAAAAGGACTACCCAAGGAACATTCCTGTAAATTTGATGAAAATTGGCCCAGTAGTTGACATGTAGGAGGTGATGTTGTTTTAAGTTAAATGTTGACGATGAACGACAAACAACGGAGATTCAACGGTCACAATAGCTCACCTTTGGGAAAGGTGAGCTAAAACATTATAGCCCTGGCACAATTGCTTGTACAAATTTGAAGGTCAACTGAGTGCTGTGACCCTGACCTTGAAGCTAGTAACCTTGTTTTTGTTTGCGACACATTGCCAAGTCCTAGGGATAATTTGTGCCAAGCTATTACAAAACTCGACAATACACAACAAAGTTACAGCCAAGACATGATTTTAAGGTCAACTGAGTGCTCTGATCCTGACCTTGAAGCAAGAGTGACTGTTTCTTGTTTGCAACACAACATCTGGTCCTCATCATCAGTCAATCAATCATAAGTGCCAAGTAATTTCAGAATATCACCATTAGAGCCGTAATGAGTACACAAGGCAGCAAATACCATACAGAGTCACAAATATGAATATTTATTCATGAATATGAAAACACACTGATACAATGCAGAAATTAAAAAAAAAAAAATCTACCAGTAAATTCAGGTTACATGCACATATTTTGAATTGATTCAATGACTGCAATCTTATCAATTATAACTGAAATTCCCAATGATCAACCAATTTAAAGAAAATAAATATTTTACTAAATTAAATTTGTTTAAGGAAATATATGACAAAAAGAAAATAAGTTGTTTGAAGTATGACCAACAAGTATGTATTACTATTCTTAAAATAAAGAGTAAAAACCTGTACTTGGAGTGTTTAAACACTACTGAAAATAGTGTGAACAAAGCTTTGATGCAAAGTTTTATTACAAAAATAAAAGAAAAATAAAATAAACAAGAGGGCCATGATGGCCCTAAATCGCTCACCTGAATTCAACTGCTAAGGAGAAAATGCTTAAGTAAGGAAAAAAAATTTACACATAATAAATTATATAGTATTTAAATTTTATTAATTTTTAGTTTTGGTGGCCTTCTTGGTAGGCAGACCTAAGCGATTTTAGCTATTTTTGCTCAGTACCACCTAAAGATCATTCCTGTAAAATTTCATCAATATCTGCTCAGCGGTTTAGGAGAAGATGTCTTTTAAAGATTATTCTATTTTTAGCTCTGGCGGCCATCCTAATTGGCGGACTGGAATGATTTTAGCTTTTTTATGCAGTATCACCCAATGATCATTCCTACTGAGTGTCATTAAATTCTGCTTAACGGTTTAGGAGGAGATTTTGTTTAAAGATTTTTGCTATTTTTAGCTCTGGTGGCCATCTTGGTTGGCAGACAGCTATTGGCCAAAGGATCATTCCTGTAAAATTTTTAAAAGATTAAGGGGTTTAAAGCAAAAGTTGATGACACACGACGGACGCCTGACAAAGACTGATCACAATACCTCACCTGAGCACGAAAATATAAACCCGATGGTCTATAATAATTTTATTATTTTTATATATAACAATAGCTGTCAGAGGACAGCACCCTCGACTATTCAAAATGATTGTTGGTAAATCAAATGAAATCAATTTCAATTCTTGCCCTTCATATACCCTGTATATAATAACATTCAAAAATTATATACCTTGGTAGTCTTATACCCTTAAATAGGTTTATGATGTCTAAAATCAATCCCACACCTAGTTACTGAGACATAAGTATAATAACACTGTGCATGCAAAACTTACCAAGTATCCAAGTTAGAAAAGGGCCATAATTGTATAAAATTCAATCCAAGACTTATCTTCCTTGGTTTTCTGATGCCCCTGAACACACTCCTAAACTTCTAGTCAATACCATAAACAATTTCTGAGATATAAGCTGGATAGTAGCTTACATGCAAAACTTTAACCAAAAAGTCTAAGGCAAAAGGTGGCCCTAATCTGCATTATATTCAGTCAAAAACTATCTGTCACTATAGTATGATACCATTGAACATATTAAAGATGTTTCAAGTCAAACCCAGGCTTAGTTACTAAAATACAAGCATGAAATCCTTGCATGCAAAACTTTTATCAAAATTTCTAAGTTAAAAAGGGGCCATAACTTGTAAATTATTCCATCAAGAGTTATCTACCTTGAATGATAGTATGATACCCCTACACGTAATAAAGATGTTTCAAATCAATCGCATGTCTGGATACTGAGATATAAGCATGAAAGTACCTTGCATACAAAACTTTAACCAAAAGCTGCAATGCCAAAATTTCTAAGTTAAAAAAGGGGCCATAATTTGTAATATATTCCATCAAGGGTTATCTACCCTGGTTGTCTGATCCCCTAAATATTCATAAACTTCAAAGTCAATACCAAGAATGGTTATTGAGATACAAGCTGTATAGTAGCTTGCATGCAAAACTTTAACCAAACTTTCTATTGCATGCAAAACTTTAACCAAATTTTCTAAGTTAAAAAGGGGCCATAATTTATATCAAATTCAGTCAAGAGTTACCTACCTTGGTTGTCTGATGCCCCTGAACATATTCATAAACTTTTAAGTCAATACCATGAATGGTTATTGAGATATAAGGTTGATTTAACTTGCATGCAAAACTTCAACCAAAAGCTGCAATGCTTGCAACGCCGACGCAAGGGTGACTACAATAGCTCTCATATTCTTTGAATAGTCAAGCTAAAAATTATTAAGATAAATTTTGTTGTTTATATTTATTATTGAATGTCCATACTTTTTTTTACTGTCTTCCATGTTGAATTTTTCATATTTATTTTGATATCAGGAACATGCAGTAAATGTAAACTGTGAGAGAATTAAATATACAAATCAATCTTTTAAACAGTGAAATCATATTCAGATTGATATTTTGTTTTTTATCTTGTTTCTGAGTAATGTCATTCTTTTCCTACAAAGCAGATAACAAAAATTAACATACTTATTTTGAGAAGATATGCCATTGCACTTAGGGTCTTAATCAGTTTCCGTGCAACTTTCTCTTAAAAGAATAATATAAAAACAGTTAATCTGGCCGTTACACAATGTCAATGGTTCCAGCACCTGGTAACTTTCTATTGATGGATTACTGATATCCAGCAAGCTCTACAAAAAAATCAAAAATGTGAAATAATTGAAAGAACTGTGCTGATTGGCTAGAGATGAGAGACTGGATTGTACTGTATGCAGTATGCGTTAAAGTAAACTGAAGCGGACACATTTTACAACACCTGACTAGGCTAGTAGCATTGAATTTGTTGGACACTGATTCATAGGTTGCTATTTGCACCATTGGTTTATCAGTTGCTCAGCTGACATTGTTAATAAGCTTGTAGTAATTATTTGGATATTTGCTACAGTAATTCACAAACAATCAATATTCTGTGCACTGAATGCATGAGTTTATAGTTACACCTCTAATAACCATAAATAACAACACAATTTTAAGGTCAGCTGATTGCAATGACCTTGACCCCCAATGTAGCAACCAGGTTCTTGTTTGTGACACAATACGTTGTCCTAGGGACTACTTTTGAGAAGTAATTTCGAGACATGACTATACACAACAAAGATACAGCCCAGACAGGACTGTCTGCACAAATTTTGAAGTCAACTGCTGTGACCTTAACCTTGAAGCTAGCAACTTAGTTCTTGTTCACTATACATCATCTTGTCCTAGAGATCATTTGTGTGAAGTTATTTCAAAACATGTTTATTCACAACAAAGTTACAGCCAGGACACTATTAAAAGGTTAAATGAGTGCTGTGACCTTGACCTTCTAGCTAGTGACCTAGTCCTTGTTAATGAAACATCATCTTGCCCTTAATAGGATCACGTGTGCCAAGTTATTTCAAAACAACATTTCACAACAAAATTACAGCCAGGACACAATCATTACGTCAACCAAGTGCAGTAACCTTGACCTTCAAGACAGATACCTGGTTTTTATTTGCACCACATAATTGTCTTGTCCTAAAGATTAATATTTTTGCCAAGCTATCAAATCATGATCAATCACAAGAAAGTTACAGCTGGGGTCAAATGACTGCTATGACCTTGATCTTTAAGCTAGTGACCTGGTTCTTATTCATGACCGATCGCCTTGTCCTAAGGATCACTCCTGTCAAGTTATTTCAAAACACCACTTTTCACAACAACAGTATAGCCAGGACACAATCTTAAGGTCAACAGACTGCTGTGACCTTGACCTTCAAGAAAGTGAACTGGTTCTTATTTGTGTTACATCATCTTGCCATAAAGATTAATATTTGTGCCAAGTTATTTCAAAACACAACCATTCATAACAAACTTACAGTCAGGACAAAATCTTAAAGTCCACTGAGAGCTGTGACCTTAACTTTCAAGCTAGCAACTTGGTTCTTGTTTGCAACACATCATCTTGTCCTAAAGATCATTTGTGCCAAGTTAATTCTAAAACAAGACCATGCACAACAAAGTTACAGCTGGGACATGACTTTTTGCACACACAGACACACTCCTTGCATCGACAGGTGTAACACTATATGCCCATTGTCATTTTATGGTGGGGGCATAAAAACACAAAACACAATCTGAGATTATAACTAGACAGAAATGGAAACATAAAGTAATTATATCCTACAACAACATACTAAATCCAACATGTATGTACCCATATGAAGATCATTTTTGAGGCAATATTCCTCAAGCTATTAACTGTATAATGAACATCTGTGTCATGAATATAATACACTCCTTAGATTCTGAGCAGAGGCACCACCTGGCTTTCATACATAAACTGATTGCATGTATTATACAATATGTGTTATATGCATTGCTAATGGTTTGACCCCTCTGTAAGTAGTCAATCATGTGCACTCCCTCACAGTCCCAAAAAACAGGAGCTGTCACCTTGCCAACAGATGCAACTTACTTGAACATTTTGGAAGGTGGAGAGCCAGGATGTTTCTATTATTTGCTTTGAGACTTGGATTCAGGATCAAAATGGTGAACCCATATATCATCCTGGGTCAAAAATCTCTTCAAAGAATTTGGATAAAAGGTCTGCCTGAAAAAAACAGTCTAATTTTCAGCTTTTTCTCCAAGGCCAACATTCAGGGAACCCATCTTGCTGACAGTTTGCTCATTCCCAAATGTTAATTAAAGCAGCATCAACAGACCTGTCTGTGTTGGACTGTAACATGTCTATCATTAACCACCATGTTGCAGATTGCCTCAACCCAACTGGACTGTGGTCACACACTTAATGCAACCCCAGTCAAGACTGTGGACCAGTGCTCTCATTGCCATTTTTTTTACAGTGGAAATAGGAGAGAGAATCCTCACTAAGTGTTTTCACCATGTCATCATGAACTTCCATGGTGTTCATCTCTTTTATATGAAGGTATTTTATAACAGCTCTTAATTCTTTCTTTTTTGTCCATTTTACAGATTATCCCTACAATATATAAATCAAAGTTGTATAATCTGATTGTGTAAACAAAACACATAAATCAAATTCCATGTATTTTAAATGTATATCAATTTTTTTAACGTGGGCCAAGTACTTCTTGAAGTGCCCTCTAATTAACACTCTAAAATTCTATTACTAGCTTCAATTCTAGCCACATATTTCAAAGAAAACAAAAACCTTATATTGACAAATACATCCTATTTTAGGGCTGTTTTTTTAATATATCACAATCTGCATATTTCTGCATCACAACATCATTGTTATCACCATTGTTGTCATCATCTTCCAATATCATCACTATCTTTATTGTGATGCTCATACAATACAATTTGTTCTTTTCCATTTATCTATGCCACTACCACTTAAAACAACAATCAGTTAACAGTCCTACTCCAGGGCATGACCAACATAGTCATCTGATGAATAATTCAATAACGATTATCATTGATAATTGCTGTTTGCCATTATCAATCCACACCAGACAAAAAATTAGGGCAGAAATTGCCCTAGCATAATCACTTTGCTTCCAGCATATTAAAACCTGAAGAACCACAACATCAGTGTAAAATAATTGATCAGGTCATATGCGTTTTTGATAGACATGCAAATTTTCATTATGTTGAACATTATTTCATTTTACACCTATATAAGACTAAATTTTCTATAATATAAATCAACCAGTCATGCATTAGTCCTCTCCCTGCTGTATAAGGATAAAGCTTATTTTTTTATGCTTGGGCTTTAATGCTCCAACGGCAGTATATCAGTCATATGGAGACTATAAATTGTCTACGTGAGACAATAAAAGTGCTGCCATACAGCTGTATCAGTCATTTGCAGACTTATCCGCATGAGATAGTTATAGTGCTGCCACACAGCTGTATCAGTCATTTGCAGACTTATCCACATGAGATAGTTATAGTGCTGCCACACAGCTATATCAGTCATTTGCAGACTTATCCACATGAGATAGTTATAGTGCTGCCACACAGCTATATCAGTCATTTGCAGACTTATCCACATGAGAAAGTTATAGTGCTGCCACACAGCTGTATCAGTCATTTGCAGACTTATCAACATGAGACAGAAAAAGTGCTGCCACACAGCTATATCAGTCATTTGCAGACTTAACCACATGAGATAGAAAAAGTGCTGCCACACAGCTGTATAAGTCATTTGCAGACTCATCCACATGAGACCAAAAAAGTGCTGCCACACAGCTATATCAGTCATTTGAAGACTTATCCACATGAGACAGTTATAGTGCTGCCACACTGCTATATCAGTCATTTGAAGATTTATCCACATGAGACAGTTATAGTGCTAGTCATTTGAAGACTTGTCTACATGAGACAGTTATAGTGCTGCCACAATGCTATATCAGTCATTTGAAGACTTGTCTACATGAGACAGTTATAGTGCTGCCACACTGCTATATCAGTCATTTGAAGACTTGTCTACATGAGACAGTTATAGTGCTGCCACAATGCTATATCAGTCATTTGAAGACTTGTCTACATGAGACAGTTATAGTGCTGCCACACTGCTATATCAGTCATTTGAAGACTTATCCACATGAGACAGTTATAGTGCTAGTCATTTGAAGACTTGTCTACATGAGACAGTTATAGTGCTGCCACAATGCTATATCAGTCATTTGAAGACTTGTCTACATGAGACAGTAATAGTGCTACTACACTGCTATATCAGTCATTTGAAGACTTGTCTACATGAGACAGTAATAGTGCTACTACATTGCTATATCAGTCATTTGAAGACTTATCCACATGAGACAGTTATAGTGCTAGTCATTTGAAGACTTGTCTACATGAGACAGTTATAGTGCTAGTCATTTGAAGACTTGTCTACATGAGACAGTTATAGTGCTGCCACACTGCTATATCAGTCATTTGAAGACTTGTCTACATGAGACAGTTATAGTGCTGCCACACTGCTATATCAGTTAGTTGAAGGCTAGTCTACATGAGACAGTTATAGTGCTGCCACACTGCTATATCAGTCATTTGAAGACTTGTGTAAATGAGACAGAAAAAGTGCTGCCACATTGCTATATCCGTCATTTGAAGACTTGTCTGAATGAGACAGAAATGGTACTGCAGCACTGCTGTATCAGTCATTTGAAGACTTGTCTACATGAGACAGAAATAGTGCTGCCATACTGCTTTATCAGTGAGAAGGAAGGGCGGTATAATAGCAAAATCTCAGGGGGGTCTTGACCCCAGGTCACCCCTCTGGATCCACGCATGAATCAATTGGTTTATTGTCAATAAGTCTAGAACCAAAATGAAAAGAAGAGGGCCATGATGGCCCTGAATCACCCACCTGATTACAAATGAGCAACATATGTTGCATTTTTCATAGTGACCTACTTTGACCCCACATGACCAAACTTTGGACTTGTCCAAGATTTTATGGAAACAGAAATTCTGACCAGTTTCATGAAGATTTGGCCAAAGATGTGGCCTCTAGAGTGTTAACAAAGTTTTTCTAAGATTTGACCTTGTGACCTACTTTATGACCCAACATGACCCAAATTCAAACTTGTCCAAGATTGTATGGAAACAAATATTCTGACCAAGTTTCATGGAGATTGGGCCAAAAATGTGGCCTCTAAAGTGTTAACAAGGTTTTTCTAAGATTTGACCTCAAGGTCTACTTTTAGACCCCACTTGACCAAAATTCAAACTTGTCCAAGATTTTATGGAGAAAAACATTCTGACCATATAAGCCTATGTAAATCAAATGACCTGTGGGGAGGTGCCAATTTTGACCCTAGGGTCATAATATGAACAATCTTGGTAAAGGTTCATGAGACAAAGCCTCACATCAAATATCCAAGCTCTAGGCCTTACGGTTTCAGATTAAGATTTTTAAAGAGTTCACTTTTAAAAATCTATTATTTTTTTATCTCTTGTGACCCAGATATGCAACAGACCGGAACCATTTGAACAACTTTGGTAGAGCTTCATGCAAGGAACATCACAGGCAATTTTCATCGAAATTGGCCAAGTGGTTTAGGAGGAGATGTCGTTAAAGGAAATTGTTGTTGCCAGACGCACGGAAGACAGACGCCAGACAAAAAAATGATCAGGTGAGTAAAAAATCATTACTTTTTTTTTTTTTACTTTTTTATAGTTGCCTCCCTTGAACAAGTAAATTAGAACCCCTTGACTGCATTTTTTATTATGCCATAATCTTTGGGTTTGATACAGTTAATTTTTTTTTTTCCTGATTTTTAATTAATTTAATTTAAAAAAACGATTCTTCATGCTCAATCATTTATTCTAGATGTTTCTGCTCACTAACAAAACTGGGAAACGAAATTGCAAAACACATGTATCATTAATAATATTGCTGGGATATTAATCTTAGAATAGTTATTTAGAGGAAAATCACTCAAAATCAGTTAAAAAAAATGCTTTGCTGTGCAGTTGAATCTGAGAAATGGCGTCTGTTTAAGAAGGAAACTTAACTCTGAACTTAAACTTACTTTTGGAGGATATTCATTTTTTTTTTTTACTTCCTACATCAAGTTGGGACAAGGGGTGTAAAAGTTTTTTTAGGTTACTCATCCTGTAGTATGAATAGGTGAAAAATCTTACCTGTCCTTATACAAAGTTTGCTTCTCCTCATACAATTTTAATTTTGCTAACTTTTGTTTCACGTAAAGTTGTATACTGATCATAATAGTAAATGATAAAATAAAGAACAGGAAACTGTGTGTTTCTGTTTTATAGGAATATTCGCCTGTGAGAATCATTTACAATAAAGGTTTTAACTCGCTTTTCCTGTCTTTCGTCATCTCACTGCTGAAAAGCGTCTTTATTGACAGTTGTTTTGAAATTTTTGACAGCTGGAAACAAAAATAACAAGAACTGCCATTGTAATGGCGCAATTACCCCCGCATGTCGCTTTGTCACAGGGATTTTAATACAAATAACATGTAGGTCAGAGACATGTAAATGTATTGGCTCAAAAAGGAAAAATTACGCGACAGAGAGTTATGGTTCTGGTCACTGCACGCACCCTCAGTGAATTTCTTTTTTTTTTTGGCCGACAAAAATTAAGTATACAATTTACAAAGGGCAATACTCCAAAATTACGAAGAGTTGGTTCTTTCTCACTGCACTCCCCTCAATGAGATCTATCCACATATGAAGTTTCATCTTGATATCTTTTATACTCATTGAGTTACAGCCTGGACAAAAAAACCGACAGACGGACGGACGGCATTTCCTAATTAAATCTTAGAAGGCAAAGTTTGGGCACTCAAGGATACTTATTCAAATGGCTAATTTATGGACATGCAATGTGCAAGGAACCTAAGACTAAGCAGGTTTTACTTATTTTCAGTTCATAAATACTGATAGTGTGTCTGTAATTATGTAATTTGCCAGTCCAGACAAAACCTGAATTGGAATTCTGTTTAAGTGTCTTTCGATTTATTACTGATATTTCAATAATCCTCAATTAAATAAACGGAATTAATCAAAATTAAAAGAGTGACTTACCGCTGTCTAATGTTTACGTGTATTGATTGTCAGTTAATGAATTACTTCCGGGTCAGATCTGATGGTAATCATGCTAAATATCCTTTCCGAATAATAAATAGACCTAAAATTTTGATCATTACATTAGGTATCAAAGATAAAAGAAAGAAAGAAGTTAAACACAGCCTAAATGTTTAGCTTTTAAGAAAAAAAAGTTTATCACACGTAAAATCACTCGAAAAATCCGAGAAATTTAGAATGTTTACATCTCTTCAAAGGGAGGCAATTCTTTGGGGAATGATTATTTGGATTACTTTCATGTTATCGTAAAGAGAGTTTGTTTACAATGGCAGCCGCACTAATATTTTGTTTAATATTTTTGTTTCTGCCATTGTCAAAACAGCTTTCCACGCAAGATGCATTGACAGTAGTTTTACACTCCATTGAACAACTTGTGGATTTCTACCAGTCAGATTATCGCAATTTGAACATAGATGGACTTTTTGGACTTCGGGTCTTAGAAGGTAATCCTCAACTTGTTTTAATTAAAGAGATTTCGCGAATTTGACATTCATGCCTAAATAGGTATGAGCTTCTTGTTTTTTACAAGTTTGATCGCGGCACTTTCATTCTGCTTTATTTTCTAATATCGAACAGTAGAAATCGTTTACGCGTAAAACATAAAACCGTCAGATTTATAATAACATCTGGTGATTTTCATCAACTTAGTTGCACAGTCTTGTAGTAGAGATTACACAGTCTTGCACTGTTCAATTTTCTTGCCATTTCGATGGAGAACAACTTAACATAAATTTGACACGTTTTTTTAATTAGCATGTGAATTTGATGAAATTATTATGTATAATAAATCTCACCCAAACAGTTGTAAATGTGTATGATGTGAGTTACACGCTGATTTTCTTTTTTTATTTTTTTTATTTTGATATCCTGGAGTATCCAGTTCTTGCCAGCATAAGAAGTTATTGCAAGAAAAATTAACAAAACATTCCCTCACTTATGCATCAATATTTTCCTTTCAAATGTAATAAATGTCAATGGTAATTGAAAAAAAAAAAACCTCAAAATCCAACAACATTCAAAAAATTTATTTCCAAAATGGTGTCTTGAGTTCTCGACAGTGAATTCAAAATGAGTTTGTCACAAGTAAAGTGCACATATAGAGACAAAATATATAATCAACAGTTGCAATGAAGTTCTGTGTTCTTCCTAACAGTGTGGATTGGTGTGCAAAATTTAAGATGATCCTAATGAAAACACACTCACAAAAAAACAGCTAGCACACTCACAGTATCCATGTTAATATAGGGTGTCCTCTGAGTTTTGTAACTGGGGGTTAGAGCTGGGACGGGTAGAGATTTTCTACCCGGGTACCCGTGGTCCAATTAACCGCGGGTACTCGAGTACCCGCGAAAATCAAACTTTCAGTTCGCCGTCAGTGTTGAAGAATGTTGGCGAGATTTTTTAGTTTATATTGAGTCACCTGCATTCGTTTTAAAATGCTGCCATAGTTTTGTTTTTCGTTTAATTATTTGTTTAACTGAATATCCTGAATATATAATCATTGGAAACTTTGAATATAAATAGATCGGTGAGAAAAATTAAAAAGTTGTTCGTTTGAAATTGTTTCCAAGTGTTTTAATTGTAACCCATTTGTTGTTAGTCATCAATACTGTAGGCCTACATGCTGAAAATAACAGAAAATTCGTTCAGATTTCATCTTTAACTGTTCATGTCCTGAACGTATTGAAATATACGTATTCGTTTTTGCCGTAGATTGAAATAAGACTGCTGGCTTTTGGCCGACTATCGGCGATGGTTTCCGGATGGGGTTACCTACCTTTAATGATTTAATATGTACATGCGTGTTTCCTAACTGTACAGATTCTATATTATGCATATTTCCCCTCCTTCACATGTTCCTGGCCAATGTGTGGCATATAACGTTATCTACACGAATTTAAGACCTGGTATACACGGAAACCTTTCCAAAAGTACCTCGATGCATCAATTAGCGGTAAGAAAAAGTCATTCTAATTTTAGACCGGGTACCCGGGTAGGAATTTACTACCCGGGTAGCGCTTTTACCCGCCGGGCACCCGGGTACTCGAGTACCCTTCCCAGCCCTACTGGGGGTACAATTTGATTTTCACTAGTTCAAGGTAGCGTTTTTGTAGGTTCAGCCTATGACATTAGCACATGTGCAAAGAGTAAATGTGATCAGCCAAGTGATAGTAAAATGAAAAATGAAAATCTAAATATAGTTTATAATAAATATTTTATATTTTTAAATATAGCTTGAATGAAGGGCCTCCCAGCAGGGTCATTCAGATTCATGTGAGGAAGCCTTCCAGCTGGCTTGCGGTAGGTTGGTGGTTCTACCTGGATGCCTCTGTGCATTAGGGGTCTTCCTCCACCTGTAATTAGCTGGACGTCGCTATATGACTGAAATACTGTTGAGGCGACGGTAAACTCAAATAGTCAAGTCATAGCTTGAATGCTTTTATACTGTCTGTGAAGATATTGCATGTGATGGGGAAATCACCCTGGCATTACTTTTACAAATACATTTGGTGACCATGCATCTGTAGAAGGGTATTGATAGACATACCGTAATACACATATATAGTTAAACATGAAATTCTTAGTGACCATCTGTGGATGAGCTACTTTGATCTGTCATACTGAAAAATTTGCTTTTTAACCCTGACACTTAAACTCTTCGAACATCTGTCACACTGACCACACTGTGCTATCTCGCTGTGGGGTTTAACACAACATGCCCAGTGTTGAAATGGAACATGCAGTGTCTATCCTAGGATGCGCTATTGCGGGATTCATGTCATATTTTTCAAAGATCCCGCATGAATTACAATCATGTGCTTGAAAATCCCGCGTAATGTCCAACAATAAAAAAAAAGCATATCAACATGCATTATTCTACCGCTAATTGTCAAAGATATACTGATTCTGACGTGTTTATTTATCATGGTATACGTTTATATGTACACAGAGCTCCGGTCGGAATAAGTCACCTGAATATAAACAAACAAAAATATTTTTGCAAGTAACGTTATAAGCACTGTATTTCAGTAAATGTTTTTCATTTAAAATATCTGAATGAACCAATCTATTATAAGTTGTGCAGATGAAATGTCTAAGCAAAGTATTACCAATTTTTTTTATTGAATCTTATGAAAAGGCTGCTTTAGTCAATCCTGACAACCAAAATATCCTGTCTACTTCTGCTATAAGCACTAACAAAAATAATTATGCAGAATTTGAACAAAACCAGAGAGAATCTAACAAAGAATGCAGCACTCTCAGTCTGTAGAAACATAAAAAAAAAATGAAAATAACTAAAAAAAATGCAGCACTCTCAGTCTGTAGAAACATTTGGTTAAAAGAATGGCCACGGCTTAATCAAAATGAAAAAGGTGAGATGATATGTAAACTCTGTATTGAAAATAAAATGATTAATATGTGTTTTAGTGTAACCCAAACTAACTTAAAAAATCCCTCCATGTTTTAAGCTCACCTGAGCACAACGTGCTCAAGGTAAGCTATTGTGATCGCCTTTTGTCCGTTGTCCGTGCGTGCGTCCAGCGTCAACAATTTTTAGCTCACCTGAGCACAAAGTGCTCAAGGTGAGCTATTGTGATCACCCTGCGTCTGTAGTCCATCATCAACAATTTGCTTTAAATGACATCTCCTCTGAAACCGCTGAGCAGAATTTGATTAAACTTGGCAGGTATCTTCCTTGGGTTTCACAAATTTCCATGTGGAACTCTGGTTACCATGGCAACGGAAAGAAAAAAATATGAAAACTTTAAAAATTATCTCTTTCAAATAATTGGCCAGATTTCAAGATAATTTGGTACAGATGTTCCTTGAGTAACTCGCTTCCATGATTGCTAAAATTATTCCGATCCATAAAAAAACATGGCCACTAGGGGCGGGGCTTATTTGCCTAATATGTATATTGTGAAATCTTAAAACGACATCTCCTTTGAAATCAATGGACAGAATTTGATTAACTTTGGCAGGGATGAACCTTGGGTGAAGCTTCACAAAAGTTGCTGAAATTATTCCGATCCATAAAAAAACATGGCCACCAGGAGCGGGGCTAATTTGCCCTATATGTGTATAGTGAAATCTTTAAACGACATCTCCTCTGAAACTGCTGGACAGAATTTGATAAAACTTTGCAGGGATCATCTCCTTCAAAACTTCTGGTCTGCAGGGATCACCTCCTTCAAAACTACTGACCAGATTTCAAAATGTTTTAATACAGACTGATGTTTCTTGGGTGACCCTATACTCAGGTGAGCAATCCGCAGGGCCATCATGGCCTTTTTGTCTTAAAAGACTTTAAAAGACTTTAAACATCTCCTCCTAAACCACTTGGCCAAATTTGATGAAAATTGCCTAGGATGTTCCTTGCATGAAGCTCTACCAAAGTTATTCAAATGGTTCCCGTCCGTTGCATATCTGGGTCACAGGAGCTAAAAATAGATTTTTAAAGTGATATCTTAAATAAATCTTCTTTTCCCGAAACCACAAGGCCTAGAGCTTAGATATTTAGTGTGTGGCATTTTCTTATGGACCTTTACCAAGTTTGTTAAAATCATAGCCCTGGGGTTAAAATTGGCCCCGCCCCAGGTGTCACTTGATTTTACATAGATTTATAAAGGAAAATCTTCAATAGATCTTCTTCTCAAAAACCACAATGTCTGGAGTTTCCGTGTTTGGTATGTAACATGGACTATTAGACCTTTTTCATGCTTGTTCAAATTATGGCCCTGGGGTCAAAATTGACCCCATCTTTATTGTCACTTGATTTTACATAGACTTCTGCAGGAAAAAAACTAGAAAAATCTTCTTATCAGAAACCACCGGCCTAGAGCTTATTGGTTTGTAACATGGCCTAATGAACATCTACCAGTTTTGATCAAATCATGGCCATGGGGTCAAAATTAGCCCCGCCTTAGGGTCACTTGATTTTACATAGACTTGTATAGGAAAACCTTCAAAAGATCTTTTTCTCAGAATTCTCAAAGCCTGGAGTTAAGATGTTTACTTGTGGACCTCAACCAAGTCTGTTCAAATCATGGCCCTGGTGTCAAAATTGACTCCGCCCCATTGGTCACTTGATTTTATATAGACTAATTAAAGCTATATCCTTCAAAGTTTGGATGGCAGGTACAATTTTTGTGTTGAATTTAGATGATCTTGCTGTATTTCTGCATGGATTATGTATTCAGTATGACTCATAATACAGTAATTGGCAATGAGGGCAATAATTCTCAGGTGAGCAATTCAGGGCTATCATGGCCCTCCTGTTTTATGGTGGGGGGGGGGGAATTCCCCCCTAAGTTTTGAATCCTAGGATAGACACTGAACATGACTGAAATTTTGTCACCACTCATCACTGGACATTGTTTGACAGTGTTTGCCAGTCAGAGTTATTGCTGAATTATATTGTGAAAGGTGAGTGAGCCATTGAAAAAAACTAGAGACAGACACAGAGCGCATCCTAGGCGCAGAAAATAGGGAGAAGTCACTTCTCCCTCAGCTCAGGGGAGAAAAAGGTGGTGAGGTCTGACAAATTATTGTTTTGCTTTGAAATTTTGATTGAAATGAACAAATTCCTCTATACCCAGTATAATAGAAGATATACATTTTTATCTCAAACAAAGAAACCTCTCCTGTTTTAATGGCTGTATTCACAGTAAATAAAAATTTGAATAAAGACAAGGAGAAAATGGTGTCAGAGCAGAAGGAAAAGATACAGTGCACTTTGAGAACACTGGACGGCAGTCGGACCGCGGTTTTTGTCCGGTTTTCTCAGATGACCGGTATTCTAAAGAGTCTACATTTTAGCCATATATGATCAATGTATTAAGCTATGATCAATCATAAATACCTGTTTATGTTTTTAGCTCACCTGAGCATAGCTCAGGGTGAGCTTTTGGGATATTTGATTGTCTGTCGTCAGTCGTCCGTCGTCCGTCAACAATTTTGATGTTTACACACTAGAGGCCACAATTTTGATCCAATCTTCCTCAAACTTGGTCAGAATGTTTGTCTTGATGATATCTTGAACCCTTTCGAAAATGGGTCAGGTTGGATAAAAACTTGTTTACACACTAGAGGCTACAATTTTGATCCAATCTTCCTCAAACTTGATCAGAATGTTTGTCTTGATGATATCTCGAACCAGTTTGAAAATGGGCCGGGCCGGACCGAAAAGTAGGTCAATAGGTCAAATCTTAGAAATATCTTGTTTACGCACTAAAGGCCACAGTTCAGGAGTTATGTCCCTTTTAATGATTAAATTTGTATGTTAAAGCCATACTATCTCTCAGTCAAGTATGACTTCAAATTTTAACCACAGGCACTGTTTTGTTCATTGAACTGAAATGATGTCATAAATTATGTATTCTGACAGTACAACTATGCTATAATTTAGAAACTTGTACAGGCAATGAAGGCAATATTTTCAGGTGAGCGTCTTTAGGGCCATCTTGGCCCTCTTGTTTCTATTATGTATGTATGTGTAGATTATGAAAATAAAAATAAAAGCAATTAAAATAATATCTTTGTTTAATATTCTAGTACTTTTGCATATTTTGTTTCATAAATATGAATAAAATTAAAGAAAAATACAAACATCGTGCAGTGTATTAAAACCAAGCTGGTTACCTCATAACGATAAAGTCCGAATATGTCAACATGTGCCTCTGGATACAGGCTAAAAGAATAAATATAATTTCTCCTATCATGTTTAAAACTTTAAAACAAACTGAACTTATTTACAAGTTGGAATTATGTGGTTATATATATTTATTCCGACTGAATTATCCTTACCAAATATCGTGTAATTCAATACACACTCATTAATAATACAAACAGCAATCAGTATTGATCAGTTTTCTGTTACCAATTAAACCTTACCCATTAGTCTATATAATGGTTTCAAGACGACAAGGTTTTCACACCTTGACTGACCGGTATTGTCAGGGTTAATTATCTATATAATGGGCTTAATGGCACTCAATCAGCCGCCCGGTATTCGGAATTTACAGAATCCGGTATTGTCAGAGGAAAGTAATATAGATTTTATAAGTAAAGATTTGGGACCAAACACAGCGTCTGGTATTTAGAGATTTCCGGTTTTCTGAGAGTGTGGTTTTCTCAGAGTGCACTGTACTTCATTAGAAATTATTAAATAAGGCCAGAGGATAGATGAAATGGTGTCAAGTTATATATGGCAATGTGTAAGACTATTTTAAACAGTATAAAAGAAAAAAGAAAACAAAACACATAAAATCATGACTGACCCATTTCAATACATAATTACATATTGCAGACTAAATGAAAGACATGTATTGTTTAATTAAAAGTAACACTATTTTGTGTCACAATAGATGAAATTTATTATTTTAACAAATTCAATATGCCAGTAACAACATTTTGTCTTGGAACATGTAGTGTGGTCATTGTATCAAAAGTCATTGTTGTTCAGTCTGAACTTCTTGCAGTTTTACTAAGTGTAAGATAACTTATCTAAGATTAAAAGGGTTAAAATGTCTGTGTTATTGCAGGTCACCTAGATGCAATACTACAGAAGCATGGAAGAGGGAAGCTGAGCCACCTTACACCCGAGGTTGTGTCCAGTATCAAGAGTATGAAGCAGAAGACCTCGGCCACCTGTAACTCGGCCATCGGGGAAGTTGAGAGAGATGATCCTAACTACTTCAGGTTGGCACCTCTATCTAATGTTTTATCAACATTTCTCTTTTAAAGAAATATAGTATTAATTCTTCACTTTTTTAAACAAATCATTGAATGCCATCTTGATTTGTCATGTTAATTGTTATGTCATGTGAAATGTCATTTAAGCTAGTTCATTGAATGATATATGGTATATATTGATACTTAAAAAAGGTGAAAAATGCAATTGAAATATTAGATATAGAGCTATTTCCTGTGACAGGGTGATGAAGTATGTAGTAGGAAGCCCCTGGAGCATATTTGATCCCCAGCGGAGGCGGGTGAACATGGATCACGCCTGGTCACCGATCACATACAAGCACGCTAAAAACACAGGTAGGTCTAACCATCTTGATCATGTCTGCAAGCAAGTCATTGACATAACAGAGTGGCCAGGTATTGAATATGAATTCATTTGTGTCCTTTTGACTTCAAAAGTGTTTTTGATATAACTAACCCAGGGTTTTGTCATAAACATGTGGACCAAATGAACAGTGAGTGTATGACGATGAGTAACTATGAGTTGATTGAAAATAAAAGTATGTTGGACAAGTATTGCAAAGGGCAGTTTTATAAATCAAAATATTTGCATTAATAAGAATTAGCATACCGGTATGTGTTTAAGTTCAAAGAAATCCAAGGTGATGGAATGCCATATTATAAAGTGAAGCTAAAACATGTTAATATTTGTTAAATTATACATTGTTAAAAAGTTTCCTTATATAAAATATATATATAAAATTTCAAAATTCTTCTTTTGTGAAAGCCCTGGTCAAAATTCAATTTCATTTAGCACAAATGGTCACCTCATGGTGGCAGGCCCTCTACCATAATTGCTTAAATTATGTTGATTCACTGAAAAATAAGGCTATTTTTCATATATACATGTATTCCATGTAGAAATATTTCATTTGGCACCAATGGTCACCTTTGAGCAATATTTCAAATTTCCTCTTGTTGGAAACCAACGTCGAGATACTAAATGTCCAGACTAGTGATGCTGACATAACAAGTCTCACCTGTATCTGAAATTTGAATCTGCTGAAGTTAAAATGGTTAAATCAAATATGGTTTTAATTAGGCTGATGGCACTTGGGTGAATGTTTTAGGGCGGCAATGAATCTCTTGTTCAATTTTTTTAATTCTTGTTTTGCCAACATTTTATAATGCCACACACACAATAAGTACATATGTAAGATAAAAGCTTTGAAACTACAACATGTATGTGTTTTCTAAAAGATGATAATTCTGATATTTTTAGTTCACCTGACTTAGAAGCAGTTAGGGTGAGTTTTAATAGTCATTGGGTATCCATTGTTTTTTAATCATCAGTACATTTCTATTCTTGATCAATAATAATGAAAATTGAGTAAAATATTTATGACCATAATGTTTTTAGCTCGACTATTCGTAGAATATGAGAGCTATTGTAGTCACCCTGGCGTCGGCGTCGGCGTTGCAGCTTTTGGTTAAAGTTTTGCGTGCAAGTTACTATCAACCTTATATCTCAATAACCATTTATGGTATTGACTTGAAAGTTTATAAATATGCTCAGGGGCATCAGACAACCAAGGTAGATAACTCTTGATGGAATTTAATATGAATTATGGCCCCTTTTTAACTTAGAAATTTTGGTTAAAGTTTTGCATACAATAGAAAATTTGGTTAAAGTTTTGCATGCAAGCTACTATCTAGTTTGTATCTCAAAAACCATTCATGGTATTGACTTGAAAGTTTATGAATATGTTTAGGGGCATCATACAACCAAGGTACTTAACTCTTGATGGAATATATTACAAATTATGGCCCCTTTTTAACTTAGAAATTTTGGTTAAAGTTTTGCATGCAAGATACTCTCATGCTTATATCTCAAAATTTTTAAACATCTTTAATATGTTTAGGGGTATCAAACTTTCATGGTAGATAACTCTTGATAGAATTTGTTACAAATTATTGCCCCTTTTTAACTTAGAAATTTTGGTTAAGGTTTTGCATGCAAGGTACTTTCATGCTAACATCTCAGTATCCAGGTATGGGATTGATTTGAAACATCTTTAATATGTTTAGGGGTATCATACTTTCATGGTAGACAACTTTTGATGGAATATATTACAAGTTATGGCCCCTTTTTTAACTTAGAAATTTTGGTTTAAGTTTTGCATGCAAGGTACTTTCATGCTAATATCTCAGTATCCAGGTATGGGATTGATTTGAGACATCTTTAATACATTTAGGGGTATCATACTTTCATGGTAGATAACTCTTGATGGAATATGTTACAAATTATTGCCCTTTTTAACTTAGAAATTTTGGTTAAAGTTTTGCATGCAAGTTACTTTCATGCTTATATCTCAGTATCCAGGCATGGGATTGATTTGAAATATCTTTAATATGTTTAGGAGTATCATACTATCAAGGTAGATAACTTTTTATGGAATATATTACAAGTTATGGCCCCTTTTTTAACTTAGAAATTTTGGTTAAAGTTTTGCATGCAAGGTACTTTCATGCTTATATCTCAGAGTCCAGACATGGGATTGATTTGAAACATCTTTAATATGTTTAGGGGTATCATACTATAAAGGAAGATAACACTTGATGGAATATATTAAAAATTATGACCCCCTTTTAACTTAGAATTATGGTTAATTTTTTCTATTCAAGCTACTATCCACCTTATAACTCAGAAATTGCTTGTGGAATTGACTAGAAAGTTAAGGTGTGTCTTCAAGGGCATCAGAAAACAGGAGGATAACTTTTGGACTGATGCAAATTATGGCCCTTTTCTAACTTGGATTTTTGGTTTAAGTTTTGCATGCACAGTGTTATTGTGCTTATGTCTCAGTAACTAGGCATGGGATTGATTTTAGACATCATAAATATATTAAGGGGTATCAGACTATCAAGGTATATCATTTTTTACTATTACTATGAAGGGCAAGAATTTAAATAGATTTCATTTGATTTACCAACAAGCATTTTGAATAGTCGAGCGTGCTGTCCTCTGACAGCTCTTGTTACTGTTTAGAATGTGCCAGCGCTATTTAGACCTTGAATTTTCACTGGTGACATTTTACCATCCACATTTATTAAACATTAGAGTTGGGCCATGCAGGGCTATAATATAAACACTTTTGCCTCACAACAGTGCTGTGTTTTGTTTTCAGAGAAGATTCTGTTTTCTTGTCAGTTATTACATATCCAAAACAGTGATTGTTTTTTATGCAGAAAAATGCATACCGTTATTCATGCTGTTTTTTAGGCCCCGCCATGAAATGGCGACAGGCATAGTATAGTGTTACACCTGGTTGTGTGTGTTTGTGTCTGTGTGTGCAAGAAATCTTGTCCTAGCTAGGTGTAAATTTGTTATTTATGGTCGTGTTTTGAAATAACTTGGCAAAAGAGGTCCTAAGGACATGACTGTCAGTGTGTTGTTAGACAAAAAGCAATTAAACTTTTCAACTGTTGTCTGTTCAAAATAGAAACTAGGAATATATTTCTGTCTTAACTCTAGGAACATAGTATAAACAGCAGGAAATAAAACCTTGGCTCTACACCATTCGTACAAAAGGTCAAGATTAGGGTCAAAGTGCACATTTGATCTTAAAATCATCTTCTTTCATATTTCAAGTTTCTCATCATACACACTGACAAAACTATTCTAATAAACAATATGGTACCCATTCTTTATACTGTTCCTGGCATTTATTGTTCTGTGACATGAGTGTTCAGTTCTAAATTATTGATTGCAATAGAGGGTTGTTGTTTGTTAATGTATCTAAAAAATGTCTCATGTCACCCAAACTTTCCTCCTATAATATACAACTACATTTTTGGCCAAAAGTTCACGAAACTTGGCCAGAATATCTGTTTTCAAAAATTCTTGGACAAGTTCAAAGTTGGGTCATGTTGGGTCAAAAAGTAGGTCAATATGAAAAATGCAACATATGTTGCTCATTTATAATCAGGTGAGTGATTCAGGGCCATCATGGCCCTCTTGTTTGAATTATCTCCCTTTGTTTCTTTTTTTTTCCTCCAGAAAATAAGTTGCAAATTATGCTTGGTATTGACTTGAAACTTAAAATGTATACAGATGGTGACTAGGAGAAGTGCAGTGTCCAAGAACTATATATCTACCTGGTCCCATTTTTTAATTATCTTCCTTTGTTCTATTCTGTTGTTCTTGTCTGGAACATAACTCGAAATTCATACAAGGTATTGACTTGGAAGTTAAAATATAGACAGCCACTTGGAGAAGTGCTGTGTGCAAGAACTATAACTCTACGCTTTTAAAGTACTGTGCCAAACAACCATAACTCTCTCTATCCATTCTAAATAAAGACTTTACTTACTTGTTTACTTGCTTTCTTTCATAACCAATATACTATGTATACAACCTTGTTCTTATCTATGCTCCACCTGGAATCTGGCTTTTCCTGTATCAAAGCAATTTGCGGGGGTATTCATCGTTAGCATCCACATGCAGTGCTCTTGTTACTTGTCCAATGGATCTCATCATAGGCTATATGGATTTAAGTTATTAAAGAAGAAAAAAATACAAGCTATTGTCGTAACTTCGGTGTTGTCGTCGTCAGGGGTCATCGTCGTCAGGCGTTGTCGTCGTCCATAATTTTAACGTTGGCCATAACTTCTCTACTATTCAATATTCAACTTTCATATTTGGTAGGCATATTCATCTTGACAAGACCTATCCAGTCATATGCAAATATTTACCTATTGACTTTGACCTTGACCTTTGAACTTATTTTTCTGAAACTTTTGAAAACTTTAAAATGTCTGTCATTTCAAAACCGTTCTCAACAGGGCACTGATATTTCACATGTGAATTCCTTGTAGCAAGATCTTTCCATCAATGTTACACTTTTAGACTTTTGACCTTGACCTTTGAACTTTGACCTATTTTTTAATTTTTTAACAAAAAACTTTAATGTTGGCCATAACTTCTTTACTGTTTGACATACAACTTTTATTTTTGATATGCATATTCATCTCTGCAAGGGCTATTCAAATATACCTCAAAATTTCATCTATTGACCTTTGACCTATTCTGCTGTAACTTTTAAAACTTTGAAATGCCTGTCATTTCAGAACCATTACCAACAGGGCACTTATATTTCACAAGTGAATTCCTTGTAGGAAGACCTTTCCTTCAATGTTACACTTTTGACCTTGACCCTTGAACTTTGACCTATTATATGTTTAACAAAAAATGTTAACGTTGCCATAACATTTTAGCTCACCTGAGCAAAGCTCAGGGTGAGCTATTGTGATCCCGTGAGTGTTCGTTGTCTATTGTGCATTGTGCATCATGTGTTGTAAATAATTTAGTGTTTACACTCTATCACCTTCATTTCTTAAGCAATCATCTTCAAACTTTATGACAATGTTCATGACCATAATGTCTCGATTAGTTTGAATATTCCTGAGATCAGTCAATTAGGTCAGGAGTTATGCCTCTTTTAACATTAAAAAAATGCTAGATTTCACTTTGTTTACACTCTAGCATCTTCATCTTTTGAGCAATCATCATCATGACAATGTTTATGTCCGTAATGTCTTTATTGCGTTCGAATATGGCTGAGATCGGTCATTTAGGTCAGGAGTTAAGCCCCTTTTAATATAAAAAAAATACAAGATTTCACTTTGTTTACACTCTAGCGTCTTCATCTTTTGAGCAATCATCTTCAAACTTCATGACAATGTTTATGACCATAATGTCTTTTTTGAGTTCTAATATGGCTGAGATCGGTTAATTAGGTCAGAAGTTAAGCCCCTTTTGATATAAAAAAAATGCAAGATTTCACTTTGTTTACACTCTAGCATCTTCATTTTTCGAGCAGTTATCTTAAACTTAGACAATGTTTTTTACCATATTGTCTCAATTGAGATCGGTTGATTAGGTCATAAGTTAATTCCCTTTTAATATCAAAATATGCCAAATTTCACTTTGTTTACACTTAAGCACCTTCATTTTTTAGCTCGACTAACCGAAGAATATGAGAGCTATTGTAGTTGCCCTTGTGTCGGCATCGCCATCGGTGTTGGCGTTGCAGCTTATGATTAAAGTTTTGCATGCAATTTACTATCAACCTTATATCTCAATAACCATTTATGGTATTGACTTGAAAGTTCATAAATATGTTCAGGGGCATCAGACAACCAAGGTAGATAACTCTTGACTGAATTTAATATAAATTATGGCCCCTTTTTAACTTAGAAATTTTGGTTAAAGTTTTGCATACAATAGAAAATTTGGTTAAAGTTTTGCATGCAAGCTACTATCCAGTTTATATCTCAATAACCATTCATGGTATTGACTTGAAAGTTTATGAATATGTTTAGGGGCATCAGACAAGACAACCAAGGTAAATAACTCTTGATGGAATATGTTACAAATTATGGCCCCTTTTTAACTTAGAAATTTTGGTTGAAGTTTTGCATGCAAGGTACTTTCATGCTATATTTCAGTATCCAGGCATGGGATTGATTTGAAACGTCTTTAATACATGTAGGGGTATCATACTATCAAGGTAGATCATTTTTGATGGAATATATTACATGTTATTGCCCCTTTTTTAATTAGAATTTTGGTTAAATATTTGCATTCAAGCTACTATCCAGCTTATATCTCAAATATAGCTTGTGGAATTGACTAGAAAATTAAGGGGTGTCTTCAGGGGCATCAGAAAACCAAGGAGGACAACTTTTGGACTGAATTTTATGCAAATTATGGCCCTTTTCTAACTTGGATTTTTGTTAAAAGTTTTGCATGCACAGTGTTACTATGCTAATGTCTCAGTAACTAGGCATAGGATTGATTTGAAACATCTTTAATATGTTTAGGGATATCATACTATAAAGGAAGATAACACTTGATGGAATATATTAAAATTATGGCCCCCTTTTAACTTAGAATTTTGGTTAAATTTTTGCATTCAAGCTACTATCCAGCTTATATCTCAGAAATAGCTTGTGGAATTGACTAGAAAATTAAGGATTGTCTTCAGGGACATCAGAAAACCAAGGAGGACAACTTTTGGACTGAATTTTATGCAAATTATGGCCCTTTTCTAACTTGGATTTTTGGTAAAAGTTTTGCATGCACAGTGTTATTATGCTTATATCTCAGTAACTAGGCATGGGATTGATTTGAAAAATCTTTAATATGTTTAGGGGTATCATACTATAAAGGAAGATAACACTTGATGGAATATGTTAAAAATTATGGCCCCCTTTTAACTTAGAATTTTGGTTAAATTTTTGCACTCAAGCTACTATCCAGCTTATATCTCTGAAATTGCTTGTGGAATTGACTAAAATTATTTAGAACAAATTTGAAAAATATTCTGTTCTAAAAGTACTGGCCATATTTCAAAGATGTTTTGCCCAGATGTTCCTTAGGTCACTCTCTGTTATTATTGTAAATATTATATGGTTTGGTTGAAAAAACATGGAGCCCATTTTCCTTATATGTATATAGTACAAATTAGAAATCTTTGTATACAAAAGTACATATTGGATTTCAAAGTTTCAGCACAGATGTTCCTTAGGTCACTCTCTAGTACACTGTAAAAATTATTTAGATCCATCTAAAAATATGGCTGGCAGGGGGCAGAGACAATTTTCCATAATATCATAAGACATTTGCTGTTTCTTTTACATCCACTAATACCTGCTTCTCAGGTGAGAGATTCCAGAGTCTTCATGGCCCTTTCGTATATTTATTTGTTTGTTGGTTTGTTTTTTAGCTCACCTGAGCACAACTGTGTGATGCTCATGGTGAGCTTTTGTGATCACCCTGCGTCCGTCGTCGTGTGTCGTCATCAATTTGTTTTAAACGACATCTTCTCTGAAAACGCTGGACAGAATTTGATTTAACTTAGCAGGGATGATACTTGGGTGAAACTTCACAAAAGTTGCTAAAATAAACTTGATCCATATTGAACTGTGGTTGCCATGGCTACAGGAAAAAAAATGAAAACTTTAAAAATCATCTCCTTTTAAATGACTGACCAGATTTCAAAATGTTTAAGTACAGATGTTTCTTAGGTAACCCTCTACCAAGATTGCTAAAATTATTTTGATCTGTAAAAAATACATGGCCACCAGGGATGGGCTAATTTGCCTTATATGTATATAGTGAAAACTGTATACAACATCTTCTCTGAAACCATTTATCAGAATTTGATAAAACCTGGCAGGGATGACCCTTGGGTGAAACTTCAGATAAGTTGCTAAAATAAACTTGAATTAATTAATTAGACTGGACTGTATGATCACAACTGTGTTATGCAGCCTTTTAGATTTTGCTACATTTTAAGTTCATTCAAAGTGTGTGATGGACTGTTGATGTCATGAATATTGAAAGAATTTTAATGTCACAAACATTGACAGAAGTTTAATGTGTTCTTGATGGACCATGAATTATTTAATACATGAATTTATAGCTCATGTTTTATTTAGCTTGATATTTGTAGACACCACTTTATAGAGGACCAAAACTGATATATGCAAACAAAGGAAAGTGTTGATTACATGTACATTTGAATTTTATAAATAAAGATAGATTGCATATCTATTCCCTGTTGATGTACAGTGTCAATGAGAGAGAATTAGGTCAGGAGTTATGTCCCTTTTGATATTGATAAATGCCAGATTTCACTTTATTTGCACTCTAGCATCTTCATTTCTTAAGCATTCATCTCCAAACTTTTAGACAATATTTGTAGCCATAATCTCTAGACCAAGTTCGATTATGGTTGATATCGGCCCTTTTGAGAGTTGTCAATGTTTGGTGGCAAAAAAAAAAGGTCACTTCATCTCCAATCTTTAAGACAATGTTTATGGCATAATGATTATGGCTAATGTCGGCCTATCAATTTGTTTGCTCTCTAGCATTTTCATTTCTCAAGCAATTATCTTCAAACTGTATAACAATATTTATGGCCATAATCTGTTGCCCATGTTTGTTGATGGTTGATATTGACCAATAAGGTGAGGAGTTGTGGCCCTTTTAATATAAAAATGCCAGATTTCACTTTGTCTGCACTTAAGCATCTTTCTTTCTTAAGTAATCATCTTCAAACTTTATGACACTATTTATAGCCACATTCTCTAGGCCAAGTTCAATTATGGGTGATATCTGCTGATGAGGTCAGGAGTTATGGCCCTTTTGAGAGTTGTCAATGTTTAGTGGCAAAAGAAAAAAAAAGTCACTGGAGCAAAACTATAAAAGACTTATGGGGTCATATATAGTTGAACGTCATATTTAAACATGACTTTAAATTGTTTATACTTAATCAGAATGGTTTAAAAAGCATCATACATAAACATGAAATGCTTTATACTGTTATAGTTTCTGTATAAGCAGTGCTATTCAGGTGATAAAAATAGTAATATTTTTTTTCTTAGAAAACATTTTGCATTTGTTATGACCGGTCAGGTTAATCCATGGAAAAATCTGATATGCCACTTGTACACAAGTTATGTTTAGACTTTTATCGTATGTGCATATTAGTTACCAAAAAATGTCAATTGTTGTTATCCCAGACTGAACACATAAAATATACTGGATAGCTGTTCTGTGAACTTGCCTATTGACTCTTTCTTATATAAATCATAAGTCACTTGCACATCACACCAGTTATGGCTGACTTTTGCAATGCCTCTGATGACATCAATATAATGATACGAAGTTGCCATGCACTTAAATTACAATTCTTTGAGATGTCTGTAATGACTGACAACTGTTATATATGTTAGATATGTATAATTGATTCACTGGATGTATTGGTGTACACCCAGGGTTGATAGATCATTTAATGTACCGTGTATATATAGATCTAATTTACCCCTCAAACGGCTTTTTTATAACAACAAAAATGATAAGATAAATGTATTTGGAAAAAAAAAAAACATGATTAGATGTTGTCAGATAAGATATTCACTGGGACAACCAACCCTTGTACAATATTTTTGATAATGCTCCTTGGCCTTCAGGTGAATATGGTTAATAGAGTCAGTTACTTGTATAATTTCAGCTTTTGTCATGGCTATAATGTGTTTTTCCTTTTAGTTTAAGGTGAGCTATTGGGATCACCCTCCGTTCGTCGTTCGTCGTCCGTCATCAACAATTTGCTTTAAAAGACATCTCCTCTGAAACCGCCAGGTAGAAATTGATTCACAAAAAATGCTAAAATAAACTTGATCCATGCAGTTCTCTGGTTGCCATGGCAACCAACACCATTTTATTTTAAAAACTATAAAAATAATCTTCTTTGAAACCGATGGTCAGAATTCAGTTTCCTTTGGCACATATGGTCACCTCATAGTCATCTACCATTATTGCTAAAATGAAGTCAATCCCTTAAGAAATGAGGCCTTCTCAGGGTTGGCAAATTTCCTACTCTTTATAGAAAATTTCAAAAATCAACTTCTCTGAAGCCAATGGTCAGAATTTAATTTTGCATAAACAGTCATCTAATTCTTTTCTTCCATATTTGCTAAAATAAAATTGATTCCTTGAAAAATGAGGCCCCCATGGAGTTTGCCACATATATATATATATTCAAATTAATCTGAGGTGAACTTGTTATGATGTATCGATATGAGGAGCCCTGTTAATGTTTAAATGAAACAAATTACCAGGTAACGCTGATCTAATTATCATTTATTGTTTACTTCCGGTGAAAAAGATTGGCTATTTTCCGGGACTTTTTAATCCATGGTAAAATTATGTACGCTAGAATAATAAACAAAAATACCATTACAGTGGATTTTAGACAATGTTTGTGTATTTTATCGAGTATCTGCTTGGTATTGAATGTCCATACCAATTAAATGCTGATTACTGTGGTTGGATAATTATACCTACAAACCTGCATTGTTGCCGATCATTAACACTCGATTGCGTAATCATCAACAGCCCCCAAACACAATAGCTTACCACCTGGGGTGTTTAATTGTTATCACTTCCGCGTGTCAGTGCACTAGCATGTTAAATACTGACCGCGAAACTCTTTTAAATACACATAGATAAAGAAGGAGATAGATTAGTTTCGCGGTAAGCCTATGCAAATAACGCGATATATTTTTGGGGTCCATAGATCAACCGCGATATATTGGCCAACGCGAAATAGCAGTCCGCAATATAGCGGAGCTGTACTGTATATATACCGGTATATACAGAATTTAAAAAATCATCTTCTCTGAAACCAATGGTCAGAATGTTATTTCATTTGGCACATATGGTCACCTAATTGTTCTCTACAATATTTGCTAAAATCAAGTTGATCCCTTAAAAAATGAGGCCCCAAACCCAGCAAAACCATTACTTTTTAGAATTGTAAGGGAG
>CM037784.1:42538311-42588311 GCA_021229015.1 Solen grandis
ATTACATGTATAATATATTATGATATTGCTATTGATATACAGGTCAGGTTTTACATCTCTGATCTAACTTCTGTGTACAGTGGGTATGTGTATTTGAAGGTATTGTGCAGGCTGGTTCATGTGCAAAATAATCACCAAAGCTGTGTGTAAATACTTGCCACTTGATCAATGTTCTTATTTAATACTTCAGTGTACTGCAGGTACACATTTTAGTGAATCAAACTCAAAAATGAGAGATCTTGTCAATATCATTGGCATGCACATTTTCATTCTTTCACATAAAATAATATATTTTGCATGTATGTACAATATACTTAATTAAGTGATGTATCATGTAATTTAAAACCATTGTGGTTTGCTGGCTATGTACATTAATAAAAAACAGATAAGTAGGTATATTTTACAAACTAGATGCCCAAGGGCAACATGTCGAGCCTGCCAAAGGATACCATATTGAACAGAATACCCACTAGAGACATAGTAGAAGTTGTTGTTTTAAAATTTAATGAGGTTTCATCTGTGTGGATTACAGCATTAAGTATATAATCCTGAATGTGAACTGCGGTTTCTCAAGTCAAATTTACAAAAGGTACATTATGTATGTAGTGGGTATGTCATAATAAAATGGTAAATCCCTGCCAGGGAAAATGGCATGACTAATTCAGCCAAAGATATGCCTAAAGAGGTTGATATTATTCACTAAGGTGGGTATAAATCAGGATGTAGAGTTTCCTTAACCCTTTACCTCATACATGTGCTTTTTGATGCCCCTAATATGGACCGTATAAAGCCTGATCTACAAAAAGCAACGGTTAAACCTTACCAAATTTAATGGTAAAAACCTCATTTCTAAATGACTGAGGGGCAGTGAACAGTATAAAACCTGATAAGCCTGCAAGTTACTCACATGCTTATCTCGTTTTATGCTGTTCACATAGGTTTTTTATGGTGTTCTGTATGAGAGAAAGGGTAAATGGTCTCCACTTAATGTGGAACAAGAAGAAGGAATGTGTGCCCAGAGTACAGTATGATGGGTTTAAGTAATTTAAGGACATCATTTTTCATGGTTGCACACCTTCAGATGAATTAAAAAATCTTTAAAGGCCCATGACAGCAAAAACAAATGTGCAAATGTGTAAATATTTCACAATTCATGTGATGCTAAGCCTTTTTTTTTTTTTTAAATAATTCAACAGAATTTACTGATTTTATCATTAACTTAATTTATTTCATTATTTTATTTATTTCTATTCTGTTACTAACAGAGATATTTTATCATAGATTAGCTCGAATATAAGAAATGAGTTTGTCTTAAGATAGATAAAATCAATATAAGTATATCTGTTATGATGTTTACTATTTAAAATATATTTTCTTTATTTCGAACCTTCGACCTCCCGCTCCTGAAGCGGATGCCTTAACCACTAGGCCATGGGATCGGTTATGTTTCTGAACTTTGACCTCCAACTGTAACCTTGACCTTTGAGCTACAAATCTGGTTCTTGTGCATGAAACTCCGTCTCACTGAACTTGACATTTGTGCCAAATAATTTGAAAATCCTTCCATCCATGATGAAGTTACAGCCCTGACAAGCAAAAAAGTACATGTTTTTGAACTTTGACCTTTGAGCTATGAATCTGGTTCTTCTGTATGACACTCCATCTCACTGAGCTTGATATTTGTGCAAAATTATTTGAGAATCCTTCAATCCATGATGAAGTTACAACCTGGAAAAGCAAAAAATTACATGTTTTTGACATTTGACCTTCCATCTGTGACCTTGACCTTTAAGCTACGAATCTGGTTCTTGTTCATGACACTCTGTCTTACTGAGCTTGACATTTGTGCCAATTACTTTGAAAATCCTTCAATCCATGATGAAGTTACAGCCCTGACAAGCAAAAAAAGTACATGTTTTTGACCTTTGACCTCCATCTGTAACCTTGACCTTTGAGCTATGAATCTGGTTCTTCTGCATGACACTCCGTCTCACTGAGCTTGACATTTGTGCCAAATAATTTGAGAATCCTTCGATCCATGATGAAGATACAACCCGGAGAAGCAAAAAAGTACATGTTTTTGACCTTTGACCTCCATCTGTGACCTTGACCTTTGAGCTACGAATCTGGTTCTTGTGCTTGACACTCTGTCTTACTGAGCTTGACAATTGTGCCATATTATTTGAAAATCCTTCCATCCATGATGAAGTTATAGCCTGGACAAGACCAAATCTGGACGGACGCATGCACGCACATACATACACAGAACAGCCATTGTGACAACTAAGTCGAGCTTACTGCAAGCGGGCTCAACAACAACCTCAAGGCAATGGGTTGGTGAAAGACTGCACAAAAAGTGTGAATTTGTGTTATATGTACATGATGTGAAAATACCATCATAATCATATCACTGATGCAAACATTTTTTTTCTGATTTTTAAAGGCCCATAATATTCTTCCAAGAACAATGTATATTCTTCGGACTGAAAAACAAAGTGTGTGTTACAGATTTGTTCCAAGATAAAATCTGCCATACTCGTTTACAGCAACATTACTACGATGTATATAAAGTAAGAAAAAATCTTTTAATTACTTCATATTCAATTCATACAAAAATAACTAATTTGCATATTCTGCATATCTTTGTCAATTTTCCATGGACACCCTGCTTGACTCCTTTAGCGAATCATGAGTGCATAAATTAATGATGTAGCTGATAAACAAACTGTGACTAGACAACAGTTTTTCAAATTCAAATTATCTCTAATTACAGACTGACCTCGGAAATAATTGCCAAAACAAAATGTAAACAATAAGAGAATTTTGACATACATCCAAAATACTAAATTGGGTAATTTAAATAACATATTCAATGTGTTTAATTAGCTTTTATTTAACAGGAGATATTTGCACAGTATGCACCATTTTTGTTAGTCTACAATATGTCAATGTCTTTTTTTCATATATTTTCTTTTTTCATGAAAATTGAGTCAATATGAAATATAATGGGACTTAAGACAACTGAAAAAAAAAAATGGGATGTGATATTTTCTCTCTTTGCATTAGATTGAAATATTTAATCTATGTAGAGACACAAAATGTCCAGTTCTGAATCATAAGAACAGACAAGGACATATATTCTATAATGATTCAATAGTTATATGCATTTTCTGTATAGTGGGGATGGGCAACTTAAATTTTGTTAATTAAGTACTGTAAAATGATAATACATAAATGGCCATGGGAAGGAGGCTTTTGTAACTACATGTATAGGCAACCATAATTAGCCAGCAATTCAATTGGAGACTTCGTTATTACAGGTATACAGCTGTCTATAAAATAATAAAAGACAAAATTAAGTGATAAATATATGATATGAAACCCATTTAAATTTACTTGACACCAAGCCAACCAGTGGCAAGCTAGCACAATAAGCATTACTGTTTTTATCACAACAAGGAAACAAACCCATGACTGTCAGATGCATACTTAATGTTCAGCTACTGGAACCTGTAGTTAAATTAATACAATAAAATCATTAATTTTTGCTGATATTTGATTTTGCTGATTATGTACCTAAGGGAATTTCTATTTGTGGATCTATTTTCTAGAAAATGTTAGGTGTGATACAAGCTTGCATGCAAAACTTTAACCAAATTTTCTATTGCATGCAAATCTTTAACCAAAATGTCTAAGTTAGAAGGGGCCATAATTTATATTAAATTTAGTCAAGAGTTATCTACTTGGTTGCCAGATGCCCTTTACCATATTTATAAACTTTCAAGTCAATACCATAAATGGTTATTGAGATATAAGATTGATAGTAACTTGCATGTAAAACTTTAACCAAGAGCTGCAACGCCAACACTAACGCAAGGGTGACTACAATAGCTCTCATATTCTTCGAATAGTCGAGCTAAAAACTGAAAGACTGGGGGTAAAAGGTGCTGTACAGGGTTCACAGTTACAACAACTGACCCGGCCACTTTGAAAAGCAGAAATCAGCAATCACATTGCTGTTAAGTCATTCAAGCTTTTACAAATTCTGAAGGATAAACTAGCTCAGTATTAATTACATGATAAGAATGAACTACATCCTGAGCTGAGACTTCATTACAAATAAACTTTATTAGCATACAAATGACTTTATCTCTCAAGCCACTCTGATAGCTGTGCTTTGATATCTTCCCAATTAACTGAGTTGATCTGTCTACATGACACCGTTTGGTCTTATCAAATCTGTACATGTAACTGAATGGCACATGCTGGCACAGAGCCAAAGATGCAATATCCACAGAATCCTCCATTTTATATAAATGTTGTTCTTGTTGCTGTTATTGATGATGATGATGATGATGATGGTGGTGTTGTGAGGAAGACAACCATTATAGAATAGAATAGAATAGAACAGACAGACAGACAGACAGACAGACAGATAGATCTTTCTTTCTATCTCATACTTGGTATTTGTAAAACATTCATTTTCGTTTCAAATATAATATACAATATGCTAAAATGTTATATAGAATATTAGTGAATTTGATGTCAGCTGACAATAACCATACTTAGTCAAAATATTCTGTTGTATTCTTTTTTTTTCATTTTTAATATATCTTTCTTATATAAAAAAAAAAAAATAAAAAAAAATATTAAAAAAAAACACACATGATCAAATTATTATTTTTATGGTTTGTTTTATAGAATGACAGTATGGATATGCAGATGATCTTTCAAGTCCTTATAAAAGTTAAGTGAAAAAATAAAGAGAATAGTATGGTTGACTTACCATCTCTCGAATCCATTAATTTTACCCAGTGTCATTTCATTTGGAATTTTTGTAAAAATATAATAACAAAAAGTGGTAAACAAATTGAATATATAATAAAAGTATTAAAACACTGTTTAAATTACTTATATTTTTTGTCAAACAATTTTACTAATAAAAAAATCACCCTTTTCTGGGGGTTCAAGAAGTGGTGTGGTTTGAGAGAGATACCACTTCTACATCACATGCATTGCATATCCCTATTATATAGAATCCCTGATAACTCCTTCTCTCAGCAAACTTTTAAATGTAGATCTTTACATCGATAGATTTTACATAAAATAAACAAATGTAACAACAAAAATAGATCAAGTGAGTATTGATAGGTAGATATACAAAAATAAAGCTATGGAACAGCAACCTTATGACATATGGCATGGGCATATTCACTACATATGTCTCAGTCTGTGCATATGATAAGTTAAGATCGAAGCGGTAATAAAAGATGTGGAAAGACAGATGGACAAACAGAAGGAACGTGTATCTATGTAGGAATTTATGTTTTGTATGGTGATATTAGGCGTTAATTTCATAAAAGGTTAAACATTATCATATATTTGAGAAATTTCGAAATATATTTTAATTCAAATAAGCTTCGTAAAATATTATAATTTAAATCATACCTGATGTCTGTAATTGAAGTATCCATTGGATCCAGCGACTAGAAGTGCCCAGTGCTTCCCACCATCCCTTGGTTGTTCAAATTCAAAGACATTCTTTGGTATGGCAAAACACCCTGCTATCAGGGAGAGTAATAGAGCTGTTAACTTCATGACTTGTTCCTTCTGCGCTTTCTATTACACTGACAACAAAGTTGGTAAATATCACATGATTGTCACGTGACTATGTGGGAGAAAGATGGAATATTACCGGAAATGACTGAATTGCATTCATGTTGTACCAATAACATTTAACCATAGAATTAGATTTTGCTGAGCTTCGAAGGGTATATCTTATTTCAACCAAATGAAGAATGATCAAAATCATTTTTTTATCTTAAAGCCAGAAAAAAGATGCTAATAAAAATTATGCGAGAGAAAGATGCGCGCCACTAGACTCTAGAATATAAATAGAGACTGTGCACAAGATCAGGATATAGATAGTAACTTACAACACGGTAATCAGGATTATTCCCCCTTCCGTGTGAAAAAAGGCAAGTGTGAGTTATACATGGTCTTAGATTTTATAAATGTATTTTGAAGTCACCCTAAATTTGTGCCCAGTCAGAAGATCTGAATGCCCAACGTTATCATGCAGCTATTTATTCTGTTTGAACACCTTTTATCATGTACAGAATAAATCTCGTTGACATTATATTAACTTGACAAAATTAAGTGTTTCACAAATCAAGTGTGACTTCTGAGTCGGATAGAGCAGCCTGATTTCGTTGGCACTGTCCTCGAAAATTTGATATAATTTACATGTAAAAGGTTTTCTATTTTTTTTGCAGTGTTCATAGGTGCATAGGCCTGTACAGAAAATATCAACACGTGTATGTGCAATTGCAAACAAGACAAGAGGGCCAAGATGCCCCTGTGTCGCTCACCTGAGTAAGATTGCTGTATTTTGCATGATTACATTGACTAAGTAAACTAGATTTTGATCCTACCTAAATTTCCACTCATTTCATGCAGTCATCATTCTTATCAAGTTTAGTGAAGATAATGTTGTTGTTTTTTTTTCTTTCTAAAATTTGCCCTGGTGACCTACTTTGTGACCCCATGTGACCCATTTTCAAACTCATCCGAACTTTCATGTAGACAAACATCCTGACCAAATTATATGAAGATTGGACTAAAACTTTGGCCTCTAGAGTGTTCACAAGGTTTTTAATTTTTGGTGACCTAGTTTTTTAAAACAAACTCCTGACCAATTTTGATTGGGCCAAAACTGTGGCCTCTAGAGTGTTCACAAGCAGTTGTTGAAAAAAGGCGGTCACGAAAGCTTATCCTGAGCACAAGTCCTCAGGTGAGCTAAAAAAGAACCAGGGATCCATCATCCTATTTTCATTTAGAGTCTCTGAAAAAATATAAACAAAATGCTTAAAGGGACGGCTTGAATACAATCAGCTTACTTCCGACATATAAAAAGAAGCAAATTCGAATTAACAAACGCAAAATAATGTACGTATTGATGCATAAAAACTAGTATTTAAAACATAAAATACATATACAGCCCATGAATTTCCAAAATATATTTTAAAATACTTTATAACTGTATACTATGTCACGTTTAAAACAACCTTATCAGGCAATACTTTCAATCTTTTATGTATCCTGGAGTACCAGTTCTCACCAGCATAAAAAGTTATTGCAAGAAAAATGAACAAATCAGTCCGTCAATTTTATATCAAATATATCATCAAATGCATCAATATCTTCCATTCAATTTATTAAGTTGGCAATGGTAATTTTTGACAAATTTAAAAACATAACTGTCAAAATCCAACAACAGTCAAAAATATTATTTCCAAAATGGCGTCTGGGGTTCTCGACAAGGAACCCTAAATGAGTCTGTCACAAGTATGGTGCACATATAGAGGCAATATCTATAAACAACAGTTGCAATGAAGTTCTGCGTTCTTCCTAACAGCACAGGTTGGTGTGCAAATTTTAAGATGATCCGAATGTGAACAAGGACCACTATTACACTCACAGTGTCCATTTTATTGAAGGGTGCACTCCCAGGCCCGGATTCACCGCCCACAAGCTGCTCTGGTCATAAATATTTTCTAGGCTATAAAATCCCTTGATTACATAATGGTAGTGCTGTCTAAAGGAAATCCTCATCGTGTGCACCCATACTGAACCACCGCATAACCACCTGACCAGCCAAACTCCTGGGCCCCTGCTGTTAATATGTAAATGTCGTCCATGACTGTGTGATAAGCATGAGTTTGGGGCAGACACGATCACTGATTGAGAGACATTTTCATGCCGTTTGATCTTTGAAGAAAAGTAATTACCAAAAGTTTGTATCAATTAAAACTACAAACTATTCTAGACAGATGCAGTTAAGAAATAGCATAAAAATATATAAGTATAAAATAAGCCGCAAAAAACAACTAAGTTTGACATTAAAATGTAATTGGCAACGAAACATTTTCATAAGAGCACAACACAAAGGATTCAATGAAAAAATAACTTTGAATAAACCTACACAAAGGAATTTTAGCTCACCTGAGCACGATCACTCTACGCCCGTCGTCAGTCGTCCGTCGTCAACAATTTACTTTAATCGACATCTCCTCTGAAACCGCTAGGCAGAATTTGATTAAATTTGGCAGGGATGTTCCTTGGATGAACCTTCAATAAACTTGATCCATGTGGAACTTTGGTTGCCATGGCAACAGAAAGAAAAAAATATTAACACTTTATAAATTATCTGCTTCAAAACTATTGGCCAGATTTTAAAATAATTCGGTACAGATGTTCCTTGGGTAACTCTCTACCAAGATTGCTAAAATTATTCCGATCGGGAAAAAAACATGGCCTCCAGGGGATTGGCTAATTTGCCTTATATGCATATAGTGAAATCTGTAAATGACATCTCTGAAACCGCTAGACAGAATTTGATTAAATTTGGCAGGGATGATCCTTGGGTGATGCTTCACAAAAGTTGCTAAAATTATTCCGATCTATAAAAAAACATGGCCTCCAGGGACGGGGCTAATTTGCTTTATATGTATATAGTGAAGTCTTTAAACCACATCTACTCTGAAACCACTGGACAGAATTTGATTAAATTTGGCAGGGATTATCCTTGGGTGAAGCTTCACAGAAGTTGCTAAAATTATTCCGATCCATAAAAAAATATGGCTGCTAGGTGCAGACTTATTTGCCTAAAATGTATATATTGAATCTCCTCTGAAACTGCTAGACAGAATTTGATTAAACTTTGCAGGGATTATCTCCTTCAAACTACTGGCCAGATTTCAGAATGTTTTAATACAGACAGATGTTCCTCGGGTAACCCTATACTCAGGTGAGCGATCCATGGCCATCATGGCCCTCTTGTTAATTAACTATTCTCTACATGTATACAATTATAAATCTTGCATTAAAAGCGGACTAATTAACTGCCAGGTTGATGAACTTACAGGTATGTTTTTTTGTGTGTTTTTTGTTGTTGTTGTTGTTGTTGTTGTTGTTGTTATAATGAAGAAAAAAAACAGTATTCTGCAGAGTAGATGCATAGCTATGTAAATTAATCTTCATCAGAAATAGGTTATATGTTTCTTAATGGCATCAGCTGTACTATTTCTGCATAACTTTAAAGTATTATTTTATGAAACAAATTCTAAACTAACCCCCCACCCCCACCCCTGAAATGAATGAATAAAAACACTAGGCCTTTGTATAACTATGTTCACTTTTTTAGCTCGACTATTCGAAGATTATTACAATTATGGCCCCTTTTTAACTTAGAAATTTTGGTTAAAGTTTTGCATGTAAGATACTCTCATGCTTATATCTCAGTATCCAGGCATGCAATTGATTTTAAATATCTTTAATATGTTTAGGGGTATCATACTTTCATGGTAGATAACTCTTGATAGAATTTGTAACAAATTATGGCCCTTTTTTAACTTAGAAAGTTTGGTTAACGTTTTGCATGCAAGGTACATTCATGCTAATATCTCAGTATCCAGACATGCAATTGATTTGAAACATCTTTAATACATTTAGGGGTATCATACTATCAAAGGAGATAACTTTTGATGGAATATTTTACAAGTTTTGGCCCTTTTTTTACTTCGAAATTTTGGTTAAAGTTTTGCATGCAAGTTACTTTCATGCTAATTTCTCAGTATCCAGACATGCAATTGATTTGAAACATCTTAAATATGTTTAGGGGTATCGTACTTTTATGGTAGATAACTCTTGATAGAATATGTTACAAATTATGGTCCCTTTTTAACTTAGAAATTTTGGTTCAAGTATTGCATGCAAGGTACTTTCATGCTGCTAATATCTCAGTATCCAGGCATGGGGTTGATTTGAAACATCTTTAATACATTTAGGGGTAGCATACTATCAAGGTAAATAACCTTTTGATGGAATATATTACAAGTTATGGCCCCTTTTTTAACTTCAAAATTTTGGTTAAAGTTTTGCATGCAAGGTACTTTCATGCTTTTATCTTAGAGTCCAGGCATGGGATTGATTCGAAACATCTTTAATGTGTTTAGGGGTATCATACTATAAAGGAAGATAACACTTGGTGGAATATATTAAAAATTATGGCCCCCTTTTATCTTAAAATTTTGGTTAAATTTTTGCATTCAAGCTACTATCCAGCTTATATCTCAGATATTGCTTGTGGAATTGACTAGAAAGTTAAGAAGTGTCTTCAGGGGCATCAGAAAACCAAGGAGGATTACTTTTGGACTGAATTTTATGCAAATTATGGCCCTTTCCTTGCTTGGATTTTTGGTTAAAGTGTTATTATGCTTATGTCTCAGTAACTTGGCATGGAATTGATTTTAGACTTCATGAAAATATTAAGGGGTATCAGATTATCACGGTTTATCATTTTTGACTATTATTATGTACAGGTATGTGAAGGGCAAGAATTGAAATAGATTTCATTTGATTTACCAACAAGCATTTTGAATAGTCGAGCAATGTTACTGATAAGTCACTGAATACGAAATACTAATGCACAGAAAATACAATTTAAATATTTTGTCATTGTCTCCCAACCCCACTTTATATATTTTTTTGCATTTACTTATTTTTTAATTTATTTTTTTATCCCGGCCTGTAAATACAACTGTAATCAAATACAATTGCACAAAAACATGGCTTTGCGCAGGTCAAAGATAAAACTATATCGCTTAAGGCTCGATCCCACTAGGCATTTTTTGCCTCGTGGATGTACCGGTACTCTCGATGGAAATTAATGAGCTTTGGGAGGTGTCTGGAACAAGTTCCCCGTTATCACGGGAAGATTTCGGAAGCGTCGCGAGACGTATAGAGTCATCGGGAGGCTTTGGGAGAACTGGGAAAAAAATCATTGCTTGCATTGAACTTCCCGATGTTTTATCGGGAAAACAGCTTCGGTGATAATAAATGCTTCGGTGATAAATAAAAACACTTTCACCTTTATCCCTAGATATCCTTCAGAATGCATTTCAATCATACTAAAAACATTTGATGTCGGATTCCGTCCCTTACTAAGTTTTAATATACAGTACCGGAAAACACGCACACACACACATAAAAAAAAATCGTACATATTTTTGATGATCAAGATTTTAGTGAAAATGACAATTCTACGGTTCTAGTTTCAGTGGTTTTTACCATAGTGATAAAATTAGCGGTAAATCTATGTCTCTTTATTCTTCAGCTAACATATTTTCAAATTAAATATAATACCCATGACATGAATGATCGATGTACAGTGTAACATTTGAAATCATTGTTTTGTTTTCTTCAGTTGGGTACACACGAATGCTGTCGACGGTTAAATAATGGCAGCTACTGAATTCAAAATAGTGTAAGTACAATGTATAATAAAAGTTTACATGCAACATTCAGTATCAATAGAAATATGGCGAGGTCGACTCGGGACGTTAAACTCAACAACCGAACACCAGCATGTAGATTTGGTGTTCGGGAAGTGCTCATTGATTTACGTCACATTTCAGAGTGAAAAGGTCTCTGTATAGGATTAAGGTATTTGGTGAGTTACATACAATATCATCTTGAACTAGCTGCAACAACGAGTTTATATCGTGTTTACTAATTCTGTCACTTGCACGCCTTATTTATTCAAGGTGTGAAATGTATAAAAGTACACTTAAAGAAAATTGAAGCACCGCAATGTCACGTGTGATTTCCATTTGTTTTAGAAATGTTAATATGTCCTTTCTTTATGTGTATGCAACTTAAAATACAAACATATATCCGTGAACGGGAAAACTGGTACTGCTTGACTCTCAGCATGACTGGTTGCGGTATCATGCCCTTGGTAAGACAGCACTATATCTGTCTCATGCAGGCTAAGTCTGGTTTCATACTGGTTTTATTGGTGAAGCTCTTGATATGTCTTTAGCGGGAAAGAGTTAAATAATATAACATATAACTGCTGGAATAATTTCGCTAGACGTTAAACACGAGCTAGCAGTGTGTGTGTGTGTGTGTGTGAAGAATGACGGCGGTTGCTTATGAAATATGTTTGTTGATAAATAAAAAAAAATGCATAATTATACATTAGACACTTGATTTAAGTTGTATGGAATGTCATTATACTCTTATATATATATATATATATATATATATATATATATATATATATATATATCATTTTATGTTTCTATGTTTCATTTTCTAACAAATTGTAAGTAAAAAATAAAATCATTTATCCATATAAATACGCAAATCCAAAGCTAACTATAACTCGGTGTTTGAAAGGACAGTCATCAAATATGCATATCTATACATATACCAGTAACTTTGTTGATTATACTTTTGTGTACATTTTTTAGACCTGTCTAAATGGTTAATTATTTATACATGACTATTCTCAGTCCGATGGAGATCCCCTACCAACAGAAGACTATAGAAGCTGTATGTACCACAGCGGCAGATACATCGGTACCCCGACCCCATGTCGGGATTATCCTTACCCACGGAGCAGGCGGGGACATGCATCTGCCCCAGTTGGAAAAACTGGCTCGAAACCTGGCGGCCCGTGGGTTCCACGTTGTGCGGTTCACGTGCAAGGGATTGAACTTGGGATACAGGGTCAAGGTTTTCACGACCGTACTGGTGAGACAGTGGTTTCAGTACTGCATGGTATAATAATAATAATAATAAATCCCTGAGCAAATGCTTATAACTAAAACTTTTTTTAATTTTTTCATAGATTACGAATAAAGTTATCACAACTTATATAGATTGAGTGGCGGTTTGTTTGGTCTTTCTGTTTGAAGAGACCAAATGAAGCGATTGGTCGGGCGAACGCCATACCACCTTCAGATTATGGTTTAAATGACAATGGATATCAGTATTCCATTAAAAACATTAAAAAATAAATGAATAAATGAGACCTGATTCTGTATATAAAATAACTCGTTTATTTTTTTATCTTTCGTTGCAGAAATATGTTAGAGATACATTTGAAGATTTAAATGGCTGTTTTCTTGGAGGTAAGCTTTTTTATATATAATAGACCAGTTCACCAGAAGATCAGCATTTCCCGGTACAATTCACCGATTTAAATTGACCTATCATTGACTAGGGAAAGATTCTCAAGTGTATATTTATTTCCCATTGAACATTGTATGGAATTATGATGTGTTCTAGGTGAGCTATTGTGATCACCCTTCATCTCTAAAACCGCAGGGTAGAAATTAATGAAACTTGGCACGATTGCTCCATAAAAGTTGCTAAATAAGCTTGATTCATGCAGAACTCTTGTTGCCATAGCAACCAACAGAATTTTAGTATAAAAATACATATTTTCGCATCTGAAACCAGTTGTCAGAAATTAATTTAATTTAGCACCATCCATAATGCTAAAATAAGTTGATCCCTTGGAAATTGAGTCCCCATTGGGAGTTGGCTAGTTTCAATGTATACTCTATATGGAACATTTTTAAATTATTCTTCTATGAAACCATTTGTCATAATCTAATGTCAACTCCTGACTAACTACCATTATACAAAGATAAAATTGATCCCTTGAAAAATGAGGTTTTTTCCAAACCAATTTTTCAAATTTGTTCATGCGCACCTCATAGCTCTATACCTTAATTGCTAATAAAATGTTGATCCTTTGAAAATTGAGGTCCCATAGGGGGATCGACTAGTTTCCTTATATACTCTATATAGAAAATATTGAAAAATATTCTTCTCTGTAACTAATTCTTGTTTTGCACTTATTATATATCATTTTTGATCCCATGAAAATTGAGGCCTCCAGACAAATAAGTAACTTATGAATTCTCGTATCTGAAAGAATCTGGCACGAATTCCATCAACAATACTTAGTGCTAAGGCAAAAAAAAAAAAAAGTTCCGTTTCTGGTCGCCCGACCGACCCTCTTTTTTAACGACCGACCCTGAAGTTTGTTTTTACCTTTCCGCATTTAAAAAAGATATTTCCTTTTTTTTACCTTTCATTAAATAAATAAATAAATAAATAGATAAAATCCCGACCTACCGACCCTCTTTTTTATTTGCTGGAGACCAGAAACGGGACTATTTTTTTTTTGTCCTAAGTAATACTTAAATATTTAAGGGTCTTGTTTCTGTAAAGAAAGAACCCGAATTTTTCATTTCTGAACAAAAAATGTTAGTTATTAAGGTAATAATTCATGTCAGCTAAGTCATATATACTTGAATATTTCATAAAAAAGGAATAGCAGAATGTGTTTCTACCTAGTTTAAGAATTCAAGTGCAACTTAGTGCTAAGTATTGTCGGTAGGATTCGAGCCTTTTTCTTGCTGAAGGAAAGCACGTAAAATCAAGTGACTTGAATGTTAAATAAGCTTATGAACTTTGATGAACAAACTAAGCCATCAGGCACTCTTGTTAATATATATTGGATTTCTCATAGGGCCTTTTTGTGTTTCCATATTGTTAAAGTACAAAAAAGGATGAACAAGTTAGTGTGAAATATGCACAAGTCAGGGCGTCTTGTTTTGCTTTATTTTACATTTGAATAATCATTATTATTTTCAAGGTCGATCAATGGGTTCACGTGCCGCGGTTGGAGCATGTAACTCTCTGTTGGACCCGGAACTGACAGAGTACGTGAGGGGCGTGATATGTGTCTCCTACCCTCTGCATACTAAAAACAACACGTCAGAACTCAGAAGCCAACCTCTTTTTGATCTTGTAAAGCCGGTCGCCTTCATAAGTGGATCAAATGACGAGATGTGCGAGAAAACCAAGTTACTGGAAGTTTTAAGGGATGTGAAACATGCTGAAGCAAAATGGATTGAGGGTGCAGATCATGGTCTAAAAGTTAAGGGTGTTACCGAAGAAGAGCTGGTAGCACAGGTTGGAGAACTTATTGTTGACTGGTCTAAAGGCGTTCTGAAGGGGCCAAGTAAGGAGATGAGGAAGAGTGAAGATAGTGATGGTATTGTTAAAAGGGGCAAGAAAAGGAAAAGATAAACGAGTTATTTTTAACAGCAAAACATAATATCTACATGTTAAAGGGATAGCAATTCGAAATCAATTGAAGAAATTGTTTGAAGCGAGAGAGAAATAAATTACTTGATGTTAGGTCTTGAAATGTTATTATAAAAAAGTTTTATATCAGTGTTTGTGTTATATAAATATCCTGGTTAAGTGATCAAGAATATTTTTATAATCTTGATAAATTGGGATTAATTTAAATTTACCCATATTCAATTATTCCAGCGATGTGAGCTTTCACGAACATTCTTAGAAAATCAGGATGTCTCACTTGACTATTTGAGTTTACCGTCGCTTCGACAGTATTTCAGTCATATAGAGACATTCAGCTAATTACAGGTGGAGTAAGGCCCCGTTGCACTGAGGTTTCCGGGTAGAACCACCGACCTACCGCAAGCCAGCTGGTAGGCTTCCTCACATGAAAATCCGAATGACCCTGCTGGGATTCAAACCCACGCGGTGAGGGGCTGAGTGAGTGTTAAAGTCAGCGACTTTACCCTCTCTGCCATGGAGGCCCCCAAATCAGTATGTAGAAGAACGTAAATGTTACTGAATATTGTAATATGATTCAGCAACTGTTGTCTTGATTTTTAACTTATTTTTTTTTATTTTGAGAACCCCGTGCCAGTGACGTCATTTTGCACACCTGCATCTGCCAGCTCCACTGTATGTGCGTGTTTGTGTGTGCGTGTGTGTGTGTGTATGTGAGAGAGAGAAATGTGTAGAAATGGTTTACATAGTTTATGCTCTCAACAAACAATTTCATAACGAGGCTGATAAACAGTTGATATCTAGGTATCCCCCGATAATTAGATTTTTACATAGTAGATTGTTTTGTCAGTTTCCTTCCCAAATAATTGCATAGTTTGTAGTGGTCCATCGAGAAATCTCACATTTTGTACTACACCCCAGTTTTACTGCTGTACACCTCTCTTTTTATAATGACCGAATATTTGCGTTTGTAGAATCAACAGATTATTGTTATTACTCTCTCTCTCTCTCTCTCTCTCTCCTGCTTGCCTCACTGTGTAGTGTGTACCAACATGTCCTGGAACTACCCTTATATGTACGAAGCAAAAGGGAGCTATACCAGTTCCATTTTTAACCACTTTGTCATGTCGCTACCGGGTATCGAACCCATGACCTCCTGTTTATGGGGCGGACGCTCTGTTCACTTGGCCACTAATTAACACACAAATTTGGATTTCTTACGCTAGACAAATGTATACTTATATGATAGATAAAAAATAGTTAAATAGTATAAAATGTTACTAAAATGTGACGATGCGTCTTCACAGGTATAAATATAATCTCTGACAACCGCGTCAGGGAGTCGACTCTTTGGCTCAGTGGTTAGAGCATTAATTGAACTTGCACGTCGGCGAACCAGGTTCGATCCTGGGCCGGCTCGAGTTTGTTACATTGGCGGAAGCGGTGGGATAATGTCAACTGCCAGACCGGAGTTGCCTTACCTATATGTTTCCCAGGCCAAGTCTCTGGTCGAGACTTCTCGGAGGGGAAAGTAATGTGACAATGCGTCGTCACAGGTATAAATACAATTTCTGACAACTTCGTCAAAGAGTCGTCTCTTTCATGGGGTCAGTTGGTAGAGCATTGGACTCCCACGCCGACGGACAGGGTTGAGTTTGTTACACTCAGTTACTTAAATTTAGTAGTGTTTATAGCTGATTATTGGTAAATTATCAAGGTACACATACTAGACTCACATTGGGGTTCAAAGAATTACTACAAAATTGTATTTTTATTTAAAAACAAACAAACAAAAAAGCAGTTTTGAAATACCCTACTGTTTTGGATGCCCTTTAAATCCATGTTTCCTCATTAAAGATAATTTTAAAGATTCTGAAAATGAAACAGCTGAGAAATGCTCTATAGATAGATGGGGACATCAACTATAGAACAGTCTCGAACTGCATGATCTATTCGCGCAAAGTTAAAACACAGGTCCAAGATGCTGTGATATGACGACAACAACTGACCCCCCCCCCCACCCCCCTCGCAATAAAGAATCTTTATCGTACACCTTTATACAATGTATCTTGCAGTATGTGACTCATAAATAAAGACAAAGATTTTATTATCATTATTATTTTTACAAACACGTATCTTTAACCTTATCTTGCACCTGTGAGTAATATTAAAATACTCAAGGCCGAATTTCATCCTTCTTGTTTCTCTATTAAAATACCAAAATATTTTCGTTTCTTAACAAATATTGTTAATCATATAAGTAATAATGGTTGTCAACTTAGTCATGCACTTGAATAGTTCGTAAAACAGGAACGATTGAATGGTTTCTTTATACGTAAATTGAAAATATTACTTTGCGCTAAGTATTGCCTATATCCTAGATCACCCTTAACACGTTGTGGTTAAGGTACGTCTTTATAAACTTGAAGAAATTAAGGATAAAGCAATTTCTTAAATTAAATTTAAGAAAGGTATATTGAATACCACCCCGAGATATTAAGGAAAGAACCAGTAAAGAATCAAAATTCTCATGAACATTAGTGAACGCTGAAAAAAGTTACAAAAATGTCCTTAAAGATTGAATACAAAAAATAATAAACACACGGTAGAGCCAACATACAATATTTTGCTGAAAAGCAGCGGGGATTTAAAACGAATGTGGCGGTGCCTGGGAGACTACACAAAAGGATGTCCTTCTTCTGAGAATTATTTTTAAAACAAACCTTACATAAATATACATTGCTCCTCGCGTGCTCATGAATTCACACATTTCGATTTGAATATATCAACGTGATAGGCGTTTGTTATGATTTAAACGAGGAGTCGGTGTAACTTCCGCAAGTGTATATAACAGCCAGGGCATGTGCAGAAAAAAACTCTGAATATATCCCCAATTTCTTGAAGCTATTGAAGATCATACTAAATCTCAAACTCGGCAATGTCTTTTTTCACTCACTTGTGCTATAACAATCCGTTATACACGAACTTAAGCTTGAGCTTGATTTTGGAGAGAGAATATTTTTAAAGAACATCACTCAAATATCAGCTTAAATTCAAGTTGAGCAGATACATGAGTATAAGATTAAGACCGTTCTTACGTATTTTTCGAGAACACAGGAAATGGTTTCATTAAAAATGACATTTTGAATATTATGGTACTTAAACTTTTTTTTTTTCGTTTATGATAATCCAAACCCCCGATACTTAACTCCAGTAAGAACATTACTCGCAATGTACTGTTCAAATCCCCCCAGGTAGACTAAGCCGCTGTATTTTTTTTTTTATGTATTTGTATGAAATATGACTAACATCTGTTGTCACGGAACCAAGTACCGTAATGGCTGTTCAGAGGAAAAATAAAAAAAAGGTGAAGTAACAGTTTGTATGGTAAATCTATTTTCGATTTGAAACAGCCTGTCGTTTACACGTGCATTTCAAAACTCGCAGCTCAAGCCAAAAAAGACATTTGACTCCATTGGGGATTTTAAAAGCACGCTTGATTTTGGTCAAAATGCAGTAATGTAGTGCTGTTGTATTTCTTTGTGATTTTTGATAAGGCATTGTGGGCGAAAATTCATAAAAAAGTTTGGTTATCTGTGTGTTTAACATTACTCCCAATAATGGAGCTTTTACAGTGGTATAAAAGATTACTTGCAGTTTGATTCGATGGTAAAACCATCTGAGATATTCTGATAACATAAATGTTCAGATACAATATTGCAAAGACTTATTGGGCAAACGATTATATCTTCTTCTTCCGTTCTTTTTACTGCCCACATTCAACATATTGAATATACTGGCAAGGAACGCGCATGGTTAAAAACAGGATAAAAACAGTGGTTAGTGATTTAGTATGTGAATGATGACACTCGAGTTTTGAATATCTCGAGCGACTCAGATGAGGCTATATCCGGCGGCAATTTGTTCCAGTCTCTGGTGGTGTTTACGAAAAATGACCATTTTCTACATGGTTTTAGGAGAATGAGGTAGACTGCCTCTTTGTGTTGAAAACTCGAGTCTTATAACTTTTACAGATATCCGAAAAATTGTTAATATAAAATTGGGTGAAACAATCATCCGGGAGTTACCTCTGTTAAAAACTTGTTATATCTCTATACATATATGTATACAGAATCCCTTGATAAAAAAATGGATAGAAAATGTTAGTTTATCTCCTCGATGTGATACATATAAGCATATAAAGTCAACTTTGGATCCTGTAAAATAATCTTCCGTGAAAGGTTTGTTTTTTTTTTTTTTTTTTTTGCATTTGAACATTCCTTCTTTATAAGGTACCATTTGATTTTTTACAAGAAGGTTATGTATAACCGCAGTCTTGTCTCCTTTGGGAAAAAATGTCGTAAAATCATTCATTTGATTTGAGATGAAATTTCGTTGAATTTGCAACAAAGGCCACTCAGCAGCGTATTAAATTTTAGAAGCATTACGATAAGGATATTTTCCCGCAGCAGTTACTTCCCTTGTACAGTAATGTTCCGAATGGCAAATATGGCGGCGCCCATTGAAATGTTTTGATTACGATATGACAACGAATTTTGTTTTCATTCTAAAAGCACAAATTAAAGTTTAGATACTGAAAATGGAATGCAATGATTATATTCATTTACAGGGTTACGAGAATAGTGATGACGAGGCAATTGACAGCAGGTACAGTGAAATGTATTTTACTTGAAAACTTAAAAAGATCTTTATGTCAAACCCCTCACGAGGACTTAGATATTTTATGTATCCATACAAATTCAACTGTTGGTCGAATCTTTGACATTACCTTTCAGTCCCAGGACAGTTGAAACCAATGGGGAATTTATGACAAGAAATATATTTGACCTATTGGACCACAGGATCCTGATATTCAGTCAAAAACAAAACACACACACACACACAAACACACACACATTTAGAAAAATCGACCTCTATTTTTTTTTATGCGCAAACATGTCTAACTGCATGTATGTGTCAATGATAATAGTGGATCATGCTGAAAGAGAACTTATTTTAAAAGATGTTTCAAGCCTTACTGATCAAAGACTTACAACCAAGAGATGCGCTACTCAGTGAGATATTGTAAATTCTTGGCACAAAGTCTTGGAGGTGCAAGTTAGAATGAGAGTAATTATTCAACCCTAACACATACTGGGCCTTTAAATTAGCTTCTAAAGCTGCCTGAAAATGTATGTGTGTTATTTTACTTTCACTTTATACTGATATCTTTCCTAAGTATAGGAAATTTTATTGCACCAAAATTGGACAACAAATTAGAAAGTTTTGTTATAAATCCTCAAGGACTTGTTTCTGTTGTGGCTACTATAATATTTACTAAAAAAATGCATTCACGCTTCACACATTATTAAAGATTATCTGCTTACCAAATGAATATATAGCTGTTTAAAAAATACACAATAAACTATAACAGTTTTTTTTTTTTTTTTAAATTCAAAATGACGTCTGCACTTTTTGCAGTTGTGGTCAGAGTATGCAAGAGTTCCTTCATAAGCTTATTTATGTTGTGCATCTTTTGGTTTTAGGTCTTTGATTTAGATCTACGTGAAAGAATTATGACACTGAAAGAAATGAGAATGTGTGTGGCATTTGTGCTATCTTGCAAAGCTTTTATGGCAGTGTGTTAGAGTGTCTGATTTGTATACAGAGAGTCCAGAGTTTGATTCATGCTCGGACAGTAGGATTTTATTTAGTATCATAACATGTATGTGATATCTTAGAGGAGATCAGGTCGAATTCCATCAGCAATTTTTAGCACTAAGTAAATCTTAAATACTTAAGGGTGAATTCTCTAATAAAAAAACCCAAAGGTTTAATTTCTTATCAATTATTTTTAGTTATTAAGGTAATAATTAATTTCAATTTATTCATGTACATGTATTTGAATATTTCATAAAATAGTAATGGTGGAATGTGTATCTACCTTGTTTAAGAATTGAAGTATCACTTAGAGCTAAGTATTGTCGGTGGAATTTTTTTATGAATTTGCTGAAAATGTAACAACCATTAAATATTTTTCCTCTTAATTTTTGTGTCAGTTCCGAGGATGAGATTGATATCTTGCTTCATGGGACTCCAGAACAGAAAAGGAAACTTTGTCAAGCTAAACACAAACAAGACAATGCTTCATCAAGTGAAGATGAGTTTGAGCGAGAGATGAACGAGCTGTTAAATGGCACAGTGAAGGCCCTGGAGAAAAGGCGTGGATCAGTCTCAGGTTTGTTGGACTATGATACAATTTATAATTCAGGATATTTACAACAGGTTCCAGTTGCTGAGTTGTTAAGGAATCTGCCTCATAACAGAAAAGTTATGTGCCCTTTAAAGTGTATAATACTAAAAAATGGGTTGAAGCCACTGCCATATTTTGGTAAAGCCACTGATTTATTATAGATTTACTTATGGATATGTTCATTTATCTTCTATTACTGATAATAGAATAAGTTATTGAGCTCAAAACTTATTTTATTTTTTTTTCTCCATTTTTTTTTAAATTCAAAGTCCCCAAATAATTGAAGAATTATCAGATGTCAAACCCATATAAACAACATGTATCAGGAAAATTACTTAAGAAATCCCTTCATTAAAATAATTACCGGTAAAGACTGCCATTTAATACTGGCAAATGCTGTGCAACATATCACAATATATATTCATGTGACCTAGTTCAGTACAGACTTTTTGTACTGTTCTGAGTGATTAGAGAATCCTCTGAGTGGTTAGAGCATCTGGCTCAGGAGCAGGAGATCATGGGTTTGATACCCCACAGTATAGCAGCACTACAGTTGAACTTATATTATCAGTCACCTTTATTAAGCAGTCAACCTACATTTAGCAGTCAGTTTTTTTTTTACTTTTTTTTTTTTAATTTGTTTAACCAGCATTTAGCAGTCACCTCTTTTAAACAGTCACTTTCTCTTGTTCCCTTGACTGACCGCTTATGACAGGTTTGACTGTATATCTGTCTCAAGTAGACATAGTCTACAAATAATTGAAATACTGTCGGTAAGATGTTTAACCTACAAACACAGACTTCTGTTTTTCAGATGCTGGCTCATCAGGAGCATGTCAGGCTGGAAATTCTGGACAAAGTGAAGCACCTCAGAAGTTTGAGGATGATGTTTACTTTGACTCAGATGAGGAGGAAATGGTTACAAAAGGCCAGTTTTATTAAGTATTAGAAACTTAACTCTTGTAAAATAGTTGTATTTTTTCTTAAGGGGGTGGGATGGGGGGCAAGTTTCTTAAGGGGATGAGGGGTGGGGGCAACTGTTAAACTTTTATTGAGCATTTTTTTGGAGGACCTAGTTCTTAGTATTGCATGTATGAAGATGTCCACTTGTCTGTTTTTCAAAGAAAAGAAGTTGAAGTATTGTCAACACTCTGGTGTTGTCAACATTGTTATAGTCACCATAACTTCTAAACTATTAAACCTTCTACTCTCAAACTTCACATTTTTTTTTTATTATCAAAAGGGCTACACTCTCATCAAGAATTTTAACTCTTATGTCCATTTTGACTATATAACCTCCATTTTGGGGGCGGGTTTTCATTGAAAAATATTGTCCTTTTAATTGATGATGTCCGGGCGGGTGTCGTTAGGCATTGTTGAGCTTCCGCTCAGGTTGACCTTTTTTTTAAAACTGCTGTAACTTCTATATTTGGACAGTTGCCTAAGTGGATGGACCTTTACATCATGCAGTTGACCTTGACCTTTATCTGTTATAATTTCTATGTGCTTCATTGGATTGCTTCAATATTTGGACAGTTGCTCTTCATTATGCAGTTGACATTGACCTTTGATCTAATTTTGATAAAAAAGCCCCCCAAAGAAACAGCCCATAATACCATCTGGTCATGATTTAAATAATGAAATGAAAAACTTTAACCTTGGCCATAAATACTGAACTATTAAACCTTCTGTCATCAAATTTCACATACTTTACAACCAAAATGCTGCTCTCATTAGGGGCCATAATTCTTAGGTCCATTTTGACCAAATTTACATCCCCTGTTTAAGACAAAACAAACAAAATGAGCATAAAATCCGCATGGTGGGTTTTAGCTCACCTGAGCACAACGTGCTCATGGTGAGCTTTTGTGATCATCCGTCGTTGTCCATCGTGTGTCATGTGTCGTCAATAATTTGCTTTAAACGACATCTCCTCTGAAACTGCTGAACAGAATTTTATTAAACTTGGCAAGGATGATCCTTGGGTGAACCTTCACAAAAGTTGCTAAAATAAAATTGGTCCATGTAGAACTGTGGTTGCCATGGCAACAGAAAGAAAAAAAATATGAAAACTTTAAAAATCATCTCCTTCAAAACTACTGGCTAGATTTCAAAATGTTTTGGTACAGATGTTCCTTGGGTAACTATCTACCAAGATTGCTAAAATTATTCTGATCGAGTAAAAAAAAATGGCCCCCAGGGGCAGGGCTAATTTGCCTTATATGTACATAGTGAAATCTTTAAATGACATCTCCTCTGAAACTGCTGGGCAGAATTTTATTAAACTTGGAAGGGATGATCCTTGGGTGAAGCTTCACAAAAGTTGCTAAAATGTTTCCAGTCCGTAAAAAAAACATGGCCACCAAGGACAGGGCTAATTTGCCTTATATGTATATAGTGAAATCTTTAAGCGACATCTCTGAAACTTGGGTGAAGCTTCACAGAAGTTGCTAAAATTATTCTGATCCAAAAAAAAAAACATGGCTGCCAGAAGCGTGGCTAATTTGCCTTATATGTATATAGTGAAATCTTAAAAGGACATCTCCTCTGAAATCACTTGGCAGAATTTGATTAAATTTAGCAGGAATGGTCATTGGGTGATGCTTCACAAAAGTTTCTAAAATTATTCCAATCGGTAAAAACAACATGGCCGCCATGGGCGGGGCTAATTTGCCGTATATGTGTATAATGAAATCTCCTATGAAACAGCGGACCGATTTTGATTTAATTAGGCAGGGATGATCCTTGGGTGTAGCTTCACAAAAGTTGCTAAAATTATTCTGATCCATAAAAAAATATGGCTGCAAGGGGCAGGAATTATTTGTCTTAGATGTATATTTTGAATCTCCTCTGAAACTGCAAGACAGAATTAGATTAAACTATACAGGGATCATCTCCTTCAAAACTACTGGCCAGATTTCAAAATGTTTTAACCCTTTCCCTCATAGAGAACACCATGAAAAGACCTATGCGAACAGCATAAAACCAGATCAGCCTGCGAGTAACTCGCAGGCTGGTCAGGTTTTATGATGTTCGCTGCTCCTCAGTGGTCTGGAAATGAGGACTTTATAATTAAATTTGGTAAGGTTTAACTGTGGTTTTCTGCAGATCAGGTTTTATGTGGTACCTATTGAGTGCGTCAAAATGAGTCTATATGAGGGAAAGGGTTAATACAGACTGATGTTCCTTGGGTAACCCTATACTCAGGTGAGCGATCCAGGGCCATCATGGCCCTCTTGTTTATGATGCATTGTAATTGCATTTCTTTCGGATACATTTTGAATATATGATACCTATTTGATGAATATCATATTATTAAAGATTTGGTTAAAAGACTCTTATATCATTCTCCAGCGTGTGATATCAGTTGAGATTTCAGTCCAGTCAAAATTTCTAACCTTCTTTTGTTTTTCAGGTGATGCAGCTATAAAGCGAAAGTTAACAAATGAAGAACTCTTCTACGACCCGGATATTGACACTAACAATGAAAAGTGGATGGAGGATCAAAGACGGTCCTACCTCCCAAATGCTTCTGTTGATCAGAAAAAAGTAAAACCCCTGCCAAACAGTGATGCAGTTTTGAATTGTCCAGCATGCATGACCACATTATGTCTTGATTGTCAAAGGTGAGAGACTGCATTTTTGTAGTTTGCTTTTTTGTTTTGAAATATCACCAAAAATATTTTGGAACTGCCTATAATTATAAGAATTAAGTATAGGGATTCTTCACTATTACGTCTTTAGAAAGTCAAAGTTAAGAGACTGAATTATTAGTTTCTTTGTTTGATTAAAGATACAAATAAATATATCTTTGACAGTCAAATGAGTACTGTCTTCGTATGACATAGCCATATCACACTGAAGGCAAAAACATGCAAATGCATTCAGTCCCATTTTCCATTTAAAAGCCAGAGAAAGTTTGTATGCTTAGTGTTATATCTAGCTCACTAGAGTGATCGTAGTCCAGAGAGGCGGGGATAATGCTCTTCTAATGCTAGTCTGGGTCTAGAATTCGCATTGGTATTTATACATGAACTGCAGTAGTGTCACAATTTGACAGTCTCCCAGTAGCAGAGAAGCTCATTTACTGTAATACTCTATTAATTTTCTTATACAAACTGGAATAACAGACCTTCTCTGTTAGCTTATTTTGCAATGCATGTAATGTGACTTAAAATGAAGATGTCTCTGTCTCCATACATAATTAAGGAATATAATAAACCTGGTACTGGTTAAGTTTTTATGATGTGAAAATGACAATACCGAATATCCAAATAAGCGGGAAAAATTATTAATGAAAATGAATAAAATTGTTTGACGTAAGCCAGTGAAGTTCAGCTCCTTGGTTAATCTAATATGAATATGGCAAATAAAAAAATGTTGTTAGGCCCTCACAGCTACATTTTGATCAATTTGATGAAGGAAATCATTAATACAGTTCCAAGTTGCAAGTCACACTTTCTCCTTTACTGTTTCAGTTTATGCTTAACACAACATTAGGACTCTCAGTCTTTTAAATTTGTTTTTTTCAGTGTTTAGCAAGTTCTAATTGAAAAATGACATGCATCCTTTATTTATATTTAGTAGTTACTGTAAAGTTCTTTTGATTTGATTTTATTCTTAATTTCCTTTAAGGCATTTAATGACAAAGTGAAATTTGGAAGTTTTCATACTTTTTAAACTTCATCTTGAAACTGGTCGTGAGCAACTGGTGTATTTTGGTTTAATTTCAGGCATGACATTTACAACAACCAGTACCGAGCTATGTTTGTCAGGAGTTGTGTTGTTGACAAATCTGAGATTCTCAAATATCCGAAAGTCGAAAAGAAACGAACTGGTAAAAGCAAGAAGAAACAGAAGTTCATTCCAGACCCTGGGGATGATGAGGAGTTCAATCCTGTGAAATGTGAGGAGTGTAACACTGTGGTAGCCGTGTTTGATAAAGAGGAGGTGTATCATTTCTTTAATGTCCTAGCAAGTTACTGACCTATAAAAGTCTTGATTCTCTTTACGATTGAGCAGCCTAAAATATGACTTTTAGTTTCATTATACTTTACCCCAGTGGACACCCGAGGATCACTTCCTTTTCTCTCCATCAACTTTGGAGTTCAGGATGTCACTCTGCGATATTGGATATATAATTATATAGGATATTACTACATGTGTGTACAAGTGTTTAGACTGGTAAATGCCAGGCAGGACAACATTATCCAGCATCCAATCAATGGAGAGTGACGTTATCCAGCATCCAATCAATGGAGAGTCACGTTATCCAGCATCCAATCAATGGAGAGTAGTGTCATCAGCAGCCATGGGTTATCAGATATTCAATCGCTGTTGAGAGCTGTTAACATTTTTAGAACCGGATTAGACCTTAAGTTAATCCTCAGCTGATTGGTTTCTATTTCTGATGGATCAGGAAAGATTGTAGGGTATTTTCATGGTTATCTAGATTAAAACAGGTTTCAAAGATAGCTTAGTGCTGCCTGTCCCCAAGTGAAAGGACAGAGTTTATAGTTGATGTTCTAATACACCGATTGTCTGATGGCTACAAATTAAGGAGAAAACGCACATTGGTTTTTTTTGTTTTTTTTCAGGATTACATAAATGTGATTAGTCAGAGTCAGGATTATTTCTACGAGGTCATTGCTTCAATATTATATTGTATTGTTCATAGTTATCAGGGATAATTATGTTATAAAAGTATTGCTCTTATGTTTTTTAAGAGTGTTTGCTCTCTTTTTTTCAGTGAAAGAAACAACAAAAGATTTCATCTTTGTCTAATACTAATATAAAATGAAACTTGAGGTTAAAACTGAAAACTTTTTGTTAGGTTTGTAAACTTTTAAGCCAGTAGAAATCAACAAATGACATAATGTCATAATTGAAAAATTTACATTTCAGTTGTTTGTATAACAGTCATTGTAAAAATAGTTTGATGAGCAGCAGTAGCCACTATGAAATATTTAGTGTGATGTCTTGTGACATCATGACGGATTGATAACACTATTTTATTAAGTAAGTCGAGTCTGCTTGCGACATTTTGTCCCTCTTTCTTGAAAACTTAAATCTAAGTTTCTTTTACACAAAAATAACTAAAAAAGTTTGATTCAAGTCAGAATACATTTTTTTAAAAAAAAATTTTATTATCTTATATGACAAATTGACAATAAACATTTCATGTGATTATTGACAATTTCAGTCATTTTCACATTGAATGCTTAAAGTTATGCCTTAATTTAGATGTGCATTCGATGATTTAATCATTTGTGTTTATTTATTTACTGTCATTTTAAAAACCATGGATTTATGGTATAAAATAAATAGTGGACAATGGGTGGGGACCAGACATTATCATAAGTTACATTTGGGACCTAATTAACCAAATTTTGCACTTTCCCAATACATTATGTACTCTAATACCTCTTAACATTTAATATCAATTTCAGCTAAAATGTAGATATTTCCTTTTTTGTTCTACACAAAATTATCACTGCAGCAAGAATAACACAGAGGCAATAAACGGCCAAAGGCAAATTCATTAAGGTGTCATTGTATAAAGTATGGTTTTAAATATGAGGAAGCCATTTTGCTCTTGCAAATGTCAAGGATGATGATCTTTTGTAAAAATGTATAGAAAAAAATATATATATATAGCTTTGTGCTCAGTAATAACGCAAAATTGTGGTAGTAATAGAAGAAAATGAATTCAAAACACGATGTCTTTAGAAGTTATTGCAATGTCTACAGACATAATATGTCCAATCATTCAACCAGCTTATAACAACTGGGAAGTTACAACTGCAGCTGTTCTGTAAAGTTTGTACTGCTTAACATTTCCATGCACATTGCAAAGTATAGATATCCTATTAAGGCTGAGGTATAATTGTCCACTGTAAAAACATATTTCAGGGTGAAAAAAGGTTAGAATTGGTTTATGTGTCAATATCATGTAAATAAAATACAAATTCCTATTTATGCATTTTAACTTAAAATGAAACATATGTACCCTCCTTGAAAAATGCCAACATCTCCGTCATTTATGATAGTATATTCAAATTCTTTGCACCTGTTGCAAGCATATACATTTATGTAACAGAAAATCACAACTTGTTTCACCATGCAAACTCAGTTATCAAGCAACAAAATATTCTTTGGGAATCTAACCTCAATTTTTAGAATCTCGACACATGTTTGTACACCTGGTCTCGGCATTCATTAGAACGGAATATTCAATGGTCAGGAACAAAACTTTTTCAGGACATTTTAATCCCGTTTTAACAGAATTTTTGGATTCTGAAACCCGACAAAAAAGGATTGAGAACGAAAGTTTGTTTTTGTTCATATTTTATTGTGCGATACAATGACCAATAAAATGACGGACATTTACTGAAACAACATAAATAGCCTTATTGGATGATACACATTGGAAAATCCACGAGTTAAATTTAGCAAACTGTAAAGAGCACCACCATCACCTACTGGCATGTAGAACAATACCCGGGTAATAGTTTGAATTTGATTCCTCTATTCGTGCATAAGAATGGCAAACAAGGGAATTATTAATCCGACGTTCAATTCATTGAATACACATCACTATTGAGTTTTGTGTTAGGTCTATGTGTACATGTACAGGTTGTGAACATTTCATAATCATTTTGAAGTAAATAAAACAGCGTGTGTTTGATATTTTATTACTGAAGAAACTTATGCATTTTATTCTCTTTTAAATAATGTAATTCAGCACATCCATGCATTTTTATGTTTTTAAAGTGTAAATGAATTTCTAAACATATCTATTTAACTATTCTTTCTGGATCATATGATGTACATATAATACTTGTATTTAAAATTGAAGAAGGTATTGTCTATACTTTCTTACTCATTTCAGTATAACAATATTTTCATTATAACGTTTTCTCAGGGAACGAAAAGTGTCATTGTAACAAAATTTGACTGTACCAGCATTGAAAAACTGTTCCAAGTTTTACACGATTACCACTGTTTATCAACAACTTTGGTATTTAGAAAAAATATAAATCAGTATCAAGATGCATGTTTTTATTTTCACTTTCAAAATGTAAAATAACTATATTGTTAATGTTCTGTACATACAAATGAAATACATGTACAAAAGTATGGTCATGGAAAATATTAAACGGGCTTGCTAACATTTAATTAACAATATCTTTGAAACATGAGCACCGCATGTGGATGCCAACGCTCGTCTGTTTTTTTTTTTGTGTTTTTTTGTTAATTTTTTAAAAAGGGGTAGATAAATTAGGTCAAAATGGACCAAAGAGTTACAACCCTTGATGAGAATGTGGCCCTCATGATAATGAACAAATATATAAAGTTTGATGAAAGATGGTTTCATAGTTTAGAAGTTACGGCCAAGGTTTAAGTTTTTCACAATGGCACCAACAAGGATGATGGCTACACCAGGGTAATAACAATACCTCAACTTTTTTTTCTTTGAAAGAGAGACAAGCTAATTAATATTTGGAAATTCTTCAATGTATAATTTTTTCTTCATGAAAAGATACAAAATAACATTATTGCACCAACAAATAATCAAAATTTGCTTTCAAAATAAATCTTTTTTGATTTGCTACAACACACACATATTTTTTCATGCGACTCGTCCAGCATGAAGGTAAACTGCTAGGAGTCTGCTAGTAACTGTATATTTCTATTCCATGATTATAGGACTGCAAGTTATCTGACAAAATTAGAGAAAATATCAAGAAATTTCAAGATTAACCTTGTCAGTCAATTCCTGATGTGAAACACATTTTATGCGGAAAGAAAGACAACACAATGATATCTAGCATCTTCCACAGTGTACATGTGCATGTGCATGTCCATTTGTTTCTGGTTTAGATGCAGAACAACAGGAGTGAGCAGCTGAAGTATTCGCTGCTGCCTTCTTGTGTTTGATCGTTTTACTCAGGATCCAATAATGACACTCCTCTTCGTACACAAAGTCACCTGGCGAGATTTCATCTATTTCATACCTGAAGTTAAGTTAATGACTAGATTGTCAACATCACAATGATCAAAATAATCTGAACAATATGTCTAACCTATAGCACTTTCACGTAAAATATTCTGCTCACTAAATACAGCTGAAAAATATTTCTTCCTTTCCTTTACCATTTTGCAGCAGCTTTTTTTTCTGCTTATTTATTTACTTCTGGAAAAACATTAGAAGAGCATGCAATTAAAATATAAATGTGTGCATTAATCTCTCATCACACATACAGGCAATTTCTATCTTTATTACATGTGTATGATAAAGATATTTTCTTACTTCAGGGCGTCCATAAAGAACTTGGTTCCATCATCGTTGTGTTTAAAGGTTGTGAGCATTACTTTCAACATCTCAGTCCTGAAACAAAAATACGGAGTCAAATGGTGTTTTTATATTTGATCTGGTCAAAACAAGTCTAGAAATGGGAAGAAATAAATGTGACCTCAGTTGTAATCAGGTAGATAACAGTGTCTCATTTTGGAGGTAACAGTCTCGACACAACTAAAGCTGTGGAGAAAAGAAACCTCATGTCTCTTCAAAATAAGACTTCAAATTTGCGCAGTGTTTGTCATCATTGGTCACATTAGTACTTGTGAGTGGATGTTTTTGTTTTAGAGTAAAAAGCTTATAGGTACCCTCTGGAACTACACTTCTGTATGTAGGTTTCTGGAATAGTTTGCTGATTGGGTTTAACAACCCACTAACAACATTTCAGTCATTTGGAGACAATATCTACTTGAAACAGATATAGCGCTGCCACTCTGCATTATCACGCTAAAAACACATGGCATGATACAATACCCAGACACATCATCCTGATACAAGGCCAACCAGTCCTGGAACTACCCTTTAATGCCGAGTGCCAAGCAAGGAAGCTTTTTACTTCTTAGTATGTTGCGGTCTGGTCTATAAAATAATGTTGATGATTTTACTTTTTCAAGATACAATCTTTATCATTTCTCTGATCAATACAAATCAAGAAACAGACAGAAATAAAACGTGACCTCAGTTGTAATCAGGTAGATAACAGTGTCTCATTTTGGAGGTAACAGTCTCGACACAACTAAAGCTGTGGAGAAAGGAAACCTCATGCCTCTTCAAAATGAGACTTCAAATTTGCGCAGTGTTTGTCATCATTGGTCTCATTAGTACTTGTGAGGGCAAGTTAGTAAAGTCATAATCTATGTAATAATGTTTCAAGAATCATGTATCGATCTGAATTTGTGTCATATATAATATAAGGCCATGAAACTTGATTATTTGCTTCCTAACTCAAATTTTACGGTATTTGGTCATACATGGGAACTTCAGGATTTCTTTTTTTTTACAGCCATACATAGGACATCTTTTTATAATATCAATGCTTATATATAGAATTTGAGTTATTTAGCAGCATCTGACATAACACTTTAGCCAGGTATCCTGACGGAACACCTGCTTTAAAATTCAGGAGTTCCTTCCAAATATAAGGAGTCCCTGTCACATTACTCGGATACAGAATGGCTTTCTTCGCACAATCTTTGCTTACACAGTTGCAATTTATCAAAAAGGGTTACAAATAAGAACATTATATGAAGAAGATTACATTGGTTTACAATAAATATGACTGTTCAATTGACTTTTAATAAAAAGTAAGTGTCCCGATGGAACCCCTGGCATGTCAATTCTGGAGTCCCTTCTAAATTTTTGGTGTCCTCGAGATCCCAAGATACTGTTAGTGACAACCGTTGTTTAACTTCTTTTTTGTCAAAGCAAATGAATCAGTTCCAATAAATAGACAGAACCAGATTTCATTCGTTGATACGAATGATAGGACTTTCTGTTACATTTGTCAAACAGTATAAGCGAAAACAATCAAAGGATATCAACTTTTGTATAGCCATAACTTCCATAAACTTTGAAAAATAAGCTGTTTAACCTGGAGGATATGGCAAAAGTAACAGAAAATATTTTTTTTTTATTTATATCAATTTCATTTAACTTGACCTATTTCTATTATCTATGTTCCAAAACAAACTAGAACTGTCGCCTAAGGGCTTACTAATACCCCCCCCCGCAAGTGTTTTTGTCAAACATGGCTTTGGAGCATGAAATCAGAATTCTTGTATGCAACACTCCATCTTAATATACAGAGGACATATGTGCCAACTACATGGAAATCTAGTGATCCTTTGTAACACATACCTATGGATATACCTATGTCTATGGATAAATATCATTAAGATTCACTGAAATCTATCAATGGAAGAAAATTGTAAAACAAATACCATCAAAGGGACATATCTTTAAAACAGGGGGGAGAGGGGGGGGGGGGGGGTAACCCAATGTTATATAGAAAAAGCGCTACTACAATGTCTAAGGTTGAATGACAGCAAGTTTCATTGAAATCCCTCCAGTAGTTTAGGAGGAGTAGTCTGCAGAAAATTGTAAAGCAAAAATCATCAAAGGGGCATAACTATAAAAAAGGGAGGTAATCCAATGGGAGGAGTAGTCTGCAGAAAATTGTAAAGCAAAAATCATCAAAGGGGCATAACTTGGAAAATAGGGAGGTAACCAAATGATATATAGATAACGCGCTTATACAATGTCTAAGGATCACTGCCAGCAAGTTTCATCAAAATCCTTCCAGTAGTTTAGAAGGAGTAGTCCGCAGAAGTTTGTAATGCAAAAATCATCAAAGGGGCATAACTTGGTAAATAGGGGAGGTAACTCAATGCTATATAGATAACGCGCTAATACAATGTCTAAGGATCATTGCCAGCAAGTTTCATCAAAATCCTTCCAGAAGTTTAGGAGGAGTAGTCCGCAGAATTTTGTGTCTACAGACGGACGGACGGACAGACGGACGGACAGACGGACGGACAGACGGACGGACGGACGGACGGACAACCTGATTCCAGTATACCCCCCCCTAACTTCGTTGCGGGGGGGTATAATTAACTTTAAATTCCAACAAAGTCGGTTTTCATAAAATTCGATCTACCTTTATAGGTTTTCAAGATATAAGAAATGATGACCTTGAACTTCACTTTTTTTTTTCGGAAATGAAAGTGACATTGTTCCATAGGATCAAATGCTGCACCTTCAGTAAATATTCATATAAATGAAACAAAAAATAAGGCCTACAAGCTTTAAAAGCAATTGAATTTCAATAAAAAAAAAACATTTGCCTTATGAGTATTATGATGTCATATGACGTTCATCTTCTCAGAATGTAAAGAAGACTTAGAGACTTATATTCAGTTCAAATATTAGCTTTCTATCTTATCTGAAGTGATTGTACACGCTACTAAACTGAAATTTGATGTTCTAATCTTGGATTCGCCATAAAACATTTGCCTTTTCAAATTTGGTAAAACGGACAATGGTAGGCACAACTAGAGCGTAGCATACACATTCTGTGAAATTTTTATGAAAATCAGTCCAGAAATAATGGCAGTAGACCGCATACAAACATTTGTAGATACATAAAGTGTGACGTCATATGACGTGATAGGCATAAGAAAATCAATGAAATAAAACATTCAGTATCTTAAATATACGCAATTAACTTTTCATGCCCCTGGGATATTTGCACTATATAGAAATTAATGCGTAGATAAAAAATATTCTTTTTGACATGATGATGTCATAAGACGTCAAATGACATTCGTCCTAACTGATCGAAAAAGTCGTTGAGACTAATATTCAGGCCAAATATCAGCTTTCTAACTCATCTGGAAGCGAGTTTACACAAATTTGAAATTTGACGTCAATGGTTCAAATCTTGGATTCGCCATAGAACCAGTGCCTTTTAGAATATGGAAAACCGTACACCGGAATACACAACTACAGTGATATATATACATTCTGTGAAATTTTGATGAAAATCGGTCCAAAAATAATGGCTATAGACCACGTAAAAGCTTTTTGTACTGACCGCAAACCTGACGTCATATAACATCACATGAATATGAAATAGATTGCAGTCAAAGGTTCATTGTTTATTGTATATGCCATTAAATTTCCATGGTCCTGTTATCATTACAACAAATTCAAATCAACGCGTAGATATCAGAATTTCTTTTTGACGTTCATCTTAACAGAATGTAAAACACTCTTGGAGACTTATAAACTACATAAATATCAGCTTTCTAACTCATCTGGAAGCGATTTTATAGGTATTTGAAATTTGACGTCAATGGTTAGAATCTTGGATTCGCCATAAAACCTTTGCCTTTTCGAATATGAAAAAACGGACCTTGGTATGCACAACTAGACCGTAACATACACATTCTGAGACGATGTCAACTTTGACGTCAAAACATGTCATAGGCAAATGAAAATCATTGATATGCAAAATGTTCAATGTAACGTATATGCTATTAAATTTTGAAGGTGCTCGGACGTTTGCAACATATAGATATCAACAAGTAGAAATTAGAAATTAGTTTTTACCTTATGACGTCATATACATCATATGACATCATATGACGTTCATTTTCTCAAAATATATAGAAGACCTAGAGACATATATTCTTACCAAATATCAGCTGTCTAGCTAATACGGAAGCGATTTTATACGCATTTGAATTTTGACATCAATGGTTCGAATCTTGGATTCACCATAGAACCATTTCCTTTTCGAATTTTGAAAAAACGGACACTGGATTGTACAACTAGAGCCTAACATACATAGCCTGTGGAATTTTGGTGACAATCGGTCCAGAAATAATGCCTATAGACTGCGTACAAACTTTTGTAGACAACGTCAACTCTGACGTCATATACAACGTCAAAGGCATATGAAAATCACTGAAATCAAAATTTCAGCATCTGAAGTATATGCCATTAAATTTTCATCGTCCTTGGACCATTGCAACATACAGAAATTAACGCATACAAAAGAAGAAAAAAAGAATAATAATAATAAAAAAAACAGTACAAACCCCCTGGCACTGAGATATAAGCATGAAAGTACCTTGCATGCAAAACTTAAACCAAAATTTCTTAGTTAAAAAGGGGCCATAATTTATATTAAATTCAGTCAAAGAGTTATTTACCTTGGTTGTCTGATGCCCCTGAACATATTTATAAACATTTAAGTCAATACTTTAAATGGTTATTGAGATAGAAGGTTAATAATAACTTGCATTCAAAACTAAACAAAAGCTGCAACGCAAACGCCGACGTAAAGGCGACTACAAAAGCTCTCATATTCTTCGAATAGTCAAGCTAAAAAGGATAGATAAATCCCTGCATAATTGCACGATATTGTCCATTACTATCAATATATCTGTTTAAGAACGCATACTATGCTGTATATCTGCAATTCTGCTACACAAAAATATCTTTAAATTACATATATATGTCAACAGGATACTCATACAAACATTTTTTGTATATACTGTCACTTCGAATAACACATCTGTTTGAACAACCAATAATGGTCAAATGTTAAAATTTAATGTTTGTATTAATTGGTATGATGTGAAACTAGGTGATTTAATTCATGTTTAAATTATAACAAATACTGATAACAGTTCTAAATGATAATTCATTTTAACAAATAATATAAGTGTCAGCCATCTGCTTCCTGTTTCTTTACATTGATTACTCTGATTTCATTCCAAGTGAAACAAATACATAATGAAAATGATATTGAAGCTTATCTTGATATTCACCCATTGCTGGGTCCATCCTTATATTGTTCAGCTTAGACATCGCCTGCTTTAGTCATGGAAACCATTCTTGAAGAGAGATAACTGTGATAAAATCGGTCCATATTTTATACCCATCCTCCGAAAGTTTGCTTCAGCATTAAATACCAGTGAATATCAACTCCTCCTTAATTTCTTTAATTAGTGCATTCTTCCATTAGTTTTACTGTAAATCACTTATATCAATTTAAATTACCAATGAAAATTAAATTCAAATTAATGTGCACTGTGCTGGAGACATTGTAGTGATCTCCCCTTCACAGTTTGACAGGTAAGGTGTGAAAACAGAGTGTATATCAAAATCCCCTAGACTCAAAATTCCCTAGGCCAAAACTTGATAAAGTGTTCAAAATCCCCTAGACAAAAATGAAGGGGTAGTCAAAATCCCCTAGATGAAAAATGAAGGGGTTGTCAAAATCCCCTAGATTCAAAATCCCCTAGTGTTATAATGGTATTTGGGTAGTCAAATACCCTAGATTCAAATTTCAAAATTCTCCATTGTTTATTAATAAATTTAATATTGTTGTTTCTATCACAAGAAAATAATACTTGATAGTTTCAGTTTGCATACATGGATTTTTGGTTTATGCTGTATAAATAATTTCACAGTTTTATTATCTAACAGAGGTGCTAATTTGACAATTAGAGATGGTTACTGATTGCTATTATTAATCAAATTAGAATGCCTAATGGAGACAATTAGCTCTTTAATTGGACCAACTGATGCTTTTTAACTTTCTCGGTGGGTTTTTACAAGCATTTAATATGAGTCAATGAATTTTACAGTTTGTACATTATGAAATGAAATAAATGTGAAAATGCGCAGTGTTGCCATTATACGATGTATTATTGTAAAATGTATGAGAAAATAAAATAAAATCATATATTTAAACAAAATAAAGATTGTTTATTTTACAAATTGAGTTGAAAAAATTATCTCTCTCTCTTTATATTAGTACTGAGAACATAAAAAATTAAATAATAGAAGGATGTGTGTGTGTTATTGTGTGTGTGTGTGAGAGAGAGAGAGAGAGAGAGAGATGAACATCAGTGCTCTTTCACTAATCAATATTTATAGTTATAATCAAGAATACATTTATATAATAATATTATACATTAAAAATAAAAAAGTAACTTTTCAATTATTTAAAAAATGGTATAATAATGAGTAAAAGAGTAACACACACTACCATTATACAAAAGTTCATGTGATAGAAACAACAATATTATAACACTTAGGGGATTTTGAATCTAGGGGATTTTGACAACCCATTCCTTTTTCATCTAGGGGATTTTGACTACCCCTTCATTTTCATCTAGGGGATTTTGAACACTTTATCAATTTTTGGCCTAGGGGATTTTGAGTCTAGGGGATTTTGAGTGTCTCCCGTGAAAACAGACAGGTTCAGATAAGAGGTGTGAACAGATGATTAAACTGCATGCTAGGGGCTCCACTTTACTTCAGATATAGGGTTATGTTTGAATAAACCAAATGAATAAAGGGTTTTATTTCATATGAACTTATATAAGGAAAAAATCGGGACCGAAGGTTAGCTTCGGATATAGGGTAGGCTTCAGGTAACACCTGTTTAGATAACCGAGATCCAACAGTATTCTAATGTGTGTGTGAGTGTGAACCAATCCTTGAAACTTTATTTTGATTAGCATCAAGTTGTAAGGTTTTCTAAATGGATGAAAGTTCTTTAGGACAAAGCAATACAGTATCAATATCACTCACTTGTAAGCCATGAGCTCTAAAATCTGCATCAAAAACTTCCCCAAGCCTTTACGTCTTACACTCTCTGACAGTTGAATTTCATAGCTGTAGATAGAAAAAACAACAACATTTGAGTATCATGTTACATGTATATCAAAACGAAAGGAAAAGTGACATTTTTCTATCCAGAATATAAAAAATCTCAAAAGGGTCACCATACAGTCTGGCACCAGAAAGTTGATATCACATATACCCACCATTTACATCCCACACGGCGATGCAGCATCAATGCATGGAATCAGGTAAGCCTTTTAAATTCAATTGTATTTTGAATCAGAACTGTTATCAGATTTGGTAACTACCTGGAGCAAATTGCCTCAAGCCTCAATTCACTGAAGATGTTTTATAAATAACGGTAACAAATATTTTTTTAAACCACAACATGAAAATCAAAGTAACTGATCTGCAGGAACTGCATGCCCAAACAAATTTTGCTTGTCAACATGAATTGATGAAGTGCTCTGAAGAAGGAACATTTTTTTCTTAATATCAAATTTGGACTGAGTGGGACAGAAAGGAACCATCAAAGCAATTCCTATATACTAATATGGCTCCCTCAATCCCAAATGAGAATTTTGAAAATGTCACAAGCTCTACACCATGCCACTTTATTTTAAATAAGCAATAAAACAAATATTTTCAAAATAAAAACAGGAAACAGGACAGCAACAAAAAACTTCATAACTTTATGACAAAATAAGTTATTTCATTACTTCTTTTTTTTTTTCATTATTTATAGTATGTTCTTTTATTTCTCTGCTTTACTCATGGGTAGATTTTGTTTCTATCGGAGCACATATTCAAGACCACCTATCACAAAAGAAATAAACTAAAATTGAAATTCTGTAAAACCTTACCAGTACAACACTTCTTCATCTATCTCAATGTCAAATCTAAAGTGTACAAAAGCTACGGGCAAGTTCTCCTGGTTCCGGACAATTAGATACCAGGCTTTGTCCTCCATCATCTCCTCTCGCTTGTCTCGGTCCTTCCAGCCCCAGTTTGAGGCCTCGTACAGGGCCTGCATGTTTGATTTACACAGTTGAAACACAAACTCTTGTGACTCTTTGTCCAGGTCTGCAGCTTTCGCACACTCTATTTTCAGTGAGACCCTGCAAATATTGAATTGAAAAATTCAGTTTAGTTATACATACTTGTTTGCATGAATTTAATGGCCCTGTTATGTTTAAACATTTTCAACATCAATTGTGAAACAGTTCTTGTAATTTTTTCTCAACCTTCATGCTGGGTTAAGGGTTGGACTAATACTTGTGACTGGGAGGTCATGAAAGTTTCTTATCTTCAGCAATTCTACAACCTTCAGGCTTCATTTAAGCTACCACCTGACCAAGATGCCCCTTAAATGTCCCATAAATAGTTACTCATTTTTTTGGCATTTAAATACATACAACATAATGAGATATAATCCTCTTGCTTTGTGATAATATATTATTGACAAGTGGCATGAATGATACAAAATCTATAACCATTCTGACACATGGTCGACCAGACTTTGAACTATCAATGTGTGGTGCATGAATTCAAAGCAAAGAAGTTATTGGTATATCAAAGCTGGGGATCAAATCCACATCCTCCCACTCGAAGGTTGGCAAATCAGCCAGTGGGACTAGTACCATAGCAACATTTGTAGATATGTCCAAAAAACTTTGATAAAATAATAAGTTTTAAATTTTAAATATGTAACTTAAAGTCTCATACACAATTTATTTGAATTTCTGATAAAGTTTAAAAACATGCCATATAATATAAAGGATAAGACAGTTCTGGCAAGGTCTCATAGATTCAGAGAAACAGTGAAATTATTCATTTTAGACATGAAGAATGATAATATAGCATTTCTGAATAGTAAAATGCATAGGAAACTTATTTATATATATTTAAATGTAAGCTTTATGACATACTTACCCATTTCTGTCAAACTTTTTAAATGGCTGCAACATTGACAATGGATCTTCCAACTGTAACAGTGAGAATTTCAAAATTGGCCCAAAACTTTCACTGATAAGCATAAATAAATAACTATAATGATAAGCATAAATAAATAACTATAATTGATAAGCATAAATAAATAACTATAATTGATAAGCATAAATAAATAACTATAATTGATAAGCATAAATGAATAACTATAACTGATAAGCAAAAATGATTTTGATTAATCAAAATTAAGAGAAAAATATAGATCCTAATCAATTCATATGAGATTTTTTATAACAGCAATTTTGGCCTTGTTGCTATTTTCTAAGCTTACACTGCCAAGACAGCAATTATTTGAAAATGCAATCAATCAACCTTTAAAAATACTTAATCATTGTTTTTACATTTTTGGAAAAGCATTGAAGAGATTTGTTCATCTTATAAATAAATATTATTGCTTTCTTATAGTATGTAATTTTAAGTCACTTCCACAAATCTGGTTTACGAAAAAATTACTTTTATCATGAATTCGTTCTAGGAATGGAAAAATCATGTCAACTAATTAACTTATTTACTAAAAGCAAGTTCAATGTGCATCAATTTGATTGTCAATGATATGTACAGTACCACTTTCATTGGTACTGTGCTGAAAATTTATTTTGAGGCAGCCTGGTATAACATGAATCAACATTACATATATATTCAATAAGTTTCAAGACAAATGCTTCCTTAGAATCAAAATTCTAATAATTTCTTAAAATTTAAATTTTGTTTTCTTCAGCTAGGAAGAAAAATAATACTAGCACATGCATTTAGCATGCAAATAGACTAGGTAGCAAATCTTGCTAAATTCTAACCCTGAATTACTTTTACAGGCAAACCACCCTGTAATTACCCATATAAATAGATCAACTTCAAGTAATACCATTATCAGAAACTCCGATTCTACAAGTTGAACATTAGAAGCAGGATCTTAACTAGTACTACATTTACAAAATCATGGGAAACTTTCTCCCTTAGAAGAACAAAACATACCTTGTTTGCTGCATCAACCTTCAGTTGGGCTGCTGTCAATTTTGCATTTTCCTAAAATAATCAATTATGAGGGTTAAAAAAATGGCACAGTAATACTTGCATTTACTTGCAGTGCTTGATCAGATCAGTAAGATATAAACTAGAACAATTACTGAAAGGTAAGAATACACCTGCTTATATATAACATGGTTGAAAACAAATGGTGATCTTCAGTGTAGTGATAGGACAGAAAGGTAGCTGATGAGGGGTAGTTTCCAAAGACTTTTCAGGTCTACCTTTCCGTTACAAATAAATAAGACATCACCAGAAATATTTTAATAGGACTGCAGTGATCAACAGGTGTTATAGTGACCTGGCAGACATTGCACCAAACAAACGTGTTGTAAAGGGCAGCAAATCATTTTAATGATGAAACCAAATAACATATTTCTGTCAATATTACGCATAGAAGAAAGTGAAGAAAGAGGGCTTAACCCTTTCCCTCATATAGACTCATTTTGACGCACTCAATAGGTACCACATAAAGCCTGATCTGCAGAAAACCACAGTTAAACCTTACCAAATTTAATTACAAAATCCTCATTTCCAGACCACTGAGGAGCAGCAAACAGCATAAAACCTGATCAGTCTGGTTTTATGCTGTTCGCATAGGTCTTTTCATGGTGTCCTCTATGAGGGAAAGGGTTAAGAAGGAAGCAGTCCTTCAAATTAAGCTCAAAATCATCCTACAAGTATATGGTACATCTTACCTCTTTCCTTCTTTGCTTTCTTTCCTTTGCTTCTTTAGTGGTTTTCCGCTGTTAAATGGAAAAGGTATTGATGTTAAAATCTTTTCTCGAATGTTTCTTGCAATGCAAGTATGCAAAAAAGCAATTGGAGCATTATAGGAAAACCTGGTGACATAAACAGTGTCCTAAAATACCACTATTTGTAAGTCACATAATATGCTCCCTGACTGTGCAACCAGTTCACTTACTGTATATTAACTCTAATACTACCCTGTCCTTTGAAATCAGCTCAAGAATTCATTGCTATTATCTTGTTATTACTATTTATAGGTGATCTTAAGTTTAATTAGCATTAAGTTATTTTTCTTATCTTCATTTCTGGTTTATTAATATCAATTGCTGGAACAGTGGGTACAAGATAACTGATTTTGACAGCACACTATAAAATTAAAAACTTCTGGTATGCAAACAAAATGGCATATATAATTTAAATAAACAATATATATATTTGGATTTCACAGATTACAACAGTAAATACTCTAGTGTGCACTATACACAGTTAACATGGTCAAGAACTAAATGTAATGGTTTGATATTCCTGTAACTACATCAACAATGTTGCTAATACAAAGAGCTTCAATAAGTTGAAATACAGTTTTCAATGGATTTTTATGTAACCGGATGCTGGAAAAATAAGTTTTGAGGCACATGAAGCTTCAAAGCTTCCATAGTAAAATAGCAAACAAATATGGTGGACAAGGTTTCTGATTTGGTATGGATATTTCTTGATTGCTCATTTTTAAGTAAGGAAAGATAAATTGTTTTGTTCGTAATTTCTGTTTGGAGTTTTAAAAATAAGTGTTTATGTGCCATTTAAATGCATGGATCATCTGCTAAGTCTTGCAAACTGATGTGTGTTTTAATGAATGACAAGAGTGTCCTCTAGAACACAGGTCACCTGCTGGAGCGTGACGGAAAAAGTGTGATGGACGGACGGACAGACAGACGACAGAAAAGTGATCCCTGTGTGTCACCTCTTCTTACAGCAGATGACACAATAAATGTTGTCTACGGTATGTTAGACAATATCTTGAACACTGTTTTCACTAATAATTGCAGTGTTGATAGAGCACAAAGAAAACGACATAGTAATATCTCAATAAGACCACCCTTGGGACTAATGTTAACTGGTCTTAATATTGAGATGGTCTGATAATAGAGTTTAAATTAAGTGGAAATAGGGAAAGGTGACCAGAAAATATTAGTCTTAATAGTGAGGTGGTCTTTTTATGAAATTGCAACACTTCTGAGCAACTCGCCCAAGGCCTTTTTCTTGGTGGATTGTAGTCTTAAATGATTCTAACACATTTGTATTTTCTTTAACATTATGCAAGATTCCCCAATGTAAAGTTAAAAAATTATTTCAATCAAACGGGTCTGGCACAAAAGGTGGGTCATATATCACTATATATAATACAGAAACAGCCAATCAAAACAGCTCTTTCTTCTGAGTCACTTAATTCATAGAATCAACATAAACCCAAAACACCCCAAAATGAATATGAGAAAAGACTATGCATGCCGATATAAACAACTAGATTGTTTAATGTAATTACTGCTTCTGTTTACCTCATCCTTTCACAGAAAAAACTGTTTACAGTGGTAGATTGGGTATACGAACCCATATCAATATTATAATTTGGGTTAGTTTTGCAAAGCAGGCTTCAATGCATGATAACTGAGTTTGCATGGGTGGAAAAGTTGTGATTTTCTGTTACATAAATATATACGCTTGTGATAGGTACAAAGTATTTAAATATACCATCATAAATGAATGATATATTGGCATGTTTTTCAAAGAGGGTATGAATCTTGGTAAATAGGGAGTAGCATCTCTTTTATTATACATGGTGATATAATGACCAAACATGTGTGCCAGACCCCTTTGATTTCGATTTCTTAAAATGAAAATTCTGAACACAAGTTTTAGTGTCAGATTCTCAGTATCACGTTACTCATTTTGTTGGGAAAGAATTTGCCGATCGCCACCTAGTGACATCATTTTGTAAACAGGAAGTTGCGTTTTTTATTGAAAAAAAAATAAAAATAATAATAATAATACATCACTGTAAAAGGTAAGAAAAACATTAATTTCTTGCAATATACTGATTTCCTACTATTACACACCTGCTTTTAACCCCATCTCTACCAAAATATGTTTTATAACATTAAAATAATGAATTGACAGACTTGACAAATACTAAATCTTCATCTGCTGCATTGTTTTTATTTGTTAAATGTTTTGATCATGTAGCAACACATGTAGATGAAGCACAGGACTTTTAAAGAAATACTCCGATACCAGAGATTCATGGTATTTTCTATGTTGGACAAACATGGCGAACAATAACATGTTTTTAATGTTATTAGAAGCAGGGTTACAGATAATGTGCGTATTTGCGTAATTATGCAAATAAAAAGCTAAAAACCCAATTTTATTCTGTTAAAGATTAAATTAGCTATCAAAAGCAATTAAAATTGGTACTACAGGGATTTTACAATACTAATATTGTGTTATTATTCAAAGGCTCAATGACTCCAGGATTCCTTTAAATCATTGGGGTCCACATAAATTTCGTGGTCATAGCTTATTTACTACCTAAAATTCTTCAAAATTTGCTAAGGATCAGAAATAATTCCAGAAACGTTTAAAGTCTTGCGATTTGAGGGCATGGAATGTAACGTAATTTTAAACTTTTATTCAACTGCGAGATATGGTCTTTAACATTGACCAAATGCCATTACTTTAACTAAAAAGATGATCAGATCTTAAAATTGAAAATATTTTTTTATATAAATGTGCAAATTTTGAGAATTCACATTAAATTGACTAGTGATCAAAGACAATTTTGATTTGTTACAGAATTTTCAAGATCTTAAAGTATTCTTTAAGAAAAAAATTTGGAATTCAAAATTCATGTTATACTCTGACAACTGGCTTAACACCTAATCATTGAGTTCACTAACTATTTTCAAACGCTTTGATCGTGATCACTTTAATAGGGTTGCGAAATTTGAAGATATTTTAAAGATGAAGCTGTTATGTAAGAAATCAGTGGGTTTGTAATATTAAAAGGGTATTTTGACAAGTTATGCGAACCTCTAAAGGATTTAATGGCATTTTGGAAAAGATTCTAAAGTAATGCTTCGTCAGAAAACTGTAGCCATTAAATTTTTACACAAAATACTGAAATTTCGCTCACTTGATTTTGACGGAAGATTGTAACTGCTATTCAGGGTGACAGTTGACAAAAAATTTCATGTTTCTGCACTGCATCTTTCCTTTTGCCATATACTTGCATAATAGTTGGAGTTTGCATGCTTAATGATGAAGTTGAGGGATTCAAAGATTGGACGCTAAATTTTAAAAAGGCACAGTGATTGGCTTGTAATTTAATAGTAAATAAGCGTTTGAAATTCCAAAGATTTACGAAGACATTGTGATAAATTTCAAGTTTAACTGGCAATTTGTCGTAAGACAAAAAGAGAAGCTTTTAATTTTCGTGGTAAGTCTGGATTCATGCGATATGACAGGTCATGGCATCGGTCAAATCCAGGGTTACTAAATATTCATCCAAAAAATTAAAAAGCGATATTTGGTACGCAAACATTATCTATAACAGAGTGTGTAAACAATATACTTGTATAATATCTGACTGGTTACTTCAAATCTGCCAAAAAGACTGCAAATAAATTCCGTATATTCCAACTTGGGTTCCATTTAAAAAACATAAATCCAGTCTGCTTTTCATTCATCAAATTTTTCTTTGTTTGCTTCAATTTGTTCACAAGAGGAAAAACAAATGTTTTACCTTTAAACAAGACGCAGCCAAGTGCATATAACTCCCGACACTATTGATACTGAGCAGTAATTCAAATCAATGAATTCAATGGTCATTAACTTGCCATAACGTTTGAAGTAATTGCTCAAAGCAGAAACTAGAGTGTAAACAAAGTGAAAATCTGGCATTTTTTTATATTAAAAGGGGCTTAACTCCTGACCTAATTGACTGATCTCAGCCATAATCAAACTCAATTGAGACATTATGGTCATAAACATTGTCATAAAGTTTGAAGATGATTGCTCAAAAGATGAAGATGCTGGAGTGTAAACAAAGTGAAATCTGGCATTTTTTTATATTAAAAGGGGCATAACTCCTGACCTAATTGACGGATCTCAGTCATAATCGAACTCAATCGAGACATTATGGTCATAAACATTGTCTTAAAGTTTGAAGATGATTGCTAAAGAAATAAAGGTGATATAGTGTAAACACTAAAAATTGTTGATGCCGCACGACGGACACTCACAGGATCACAATAGCTCACCCTGAGCTTTGCTCAGGTGAGCTAAATAAGAAACACTTTGAGCAGATACCTAACACTGCATGCTAGCCAAACGTCAGTCATATGTCGCGCAATAATTGACGATCTGGAAGTTGAGATCGTCTGTTGTGGCACTGAGGTTGTCAGAGGTATTTTAGACAAAGATTTGGACTGTGTTTACAAACCAAAAAAGTATGACAGCAGTAGAGTCAATATCATCCAACTCCATTTTAACCGAACACGTTAACCAGTAAATAGTTTGTGTTTAAATTTAATAGTTTAAAGTGCTTAATCTTTGAATCAGGAAGATCAAAAATGATTGAATGTTTTAACTTTTAATTGTTGTTGAGGAGCTAATGATAAATCCTGCATATGATAATTGTTAAATGGACATTGTTGCATCCAAGAATAGCAGGTGCATATACCAGTGAGTATATGAACTGTTATTTCAATTCCAAAATTAAGTTGAGGAAAAAAAGCAATTCACTTAATTTTGATGAAGTAAACATATTCTTATTACTTAATTAAAATTGTGAAAACCCAATTCATTGAAAAGTTGATGAGTAAATACCCAACTGACCTAAAACCTTATTTGTAGTCCTGTAGAGGAGCTAAAAAAAAGATAATTATGATACAAAGATGGGAAAACAATGACATACAGAAATAAATTGCAGATAGGATTTCACTGATATTTTTCCCGTTCATGTCTTTAGTACCGCGATATGAGGAAACACCATCCTAAATATTTTTTTCTTACATTTTTATATATATACACCAGTTTACAGTTAAAATATAAAATCTATGAAAGCTATGTGCATTACGGAAGTGGTTACGTGTTTCATATCATATGACTCATTCGAAGCAGTTCAAATAACCTGTTTCTTAACGTCTGACTTTATTTCTTTCTCTTTACACGCACGCGAAAACTAATTATAATTCAATCAACCTGAACTGTTACTCAGATATTGATTCTAAACCGATAGGAAACGATGTTGAATTATAAGATATTGACAATAAAAATACTTACACCCATAATGCTGTAGCCGTGATTAGATATCTGTGTTTAATGGAATGCTTTTTGACGTGCTCGTTCCCGCGTTTTCACTATTTTTCCACCGTTTTGTTCCCACAGCTACGAAAGGTAACTCAGGAAAGTTGCAGCTGCGTGACACGGTAAAGTTATTGCCCGTTACAGAAAATTAGTCACATCTTCCAAAAAATAAAAAAAAATGGAAAAAAATAAAAATAAAATAAATAAATAAATAAAGGTGTTTCATGAGTAAACTCTTCTGACTGTGAATTGCACAAGTAGCTCTATATAATGTGATTCTGACATGATAGGATATTTTACTTAAAACTTGATTTATGGACAAATGAGTAGTTATTGACTGACGATAAAAAGCTGATATTTTAATTGAATAATGAAAAAGTAAGACAGGAGAAGTTCCGTGAAGGAAAGGGAAGTACTACTAAATTTCCATTTTTTCATTCTTATTTTATGATCTCCTGTCTTTCAGCGGATAAAAAAATATGGTTTATGGTCCCCATTAGTTAAACTTTGTAATGATCGAGCATTACAAATAAACGTCAGTTTATAAATGTTCGGGAAGGAGCGAAGGAGCGAGATTAATATAAAGCAATAATCATGGCTGTACTTACTAACACAAAAGTTTAGGAATAGCCTAAGGTAAATCATAGTGGTGAAACCAAAATCAAATTATAGTGGTGAAACCAAAATCAAATCATAGTGGTGAAACCAAAATCAAATCATAGTGGTGAAACCAAAATCAAATCATAGTGGTGAAACCAAAATCAAATCATAGTGGTGAAACCAAAATCAAATCATGTGGTGAAACCAAAATCAAATCATGAAGTGAAACCAAAATCAAATCATAGTGGTGAAACCAAAATCAAATCATAGTGGTGAAACCAAAATCAAATCATAGTGGTGAAACCAAAATCAAATCATAGTGGTGAAACCAAAATCAAATCATAGTGGTGAAACCAAAATCAAATCATAGTGGTGAAACCAAAATCAAATCATAGTGGTGAAACCAAAATCAAATCATGTTGTGAAAACAAAATCAAATCATGTGGTGAAACCAAAATCAAATCATGAAGTGAAACCAAAATCAAATCATAGTGGTGAAACCAAAATCAAATCATAGTGGTGAAACCAAAATCAAATCATAGTGGTGAAACCAAAATCAAATCATGTGGTGAAACCAAAATCAAATCATGTGGTGAAACCAAAATCAAATCATGTGGTGAAACCAAAATCAAATCATGTGGTGAAACAAAAATCAAATCATAGTGGTGAAACCAAAATCAAATCATGTGGTGAAACAAAAATCAAATCATAGTGGTGAAACCAAAATCAAATCATGTGGTGAAACCAAAATCAAATCATGTGGTGAAACCAAAATCAAATCATAGTGGTGAAACCAAAATCAAATTATAGTGGTGAAACCAAAATCAAATCATAGTGGTGAAACAAAAATCAAATCAAGTGGTGAAACCAAAATCAAATCATGTGGTGAAACCAAAATCAAATCATAGTGGTGAAACCAAAATCAAATCATAGTGGTGAAACCAAAATCAAATCATAGTGGTGAAACCAAAATCAAATCATAGTGGTGAAACAAAATCAAATCATAGTGGTGAAACCAAAATCAAATCATAGTGGTGAAACCAAAATCAAATCATAGTGGTGAAACCAAAATCAAATCATAGTGGTGAAACAAAAATCAAATCATGTGGTGAAACCAAAATCAAACCATAGTGGTGAAACCAAATCAATCAAGTGTGAACCAAAATCAAATCATGTGGTGAAACCAAAATCAAATATGTGGAAAAAATCAAATCATAGTGGTGAAACAAATCAAATTGTGGTGAAACCAATCAAATCAGTGGTGAACAAAATCAAATCATAGTGGTGAAACCAAAATCAATCATTGGTGAAACAAAATCAATATGTGGAAACAAATCAATCATGTGGTGAAACAAATCAAATCATGTGTGAAACAAAATCAAATCATGTGGTGAAACAAAATCAAATCATAGTGGTGAAACAAAATCAATCATAGTGGTGAAACAAAATCAATAAGTGGTGAAACCAAATCAAATATAGTGTGAACAAATCAAATAAGTGGTGAAACCAAAATCAAATATGTGTGAAACCAAATCAATCATAGTGGTGAACAAAATCAATCATGTGGTGAACCAAAATCAATCATGTGAAACCAAAATCAAATCATAGTGTGAAACCAAATCAAATATGTGTGAAACAAATCAAATATAGTGGTGAAACCAAAATCAAATCATTGGTGAACAAATCAAATCATAGTGTGAACCAAATCAAATCATGTGGTAAACCAAAATCAAATCATGTGTGAACCAAATCAAATCTAGTGGTGAAACAAAATAATCATGTGGTGAAACCAAAATCAAATCATAGTGTGAAACAAATCAAACATGTGGTGAAACCAAAATCAAATCATAGTGGTGAAACAAAATCAATCATGTGGGAAACAAAATCAATATAGTGGTGAAACCAAATCAAATCAAGTGGTGAAACCAAATCAAATTAGTGGTGAAACCAAATCAAATCATGTGTGAAACAAATCAAATCATAGTGGTGAAACCAAAATCAAATATGTGGTGAACCAATCAATATAGTGGTGAAACAAATCAAATCATGTGAAACCAAATCAAATCATAGTGGTGAACAATCAAATATAGTGGTGAAACCAAAATCAAATATGTGTGAAACAAAATCAAATCATGTGTGAAACCAAATCAAATCATAGTGGTGAAACAATCAAATATAGTGGTGAAACCAAAATCAATCATAGTGTGAAACCAAAATCAAATTAGTGGTGAAACCAAAATCAAATCATGTGGTGAAAAAATCAATAGTGGTGAACCAAATCAATCTAGTGTGACAAAACAAAATTCAAAATCATCTAGTGGTGAAACAAATCAATCATAGTGGTGAAACAAAATCAAATCATGTGGTGAACCAAAATCAACCATAGTGTGAAACAACATATGTGGTGAAACAAACAAATCTGTGGAAAATTGTGTGAAACCAAATCAATCATGTGACCAATCGATATGTGGTGAAACCAATCAAATCATAGTGGTGAAACAATCAAATTGTGGTGAACAAAATGAATAT
>CM037784.1:42588411-42638411 GCA_021229015.1 Solen grandis
TCGCAGCGACGGTAAACTCAAATAGTCTAGTCCAGTATTCCTTTCTACAGTGCATTTATATTTTTCTTTTTATAAACATTTCTAATCCATTGTTTACCATTGTAATGTAGGGCTGACAAGCCAACAGAATAAATTAGTTCAATCTCATTCCATGCCATGTCGGAAAAATATATATGTTCAAACTAATCTAACAAATATTTAATACAATTTGTAGGTATAACGTGAATGAGTATCATGACATGGTATATGTATATGATGATGAAAATGGTTCAAAAATATCTTTACCATATGGGTGTATGTTGTCAAGTGCAACAAGAATGTCAAAACCAAACCCAGTTCCAATGACCGAACTTACTTCTTTTTTATTTTTATCTGGCTGAATTCTTTTTATTTTACCCTGTATAATGTATTAAGAAATACAATCTGTCACGATAGACTGAAATGTGATCGAGCGAATGTCGGTGTCCTACACAAAAGAGGTCGCCGATCCGGGTCCATTTTGTTTTTTATTTGATGTATGAAAAAGATACGAACGAACAATAAATGGATAGAAGTAAATATGACTATCTAACGACATTAACAGTTGACTTAAGATTGACAGTGCCGGATCTCGTTACCTACATAGATGAAGGACTATAAGTGATAAAAAATCGGTGTCAATTTCCATTCTTTCACGGTTGCTGTATTCCTCCGCCGTCAGTGCTGATACGAATTAATCTTCTCTCTCTCTCTCTCTTTTCGATCGCAAACAAAGTTAATAGTTTTATTGTTGTTGTTTTTTTAACATTCCAAGCGGCTGTACAGTTGTGTATACCGGAGGAGCGTGCTGTTAATGTTTTTGTTTCAATATTCCAGGCGGCTGTACAGTTGTGTGTACCGGAGGAGCGTGCTGTTAATGTTTTTGTTTCAATATTCCAGGCGGCTGTACAGTTGTGTGTACCGGAGGAGCGTGCTGTTGACGATCTCAGTCACTCTGTTACTAATTTACCTCATATTTGGAACAGGAAGTGAGTATAATAAAGCTAAGAACCCTGTCTGTCTCACAAAATGTTACATAAGTCAATGTGATATAGACCTTCATTTGAAAGGTTTGAATTTTTCGAAGCAAGTTACCACAACATGGCGCTGGTGGCAGCGTATGTATTCATTATTGTGGGAGGAAACCGGAGAGCCCGGAGAAAGCCCATTTGTCTGGACGGACGACCACTGTACCCTCTCACGCACGTGTCCAGGAATCGGACCCGGAATGCATTGGTGAGAAGCGAATCGCATTACCACTTCGCTATCCAAGCACTCGTACTATCATTTCAGCGGAGACATTTTTTTGCATATTCTATTAAAACCATATTTTGGGCTATGGTTTAACTTAATATAATTGTTTTTTTTTTATATTAGGCTGTTGTTGAATGTAAGTGCACTGAATAGTTTGTTGTATTATTTGAAGCGGATTTGTAGACTATCACATGTTTTTAATGCAAGTATTTAATTATTACTTAGCTCTAAGTATCGTCGGTGGATTTGAAATCAGATGCAAGGTTCACCGACTGATTTCAAGTCAGTGTCTTTTGTCAAAAAGTATATCATTGTGTGGGTTTGATAATAAAATAAAGTACCTTGATAGTACAAGGTTATTAAAAAGCTGAAAGTTTTCAAAACACCAAGGCCTTGTGTCTCAGTCGGTGTAACTGTTCATATTCTGACCGATATAGAATATAATCTGGTTTAATGATAGATTTATTCAAAGTAGCTTGAAATTTTATATACGAATGCATGGTTTTTATGACATAGATGGTATTTTAGAATCAGGTTGTGCCGTTTCTGTCTCGGTCATAGAAATATCAAGTATGTGTTAGTTATCTCATGAACTATATAGCTTTTCAATTCACTATGTACAGAAAACCGTATTTTTACAGTTGCAAATATAATTTGTTAGATACTCGTACATTTGAAAACTACAGTAAAATCTTGCTTCATCGAACCGGTTTTATCCGCGTATGCTAATGCCGATATTTTCACTGAAACTAGATGTAAAATCTTATGTTTTGCATGCAACACACTTTAATGCTTATATATCAGATCAATCGAATATGTGACTGACTAGAGACGTTATATAGGGACATCAGGACATCAAGTCAGATAAAGCTTGACTAAATTTATTATTAATTTGGTTCAGGTTTTGCGTGCATTTTACTACACGATGCAACTTAGTAACTATGTTTATCGATGTAATACTCCACTATGATGCCTTCGGTTAGACAAACAAATTAATTTCTTGACCAAATTTGATACAATTTGGGCCCCTTTTGGACATGGAAATTTAGTTAACACAACTTTATAATAATAAGTGGAGGGATTGTCGAGTCCAATATTTTCTCTCAGTGCCTAGAATGAGCATAACGACATAAGTCATTCAGGCCTCAGTACGGTACAAAATTATTCAATACTGACAATAGCAGCTACTCAGTGAAAATAATAACCACGAAATCAGAACCGTGTTGTTTGCCAGATCAATTTAAATGCTATATGTGAATAGAGGGTGGACAAACATAGGTAGGTGTAATATGTCGATAATAGGATTTCGAACAGCTCGAAGAACATATAATCAAAGCACCGTACTTACGAGAACGCCATGTGTTATGGGCGTACGAGGATATATATCATGTGCCTATGAGTGCACTATGTGTTTTGTGCTTATAAGTACATTGTATGTTATGCACCTATGAGTAAACGTACCTTATCAACTTATAGGTAAGGTATGTGTTATGCATTTACGAGTACAGTATTTCTTACGTATTTACAGAGGTGACCGATTCTGGCAACCGTCAGCTGGACATGGTCAATCCTGACGGTCCAGTTTTAGTCATACCGGCCGAACAAACTCATCAGGGTCAAAATAAAAGGCTGAAGACTTCTGACACAAAAAATGAGAGGTCAGAATTGGTAAGTTTGAAGAATTCTTTAATGTGTATGTGACTCGAATGGTAGATATTATCATGATCTCTATTGTAAAAAAAATGTGTATATACCTATAATATGTTAGAGACATGCATCAAACTTACGGTATATATCACGTGCACGAGTTCAGCAACTGCAAGCCAACAAAATTGGAACCCTAGCTCGTATATAAACAGCATTGGGACTGGGAATAAATAGAAAAACACTTCCACTAAATCTTAGCAACCGTCTGGATCCGCTCATGTACACGAGTATTAAATATAGCCTGATATTGCATTTAATTCTGGAATCAGATTCATATATATTTTTATATGCATTCTTATTATAGAAGAGCAAGCCAGAGCCAAACCAACGCGTTGGTCATGAAACAGAGGTTAGAAGGAAGGACGTGGAATCCCGGTGTAAAACATTCAATAACTCCATATACGAAACACATAAAGTCTACAAGTACGAATTCCTCAGTCATATCATCGTCAACGACACATACAAACTAATGTACTGCTTCATCCCAAAGGTCGCCAATACTAACTTCCGGCGAGTGTTTCTTGGAATAAATGACGAAGTTGACAAATCGAATGTGTTTAACGTCAGTGGCTATGACGTGTACAATACATATGCGGACACATTCAAGTATTTAAAAGACACGCAACCCGCGGATAGGCTACAAAAGTTAAAAGATTACCGGAAGTTCTTTTTTGTTCGCGAGCCTTTGGAACGACTAGTTTCCGGCTTCCACAGCAAGTTCAGACATCCTAACATGGTAAATAAGAAAATATTTTACGGGAGTGTAGTGCATTTCTACAAGAAACACCCGACACTGCCATTCGCTTCGTCAATATTGAAGAAAGCCATGAAGAACGACTTTCCATTCTCAGATTTCGTGATTTATATAACAGATTTATACCAATTTGGGGGTCTCGTCAACGAACACTTTACCCCCTACCACCACCTGTGTCGACCGTGCGAGGTGCACTATGATTACATTGGCAAATATGATTCACTAGAAAATGACGCCGCTTATGTGTTTGACAAATTGAATATCGATTTAAAATTCCCGCCAAAAAATGACAATTACACGCGCCATTCTTCCAGTCACTATGTAAAGGAGTATTACCAAGATTTGCATCCTGATTTGTTAAAGAAATTATGGAAAATGTTTGAAGTAGATTTTTATCTTTTCGGATACGACCTTCCTGATTGGTACAAGAGTAAACTTGATTAGTTTGAACAGTTTCATACAAAAAAAAAAACAAAAAAAAAGAAAGAAAAAAAAAGCAACAAACATTAGATCTAGATCTACTGCTACATTTTTTTTAATTTAATATGGCTCACCAACCCTGTATCGTTTTATTTGATATACTCAGTAAAAATGAAAGAGAACATGTACATGTGTCCTGATTGTGTGAATGTGAATCAATGTTACCAATGATAAGGCGAAAAAAAATGTCTGGGTCCACTTACATCTCCGAAAAAAGTAGGGTCGGTAGACCGGCTAAATTTTTTTTATTTTTAACTTTTTTTTTCATTTTTACCTTATTTCTTTAGAAGAATGGGCGTAAAACAGCGTTTTGCAACCGTAATAGCCCGAATGCAACGAAAACAAGTTTTGGGTCAGTTATAGTGCATTTTTGATATAAACGTATATTTATTACGTATTTAAAATCACGTGACATCGTGTAATATAAAATAATATCCCGGGCCTCGAATCGGTGAATAGACTCTGAAGTTAAAACGTTTAACTAGTTTATCATTTAAAACGTTTAACTAGTTTATCATTTACATGTAATTTTACCTGAAGTTAAAACGTTTAACTAGTTTATCATTTATATGTAATTTTACCTGAAGTTAAAACGTTTAACTAGTTTATCATTTACATGTATTTTACCTGATGTTAAAACGTTTAACTAGTTTATCATTTACATGTAATTTTACCTGATGTTAAAACGTTTAACTAGTTTTACCTGATGTTAAAACGTATAACTAGTTTATCATTTACATATAATTTTACCTTGGGGAAAATCGCGAAATCTTCCTTTCGACCAAATGTATTTTTGAATAAGCGAAAGGTTTCAAGCTGATTCCGTGACCAGGAAGAGCTTATCTTTATTTATCCCACACAAAATAAGTAAAACGTGCAATGTTTAATTGAGTTTATATCGATATTTTTACTGGTTATTTGCCTTCTTATTGAATATAAGATCAGTGAATAAGAAAAAAATAGTAAGAATAATTATAAACTACATCTACATTTTAAGTAAAACTGTTGTTTTTTTCATAACAGCGACATACCTTGCATCTTTCGTATACTTTGTGATACTGTGTGTGGTTTGAGTAAGTGCTATGTGTATGCAAGACCACGTGACTGGTTGTTGGAACTTATTTGTAAACAGTGCCATACATGTGACAGTCATTCATTATAATCATTAATTTGCATTGTGTTCTTTTTACGTGTGTTTTATTTTCATCCATCTATCATCATTCAAATATTCCTTATCATTAAGGTAATATATCACAGTTCAAGTACATCGTTTCCGAATGAAAACAAGCATTTGTTAATTTTGTTTGTTTATGCTTGTTTATTTGGTTTAATGTACCGCCGGCAATATTTCAATCATTTGGAGACGATGTCTACTTGAGACAGATATAGTGCTGCCACACTGCAGTATCACGCTGTAGACATGTGGCATGATACCACCCCAGTCACATTATCATGACACCGGACCATCCAGTCATGGAACTACTCACATATGCTGAGCGCCAAGCAAGGGAGCTGTACCATTACCATTTTTAGGACTTTAGTATGTCGCGGCCGGGGTTCGAACTCACGACCTCCCGCTCCCGAGGCGGACGCACTAACCACTCGGCCACCGGGGACGGTTTGTTAATATTCATACATGCGTGGCCATCTTGTCATTTTTAAGTACAATTAGCAGTTTAGGTTAGGTTACGTCGGTGAGAAAATACGTTCGTCCAATTAATTTCATTCCTTTTCGATGGGTCGTGTGTTGGATCAGTACAGTATGCATGGGAAGGCCAGGAAAAGCCTTGGTCCCCAACGGGGTTCTAGCACACAACTTTCGGATCCGTATTCGTGTACGTTACTACTAGACTAACTGGTAATCTTTGTAGTAAAGTCGCTGACTTTAACACTCACTCAGCCCCTCACCGCGTGGGTTCGAATCCCGGCAGGGTCATCCGGATTTTCATGTGAGGAAGCCTTCCAGCTGGCTTGCGGTAGGTCGGTGGTTCTACCCGGATGCCTCCGTGCATTCGGGGTCTTCCTCCACCTGTAATTAGCTGGACGTCGCGAAATACTGTCGAAGCGACGGTAAACTCAAATAGTCAAGTTAATCTTTGTATGGTATTTGTACATTCAGGACATATTACATGAAAATAAATTCACACCTGTCCAATAAACCTCCCTTTTTCACAAGTTACGATTAGTGTGGGTGAAAAAGAAATGCCATTCCCGAATCTGCACATAGTTTAGTATGTTTAAATTGTGTACCTTTTTTACAGCAATTAGATCTAAATATATATATATATTTCTCATACTGAAATTATCTTGTGAACAAAGGAAATATCGAACTTCGTTATCCGTTTTTTTTTCTCTATGAAAAGTTCGTCATGGACATTGCAGAAAATGTTTGCAAACTACGTATTTCATTCTAAATTTAGCGCAGATAGAATACGTTTTGTAAGGCCTAAATATTCTGGTCTCAGGAAAAGTAGAACACATACATAAAGGTTTGAATTCTTTAGTGATAAATAGCCAAACTGTCCGTGTAGCAAAGTTTTAAAGCAATATAGGAAAAAGCTTTTGGAAAAGGACAAAAGTATTTTAAGTTTTTACAACACTAACATTTTCTTTCGTCAGGTCGTGGCATATTTTTGCTATGTCTATCTTGCTCAATACCCGGTATATTTCATCCTTTTTTATATATGCAGAAAACGCATTTCAAATTTATTGTTCCTTTAAAGAGCACAAGTCGAATCATTGTTAAAGCAGCTCATTCACAGATGGTCAATGGCTACGAATTTAATTTTAAACCATATGTGTGTAATACGCCCATCAAAATCCATTTACAGGCTCATGGTCACTCAATGCAACCATCCATGATTGTGAAAAATGAGTGGTTTCTCCACCACAGACAATAGTGTTATGAACGGTATTGAAATATATTTTTAGATTTTTTTAAATTCTGTATTTAGAATTTCTATTTTCATTTGCCGTCACTTGACTTACCACATTCACTCTACGAGCAAATTCTCACTTCACAGGCTGAATCTACGAATTCGCCACTTGCAAAGTTCATTTGTCAGGAAACAAAGACTTCATCAACATTAACGAGAGACCGATCATCTGTGAACGAGCTACTTTAATAGATACTGTTGCTATTGTTTATTTTATATTTTCATTTATTAGCTACATGTGTTAGGATGGCCCATTGTCCGAAGTCCGTCGTTCGCCCGTTCTCGTCGTCAACAATTTCCTATAAACATCTCCTAAATCACGAAATGGATTTTGACCAAACTTAAGAGGACTGATCCTTATGAAGCACTCAATCAAAATTCTTCAAAATGTTATGATTGGTTGAAAAAGTAGGTTACAGGAAGTTAAAATATATTTGAAAATGCAAACTTTGAAAATCTTCTTTTCAAAAACTGCAAGGCCTAGAGCTTAAATATTTGGTGTATAGCATCATCTAGTGGACATCTACCAATTTTGTTCATATCATGACACTGGAGTCAAAATTGTTCCCACCCCACAGGTCACTTGACTTTACATAGACTTATATAAGAAAAAAACTTTAAAAAAAAACGTCCTTGTCAGAAATCACAATGCTAAGACCTTAGTCTAGATATTTGTTGTGTTACATGGCCTAGTGGACCTCTACCAACGCTGATCAAATCATAACCAATAGGGTCAAAATGGGCCCTGACCAAGAGGTCACTTGATTTAAAATAGAATTATATAGAACAAATCTTCTGATCAGAAACGACAAGGCCTAAATATATGTTGTGTAACATGGCCTAGTGGACCTCAATAAAGTTTGTTCAATTCATGACTCTGCATGGGTCAAAATGTGGCCGCCTAAGATTATTTTTCCAATTTTATATAGGCATAGTTAGGGTTATGTTCTTTAAAATTTGGAACAGATACAGTTTTTGTGTGGAATTAAAATGAATTCATTTCGACTTTGCTATAATATAGTAACTTGTAAGGCAATGAAGGCATTTTTCTTCTCTGGTGAGCGATTTCAGGGCCATCTTTATCCTCTTGTTATCTTTATTTACAGACATATTCTAATACTGCATGGCTATAACAGGATTTAGTGTAGTACTGTCCCCGGTGGCCGAGTGTTTTGAGCGTTCGCCTCGGGAACAGGAGGTCGTGAGGTCGATCCAAAACCGCGACATATCAAAGTTGTTAACATGGTACTGGTGGCTTCCTACTTGGCGCCCAGCATAGTACATGTAGTTTCAGGACTGTTTGGCCAGGTGTCGGGGAGTCATTTACTTAATTTGTTTATTTAATTGGTATTATCGTCCCTGCGACAGTATTTCCTTCAGCGTCATCTGGTTTTATTTAGATACTACTTCATTAAAAATGCATTTCTATCATTATTTATTTTCTGCACCTCATGCAACCTCTTCCAATACTACTTCGTGGGTTTCGAAGCCCACGGCGGCTAACGTAGCTATTAGAAAAGATCAAATCAAGTTATAATTCGACCTTAGAGGCACATGCGTCGAGCTCAGGCCCCGTGTTTTTTTAAAGAAAATCTCTGGTGTAAACTTAAGTATCATACTTAAATCCACGACAAATTGTCTGGTTAAATTGAACTAAAAAATCATAATTTTTAATACATCTTATATTTTTGAGAAGACAGAACCAGGGACCTTTTCTATCATTCACTTTAGTCTCTTTTAAACTAAGATTCAAGAAGACAAAGTTTTTAAAGTGATGTTTTTTTTTCTAAATATTTCAGGAACCGATATTATTTTCCTTTAGATTTAAAGGTAAAAAATACCCGAAATGATGGTGTTTACATAAATTCATTCAACAGACTATTTAAAATTGAAGTCTGAGACCGTACTTATATATTTTTGATAACATAGGACCTTGACTGTGTGACTGAAGGCTGTAGATTCACACCTCTTCATGACTATAACACAAATACTTACGTACTTTTACAGTGGACTATGTGAGCAACATGTTAACTGTATTACAAAAGGTTTCCACAATTATAAGAGAAAACAAGATGTATTGAAATATTACGTGCATCTAGGAAATGGCACCTACAAACTGTCTCATCCGGTATTTAGTAATTAAGACCTTGCTGATGCGATCCCTATTGCAGACGGTCATGAGTAACGGTGGTAATCATTCACAGTCCACGATAATCACGACGGAATGTATCAGCTTCTTTAATTAATGTCGCCATTGCATGCTTGTAGTCTTCTGTTGTATGTATTCGTAAAGAATTAATAAATATTCCTAAAAGATAATCACCAAGGCCTTATCATGTGATAATGGACTAAAATCAAACACGGAACTGTTTCAGTATTTTCAAATTATATTCATATCTTAATGTGGTGTTTAAAAATAATAAAGCATTGGTTTAAATACAACATTTTTAACCAGATTTTCAAAGAAAAAATCTGGTTATTAGATTGGCGAATGTCGTTGTGCGGGTGGGCGGCGTCAAACTTTCGTTTCCAGATGATAACTCAAGTTATACATGGTATATCAATTCCAAACTTTTTGTACAGGTAGCTTATTTGAAGAGCTTGCTTGGTATTTTATTTCAAGTCAGCCGGGTCAAAGTCAAGGTCACTGTGACTAAAAATAGAAAATAAGTTTCCGGATGATAACTTGAGTCAGAGATGACATATCTATACCAAACTTTATTCACAGCTAGCTTATATTAAGAGCTTGCTTGGTATTGCAATTGAAGTCAGCTGGATCAAGGTCACTGTGTCTAAAAGTAGAAAATACAGGGACAAATTTATAACTGGAGTCAGAGAAAACATCATTACCAAATTTTATATGTAGCTAGCTTATATGAAGAGCTTGCTTGTTATTGTATTTCAAGCCAGCCGGGTCAAGGTCAATGTCACTGTGACTAAAAATAGAAAATTTTCGATTCCGGATGATAACTTGAGTCAGAGATGACATATCAATACCAAACTTTATATACAGTTGGCTTAACCCATTACCTCTATCACTTTATCAATTTCTATTTTAATTCAAATTTGTGATTTAATTTTTCAAAATTTAAAATTTTAATTATGAATACTTTTGAAAACATTATAGAAAATGGAGCATTTCCTCATGTTTCTCAGATATGTCAAAATGTGTTGGTATCAGGTAATGGGTTAAGCTCTATCTCTGCTATATCAGTAGTTCTATGCCTTCATCTTTCCATTGTGTGTGTGTATGTTTCTGTATTCCTTCTGGCATGATAATCATCATATCAACATGCTTTTTGCTTCCCATCCGATATTCCTGCTTCGTCTTCATATTCAATTGCATGTTTATATAAGCGAATATTAATCATGAAAAATCTGGTTTTTGTGTCAGTTCTGACCCTTGTTTCATCTGAAAACATGTTATATGATTTTCAGTGATGAATTAAGACATTGCCGCTCAAATGGAAACACATTAGCTTCGTTGAAACAGACGTATAAAGAAAAAATAAATTTGAAGTAATCATGGAGTAACCACACTCAACATTTTAGAAACAAAATTTGCCATTACACCATTGTTTATCGACTTCTTGATTCGTGTGAGCATAACTGCTAGATGTATTTCGCTGTTTGTTACCGTTGCTAGTGTTAGGCTAGCATGTTTGAGCTACAGAGGCCCGGCACAGCGGCAAGTTGTGCAGCCACGTTCATCACGTGCTATCACCTTCCGGCGCATATAGCAGAAACGACATGACACGGGTGGACAGCCTGAAAATGGAAAATATAAATAACTTAGACTTTAATTACCATTTATAAACTATAATTAGGCAAAAAATTATATTTTTTTCATTGTTTAGACTATATAGTTTGTAATAGATTACATAAATAAACAAAACCGTATGCGCGGGAACGTACCGACCGACTGCGGCCTATTAATCATGAACAATTCAATTGGTCTATTACTTACTGTATTATAAATATATAAGAGTAAACTTTTTATTCAAAGCAAATTAATTCTGAGGAGCGTGCTAAGGCAGATGAAGTCTTCTAGAGAGCTGGCAACATGCAGAGCACCCCCCCCCCCCACACACACGGACACAACTAAATAGTGTTATAAATTATAAACTTGTGTGTCTTCTAGAGAGTTGCCCATCTGTTTGCTTGTTTGTTGGATTTAAAGTCCCACCGACAGATCTCTGATTGATACGGAGCCAATCCACTGCACCAGAGTTTGAGGTATAGTGCTGCCACACTGCAGTATCACGCCCTAGACATGGAGCATGATACCACACCCAGTCACATTGTCCTGACACTGGGCCAACCAGTCCTGCAACTACCCTTATATGCTGAATGACAAGCAAAGGAGATATACCAGTCCCAATTCTACGGCTTCGAGCAGGGATCGAACCCACGACCTCCCACGAGCTCCTACAGCCCACTTGTGTATCCCTCCCTCACCATTAAATTGCCTGCGGTAAAAATTCGTTTCTTCGCCTGTTATACACTGACATGTTGGAAAACTACTTACATCTGCAGTGGCACGGGAATCCATTCGAGGTTACCATAGACGTCTCATAGTAGCCATCCGTACAGTATTTCTGACACAGCGCCACTGTGCATCCGTCGGCAACTGTCCGACGAAAAAACATATACAGTCGTTTGTAAACAGTTTCGTTAGAAATAACATATCAGAAACGATTGTGCTAAGTCTTTATGCATTTGGTTTAACAAGGAAGTCAGCACTATAACTTAACCTAATAATCTTGAAAATAATATGGTGGTACAAGGTACGAGCGTAGGAAAGCAGATCAAACAAAGTGGATGTTCTTTCTCATTTAACATGTCACTTGTATGCTAATGATTGACCCCAATTTATTACATTGCCAAATTTCAATATCAGTTCGCAACATAATATTTTGCCATAAATTGATATAAGTTTGTTACTTAATACCTTCCCCCAACTTAATATCAATTCACATCATTATACATTGTCACGAATTGACATCAGTTCGCAACATTATACATTGTCACGACTTTACATCAGTTCGCAACATTATACATTGTCACGACTTTTCATCAGTTCGCAACATTTTACATTATACATTGTCACGACTTTACATCAGTTCGCAACATTATACATTGTCACGACTTTACATCAGTTCGCAACATTATACATTGTCACGACTTTACATCAGTTCGCAACATTATACATTTTCACGACTTTACATCAGTTCGCAACATTATACATTGTCACGACTTTACATCAGTTCGCAACATTATACATTGTCACGACTTTACATCAGTTCGCAACATTATACATTGTCACGACTTTACATCAATTAAATAATATGACATATAAATATGTATACCTGATAACAATTTGTTATAGTTCATTTAATGTTAATTGTGATCAAAGTATATCAATTTGTAAAGTTTATGTTTATATAAAAATATATTTTTTCCCATTTCTCTCTCTCTCTTTGTTACGTTACTTGTCCTATATATCATTCAATGAGTATTTTATGAGAGTTATTTAAATGTTTACTCATGCAGAATTATGGCATCCGTATATTCAAATCATTATATATTTCCATGATCAATGGTATTTTGTTTGTTTATTAAGTTTCATTTGTATTACTGTAACATGGTTTTCTTGCATAGGCATAATATCTCAGTATGTGAATCTTTTCCTAACCTGAATATGTAGCACGTGTCATGACTAATTTTGCACGTGCAATGACTATTTTATCTTATATTCATATTAATAAACAAAGAAATCTAAAATATATGACACATTTATTTTTAGTTATATATCTATCAACTTTGCAGCTTCTTTTTCGAGTCGCGACATTTTGACACGATGGAACAGTGTCATTGGACAATTTACATCTATCTATGCAATAAACTATATCCCCCAGGCTTTGAATCAACATGTGAAAAACGTGATACATAGAAATCTGATCATATTTCAATACAGCAAGAGACCACTCACAGTCAGTTGAATAGCTCACTTTCAGCTATAATTTTCATAAAAACATAACGTGTTATGATTTTTTATATAGAAACTATTTTGAATCAAATGAAAAAATAATAAATTTTGTTACGTGGACTGGGTCTATTAAACCTATTAGCCCAATTCTCATCAATACACCTAGATGACCTAGCTAAAATTTTACCCTACATTCTTTTTATATATGACTCACGGAGATGCCTATAGAAATACCAAATGTGTTGATACACACCAGTGAAACACAATTAAAAAGTAGTCCAAGCGGTAAAACTACTGAAATATCAGTTCCGAGTGGTGAAACTAAGCATTCAAACTATATTAAAATAAAATATTAAGGGCCAAAATTAAAAATTATGAAATTTGAATTTTAAATTTTCCAGCTGATTATAACCAATGATTTGAAATCAAAACAAACAATTATCAACAATCAACTATACACCCAAACCTGTCTTAAGCGGTCAATCAATGGAACAAGAGAAAATGGTTGCTTAACAGAGGTGGCCACTGAACAAAGGTTAAACATATAACAAAAATGTTAATTTGGTGATATTAAATTGGCCGTTAAATGCAGGTTGACCGCTTAATAGAGGTGACCGTAAATATAGGTTAAACTTTATGTTTAAAGCAACCCTTGTTGTAAACAAGCCTTGTATGTTGGACAAAAGAATGAAAACGTATAATAATTTGTTGACCAAACATAAACGATAGTTAAAACTAAACCCTCCCAATAACCTTACGTTCGAAAACCAACGTATAAAAGTACCTGTTTCTATATGATGGACAAGGCTTCAAACGGCAAGAGAATCCCTTCTTACAGCGAATGGTTTCGACGACAAACTGACTAAATTGTTTAATTATTCTTGTAGAACGGCGCAATTTAACACATCATTTGTTGTTAGTATTCTTTATCGATTGTTATCATTCATTATTCCGTTCGTATAATTCAGCTAAACGTGTGTTGGGTGGCGAAAAGGCGTTGCATTCCTTGTTGTTTTTTTTTCAGCGTAGCTACTTATAAAATTGATTTTGACCTACCTCTTTAACCAATCAAACGTTTCCAACTTTATAAAAGTTTTAATCTGTTTTACATGTTACAACTGACATTTCTTTTTAGCTACGCCGAATATATTTTTTTAAAGATATTTCTTGTTAATTATAAACGTGGCATATTATTTTTGTTTAACAACAACACTTATTTCCTGATAGAACTTCAAACTCCGGTGGTTCAATTAACATGCCACATTGTTACACAATATGGTCACGCGGTAACTTAATGTGTCATTGATTGATGCGCAGCCAACCCATTGCGCCGGAGTGCCATAAAACCAACCATTTACATGTATACATACATTTCAAATTCCGGTAAGTTATTGGTCTAAATAATTACGCGGACTAAGGCATACAATTAAAATTACATTCAATTTTTAGGCAGTAAAAATGATTGCTTAAATAACTTAGTGAGCTTTCAAAAACATTTTAAAATTTAGCGTATCTTTCGTATTAAAATATTGTTCATTTCTCACATCCTCAAGCACAGTTTTGTTTTTTGTTGACTAAAACATCATTCTTGGTCAAAATGCCGTATAGGTTTCCCACGTTCATGACACTGCAAACAGGAAAATCCCAACTGCGAAAGGATATGCATACAACTCCTAAGGTATAACTGATTTTCAGTTTTGTAAGATTTAACTGAGAAAAAACATGCAAATATATGTTCAAAGTTATAGCTTAATGTATTGTTAATTTTAACAAGAAAAGATTATATCAAAATGCTTTGATGGACGTCTTAAAATAATCATAATGCCTATCTGTTTCTCTCCTCTACCTTTTTGAAGATTTACATAAGTACGTGTATTTAAATCAGAGGGAATCAAAATAATGAATTTAAAAATTGGTATTTACGATATGCTGAGCCGGCATATAATAACATTATAGCCCAATAATGTTGGTTTTAGATAGCGCCCAAACATATTTTAAAATACTTTATTGCATTTGTACTGCACTGTGTCACGTCTAAAACAACTTTATCAATTACTATCATTCGTTTGTTTATATTTTATTTATTAGTTCGTTTGTGAAAGAAATTGTAATAAAAGGTTTTGTTTGTGGTCCTCTTTATCAGCAGTGTTTGTGGTACTCTTTAAGAGCAGTTGGTCTAGCTATGAATTGGAATGGCGAGCCTTAAGGTAATCTATCCATCATTTAAGTTCTTCAAGTGATCGTGGTAATTTTATAGTAAATGCGAGCCGTTGTAGGCTTTGAGCAAAAACAATAAAGGGTCATATACGTATACGTTATGACATCTCGTTGGTTAGGAGAAATGCAATTACATGTGTATTTGATTGATTATATTTTTTATGTTTCGTGTCTCTTATAACTCATTTTGAGTGGCTTTGTACTTGTATAAAGTATTAATGATTTATGCAATTATATGTCTTTGTACAAAGATGAGACGTAAATAAAGAATATATATAATTTCCCCGATGAAAAAAGATTATTCCGGGCCGACAAGTGTAGGCATGGTTCCTGATACGGTTTTTAATTGCTAAACAGTGTTGTGCGTTTCTCCGTGCCTATTTTTACATGATGTATTTTTGTAAAGGAAAAACGTGTTTTTATAAAGATATGCCGCTCGTATTTTCTTGAAGTTGTCTATAATAATGTTTAAATAACAGATGTCATTATGTTTTCCGATATTTAAAATTTAGTTTAACATTTTAGGTTTTATCAGCGGAGTGTTATATTGTACTTACACAAAATCAAGTGTACACGTACTTGCCGCTTTCGTATTTACACTTTTTCTGCTTACATTAATTACAACATTTGAGCATGGAAACACAGGTTGTAAAACTGATTACCACATTATTAATTAAACTTTTAGTTTCACCAGTTATCTTCTTCGATTTATTCTTATTGTAATTATGCTGAAATCACATTCACCAGCCAATACGAAAACCAGTAGATGCGAACGTCATTTATAGGGACCATCTCAAAATGCAGTCTATTTTACATGCTGGTTCCCGATGTGTTGCTGCGTTAAGTGAAGAAGCAAGTACCAGTAGTGCAGATCAGAAACATATCTAATATTCTTTGACGCTTGCGTCAAAAGTTTTCTTGTAAGTATCTTAATAGCACTCATTTCGATATCGACCATTTCACCAGAGGATCGACAATACCTGGTATAATTCGTTGATTTAAATTGACCTATCAGTGACTAGGGTAAAATGTAAAAAAAAAATATGTTAATTTCCCATTGAACAATGTAGCATGTAGATTAGGTGTTCGGGAAGTGCTCGTTGATTTACGTAAGTTTACGTTTCATTATAGGGTGATTTTTTTTATGTTATATAAAATCATTTGCGTTGAGGTGATAATAGTTGACAGAACATTCAGGAAAACATACATTCAAACCATATATTTTAACAGTTGATTTCTTCGATTATACTGATGTTTTGTGAGTTTTATTTTCTAAATATTTGGTCATATTGTTCTCAGAAGCGCCATTTTTTTATTGAAATTATTTTACTTATGTACCTTATATTATATATTTTCAGGACTTTTGGGGTTTCGATGATTAAACAAAAAATATTAACAGGAATGTTGGTCTGTATAGTATTTCATAGCTTGATATAACTGGCAAATAATTTAATGCGATGCAACGTCCACTGTCATTTTTATATATTTTTATTTTGCAAAATTAGTATAAAAGATGCGTTTGATCAAAGTCATTCATAAATATAAAAGAACTATATTCATCAGATATACACATACATATTTGTCACTATAATTGAATTAAAAAAAAATCTGTATATTCAACCAAATTATAAAAAAGTGTATGTGTGTGCGCATGCTACTATCAATACTCTCTTGCAGAATATTATGTCGAGAGCCAAACACAAGGGTAATATACCAGTACCATATTAATGACTTTGGTATGTCGCGGCCAGTGATCGAACCCACGACCTTTCGACGGGCGGACGATTAAATTACTTGGCCACCGGGACCGTCACAAAGAATTTGATTTTGTAAACTTCCAAAAGACTTGCATTAAGAATTTTCTTTTAATTGCTTAAATTCTAGAATGAAATAACCGTTCAACAAAAAGTAACTTCAAAACAAACAGTTAAATGAATGCCATTTTATTATTTATGACAGTCAAAAAGGAGTTTTCTCTTACAAAAATACAGATTTTTCTGTAATGTAAAAACTTGTTGCTATGTAACTCCACTAAAACCAACGCGTATCTCGTCTATAGCACGGTACCCGTACAGGCAAAATATACCGTGTATTTAGCTATTCCCGAAATGATATTTTCTTATTCTTTCGTATTTTTCAGAAGATCGTGCATATTTTAAAAGTAGCTTATACAGTATAAAGACAAATACAAGTCATAAAATTTAAATACCCTTACGACCGTATTGAGAGAATTTTTAAATAAAAAGTAAAAAAAAAATCAACATACCATTGTATTCCAATGAAGCAAAGAACATCAAAAGCAGCAAGAACTGATACAAATAAATGAGAATATCATTTGTAATTTCTTTCACTAACATGCAATATTGTTAATCAAACATAAACTTACTTTTAGCAATAAAAAGGATAGACAGAATAAGAGAGGTAGCTCCTATGGTAGACATGGTAACGGCGTCCTCTGTAGCAGTGGTAGACAAGCAGCAGCAGCAACCCTCCTGAAGTTCGCTATCAGACCGCGGTCTGGCTGTTCTTATATAGCGCCACGCTGTCACATAGACAGTGTCAGACAAGAAATCCAACACGCTGCATTAAATTTCACGCCCACAATTTACTGCGTCAACATATACAGGTATGCGGATATATTTCACTCATCTAATTAACAATACTAGTATATTATTTTTTACAGAAGATAAGAAGTCCATATTGTTGTTAATACTTAAGACTGCTTGTAACTTACCCAACCCTTAAACCTTCTTCGGCACGAATTAAAAGCAGAAAATTCTGAAGGATACTTCTTATTTTATTTAATATGTTTGTGTTTGTACTTATTACGTAGGAAAGTACTTTTTTGCAAATATCAGAAAAATAGATCATATAATAAAAGTTTTGAGCACATTAATAACTTATAATATTAGAAGTAATAGAAGATAATTGAACTTTTTATAAGTGACTTTATCATAAATCAACACCTGATTAATGTAAGTACAGCAGTTATAAATTTAGTTTCCTATTTTACATGAATAAGGAATCAGAATATTTCTACTATCAGCTTTGTTAACAACGACTCCTTCAACTTCAGGTACTTCGACATATATTATAACTTCCATTTACGTCACAGTGTAACTTTCTGTTCACTTGGCTAACGGCGATTTTTAGCATTTTTGGAAATGCTTATACTTGTTGCTGGACTACAATTAAAATGTTCTATACATGGCAAATGTAAATAAATGTATAGCCCAATGAAATACACTAGTCTATCACGTGACCCGTAACATACATGTACTTTATAGGGCTGAAGAATACATGTTATTGTTTGTTTTATTACGAGCACTACAGATTAAAGATTTTTCATGTGAGGAAGCCTTCCAGCTGGCTTGCGGTAGGTCGGTGGTTCTACCCGGGTACCTCTGTGTACTCGGGGTCTTCCTCCACCTGTAATTAGCTGGACGTCGCTATATGATTGAAATACTATCGCAGCGACGGAAAACCCCAATACAACAACAACAACAGATTAAAGAAAACATTTTGACACCGTGTTATAGGAATCAGAGTTCTATTTAAATGAAAACTTGGAAGAATATAGTGAATGTAGAATAATAAAATCAAGAATTTTAAGAAATTTCTGCTATACTGGGGACTAGGGTAAACATTACCAACATTGATTGATGACAACACACTATTTATGAATGCATGGTAATCATGGCGTTAATAGTTATTTCAAATTATGAAAACAAGAAAATGAGAAAGTTTTAGGTTGGTGAAATTGGAAAGACGGTAAATAAAGTTTTATATACTGTTATTATCACTACATTACTATTACTGGGTGCACTCACATCGTACTTCCAAAATCACGTTGCTGTAACATGAATGCCCCCAAGGACTGGGTAGCGGTAAATTATTCAGACGATAATTTGCGCTACAACTCTATATCTATCTTTCATCTCTCTCTCTCTTTTCGTGCAATGTCTTATACACCATTCAATTAGTTGTCATATGAAGTTATGAAGGTCTGTGTTTGTATATTTAAAAATATGTTTCCACGATTAATACTATCATGTTCATGCAAATTATATTTACCAAGTTTCATTTATATTTCAATAAATGTATGTCTCTTGAACAAGTTTAGTATCTAGATTTTTTTCTTCATAACTTGAATATCTAGCACGTGTCATGACCGATTAGTTTATTGCAGTTTCAATGTCTGACACCTTTAATGGCTTCATTGTTTATACCCTTGGTCATCTTGCCGGCATGATAAATTTTCTTAATCAGCTTTGTCAGTTTTATGGCTTTCCAGTAACTCCGCCTACAGAGGCGTGATGAATCTTTACTTGTTGAGTGTTCAGGTTACCATTACATAAAGTAAATCCAATACCACTTGACGGTCAAATGACTTGAAATTTCAGCAAAGGGGCACTGTCCAAAGAAATGTAGTTCATTTTCTATATCATGAAGTTTTATCTTTCGAGATATTTTGTGCGCGTTCTCGTCGCGTTCGTAAGACATATTTCGTTCTTGTCTTTTGTTCGATCAGTCTTGTATGAAAGTTAAGTAATTTGAATTTACCTTATCCCTGATCTAGATAGGAGTGTTTGCATACGTGTGCTGCACGAGTTCCGCTTCTTACCTCCCCGACCTAGTTGTCGACCCTTTCTGTTCTGTCGATCAGCCATTTCTAAAGTTGCCAAGTTATACATTATTTTAAAAGTTATACATTTTCTTGCATATATGACTTTATTCCTCGCTGAGAAAAATCATGTCACCCGAGCCGCTAGTACCCTGTCAAGAAACTGCTTAACGGAATTATTATACTTCGAAGTTCAGTCTTTATTTCTGTATTAATAAATACTGATTACGCGTCGTATGTGACCCTGACCAAGTGATGTGACCTTGACCTTTAAGATAGCAACCTTGTTCTTTTGCGACGAATTTTGTCCTAAGGATCACTTACGTCAAGTTATTTCAAAACATGACTATACACAACAAAGATACAGCTCAGACAAGACTGCTTACACAAATTTGAAACTTGGTTCTTGTTTGCGTTACACTTGGTTACACTTGGTTCATGTTTGCGTTACACTTGGTTCTTGTTTGCGTTACATCATATGTTAGGGATCTTTTTTGCCAAGTTATTTCAAAACACCACCATTCACAACAAAGTTACAGCTTGGACAATATTTTAAGGTCAACAGAGTGTTGTGACCTTGACCTTCAAGCTAGCAATCTGGTTCTTGTTTGCAACACATTTTCTTGTCCTAAAGATCACTTGTGCCAATTTATTTTAATAAGCAACCATACACAATAAAGTTACAGCCGGGACAAGATTTTAAAGTCAAACAAGATTTTAAAGTCAACTGAGTGCTATGACCTTGACCTGGTTCTTGTTCGTGACACATCGTCTTGTCCTAACAATCACTTGTGCCAAGTTATTATAAAAAGCGACCATACATAACAAAGTTACAGCCGTGACACGAATTCTTAGACACACACAAACACACTATAACACTATATGCCCGTCGCCAATTCATGGCGACAAACAAAACATATGTTTGCGCGATTGTGTTACAAATATGCTTTGTTTTGTAAACTGAGCGAAATGTGCCACCGTAGAAAAAACCATAAAAATATTCCAACGATTTTGCAAAACATGGCTACGGACGTTTACTACATCAGTTGTACTCGTTTGGTTACAAAGTGGATGCATGCAATATGTTGCAACGCCTGCGGTTTTTGGCAACACAGAAAATGCAAAAAAGGTATGTATATTTTATATTTATCTTTACCATACATATTTGTTTAACAATATTCAACTAGTGGAATTTAGTAACTCTTTAAGACATTTGAGCGTTTTTCTCTAACGGACAGATTTTTCTAAAAATTTTCATAAAGTACTTAAGATTTTAACTAAAATATATATGAATTAAAAATAGGGGGCCACCATGCTTGTTTTAGAGATCAAGCTTGTGGTAGAGCATCACTATTTGCTAAAATTTGTTGAAAAATCATGATATTAAAAAATAATGAAAAAAATCGTTTCTAAATACTGTAAAAGCATATTAAAATGATATTTTTTTAATTTTTTTTTCTCACCATTTCTTACTTATTATATATTAAATAAGTTACAGATAAAATACTGTCAAATATGCATTGAAAATACAAAACGAGCATAAAATCTTATTTGTGCCCGGACCAAAATGTATACAAAAACTATCCAAAAAACTGTGATTTTTTATATTTATTTTTCTAAAAAAAAAATTTCAACGGACATATTTCCTTTATTTTTTCGAGTCAGTTTTCTGATATAAATGCTTTCTGAAAATGTAAAAAAATACATACCTCAACATATTTAATTTTTAACTAAAACTGCATTTTTATTGAAATTTTAGCCAAATTTGCATAAAAACACTAAAATGTGACTTTTTGTACCTTCAAAATTTGGCAAATATACTTTTGATGATATTCTTAAAACATGAATCTTAAAATTTGGACTTTCTTCTATCTTTTTGCTTAAAATAACTGAGAAATTAAAAAAAAATCAAAATCAGCTGTAACCCACTGAAACGTTCTTAATTATTGACATAAACTTTTATGGTTTATGACATGAATCATAACTACTAATAAAATATTTCATGCTGCGAAGTCAACATCATTTCACAAGTAAATCTATAAAATAGAAAAGAGATAAGTTTTTTTTCATCTATTGGAAATAAATATTATATACATGTATATATTTTTCTTTTTAGAGGTGTCTACCGGAATCACCGCCGAACAGTACCGACAGATGGACTATGAAGCTGGTAAGTCAATTTTAGCTGATTCTTTGTTCATATACTTTATTTTTATACCAATTAAATGATTTTATGTTCATATATTGTACGTTTACCACTCCCATTATGATTATCAAATCAAATTCCATAAGCTTTACTTTTGTGCTCTTGCAGCTGCCTGGCAGGCAGTCAGAGAAGTTTTCCCGGCCGCGTCTTGACGGGGTGCGTCTTTCATTTGACACAGCGCGTCTACAGAGATCCAGAAGGTGGGGCTAGGTCCAGCGTACCAGCTTCGATAAGACAAGTACACCTACCTTCGAAAACTCACGAGTCTACCGTACCTGACAGCCGAGAAGATATTAGATGCGTTTCATCACCTTCGCCAGCAAGCAGCAGAAGTAGGAGGTTGCAGATTACGTGAGACAGACCTGGATCGAAGGATCATTGTGGAAGCCAGTACACTGGAGCATCTTCCAGGAACCAGTGCGCATGAACAATGATGTCGAAGGTATGTATGATGACATCTTGGCGTTCTTTTTTTAAAAAAACATATAAGGAGTATTAAATAATTTGATAAACCTAGTCAAGCATTTTCATCATTTATAATAAATATGTTTTAATGATGTTTTAATGATGACCCCATCACATATTTTAGTTATCATCATTTATTTCTTTATTTTCAGGGTGACATAGACGGATCAACACTAGAGCTAGTGGAGCGAGTCTCGTTTTCTACGTTCTCGTGCTCTTGCTCCACGCTGAGACAATGGACTTGCAGATCCGCTTGGTGTCGGCTCATCTTTTGAAAAGATTACATAGAGCGAAGTACCACCGAATACACGGGAAGCTTTTCAAGGCATGGGACAGTTATGAAGACGAGGAGTTGACGACAACGCAACTTTTGAGGCCCTGCAGCATCCTCGCAGCTCTGGACCCATCACCACCAACCGATACCATCCACAATGAGGACTGTGAGTGTCAATTCCGTTGCCATGGAGAGAACAACGTCTTCATTACTTCAGTAAATCAAAACAGGATTAATTTTCAAAATTCGCTCTTCATAATTCAATTGCAACAGCCTGCAAATTAAAACACATGTACTGAATCAATGTGCTTTAAATACCATGTTGGTATCTTGTAAATATAATCATCATCGTGGCATCACCATCATATATATATATAATGTTTATTTTATGTGCTATATCAAATTTGTCTCTTGTAAATATCATCATCGTCATAGTGTAGATATTGGTTTCTTATCACTGCTATCATCATACATATCATCGTCATGGAGTATATATCAGGTTTCTTAATCTACCACGAGCGTTGGCGTATATGGAGAGCTTGGTAGATATCCATTGTATGTGTCAAGATAAGTATTGGTGCAAAGTGGTGTCTTCAGACAATATTTTAATAAAAACACTATACAACTGTTATTATGTTATTAGGCGATTGTCATGCTGGGGAAGTTAATTGGGTTAGTAATGTGAAACAGCTGTTAGAATAATATATAGTAAATATGTGTTGTTAAACTCCTTTGTATCTAATTTAACTTTGATTGTCGTCAGGAAAGAAAAGCGTCAGATTTTGATTCTTTTTGGTATGAATATTTTATATTTATAGCTAAGTGTTCGTTGTATGGTTCACGTAAAAATTGTATGTAGCACAAAAACCTTCACAGTTTTTGGATGGACGAACGGACAAAGAAAAATCTACATGCCCCACTCTTTGGTAGGGGGCATAAAAATACCCAGGTGCACAAGTCATGTCCTGATTAATATATCCATGAAGTATCAAGTCTGTAGTACAAATGCTTTCGGAGTTATGTGTGTCACAAAGTTTTGGGACGGATGTACATACAGATGGACGGACAAAGGTAAATTTACATGACTTCCCCCACCCCCTTTTGGTTGGGGCATAAAAACAGGCAAGTTGCAAATGACAACTGACAATCAGTAAATAGCAAGAGCAAAGTAGCAACTCGATAGAAGCAAATGGCAAGAAGCATGATTATTTGTGCTTATTACTCTTTTGCCTGCTATTTTCTCCTGCATGTTGTGACAAAAAATGCGACAGTGATCTTTTAAAATAGAAGTTACATGTATTATAATTACAAGAAACAATAGCAAATGGCATGTCCCATCCAGTGTTCTGTACTTTCACTCACCTACTACCACTGCTCTTAAAGAGTGTTCATCCCTTATCATATGGCTAGATATCAGTCCTAATCAACCTTGGTTGAGAGAATTTTCACCAGGTGTAAAGGAGACTGCTTAATAAATACAAATGCTACAGTGTCTAATGTGTACAATCTGGCAATTTAAATAGTTCAAGGGCTATAACTCATGATACAAAGCTCAAGATTGATGAATAAATGTTAATGCTGGAGTGTTAACAGTGTGAAATCTAGCATTTCTTAATCCAGGGGTCACAACTCCTGACTGAGTAGAGCAGTATTACCGTAACCATAGTCAAAAGTTTATGGCCATAAACACTGATTTGGAGTCTGATTTAGATTGCTTCAAACTGCAAATACAAGAGAATAACAAAGTGAAATCTAATATATATATATATATATAGTGTTTTCATAATCATATAGCGATGTCCAGCTAATTACAGGTGGAGGAAGACCCCAAGTACACAGAGGTACTCGGGATGAACCACCGACCTACCGCAAGCCAGCTGGAAGGCTTCCTCACATGAAAAATCCGAAGTCCCTACCGGGATTCGAACCTACAGCAGTGAGGGGCTGAGAGATTTGTAGTCCACGACTAATCGCTCGGCCACGGCCGCCCCCAATCCAAAGGTTATCCTCCTTGGTTTTCTGATGCCCCTAAACATATTCATAAACTTTCAAGTCAATACCATGAATGGTTATTGAGAAACAAACTGGATAGTATCTTGCATGCAAAAATTTAACCAAATTTTCTATTGCATGCAAAACTTTAACCAAAATTTCTAAGTTAAAAAGGGGCCATAATTCATATTAAATTCAGTCAAGAGTTATCTGCCTTGGTTGTCTGATGCCCCTGAATATAATTATAAACTTTCAAGTCAATACCATAAATGGTTATTGAGATATAAGGTTGATAGTAACTTGCATCCAAAATTTTAACCAACGCCAACGCCTACGCAAGGGCGACTACAATAGCTCTCATATTCTTCGAATAGTTGAGCTAAAAACTATTTAAAACAATATAACAATATTCTATATTTAAGTTTGATCAAGATTTCTTCAGAAATAAAGATGTTAAAATGGAGGATGGACATTCATTGATAAAAAAAGAAGAGCTGTCCGTAAGACAGCACGCTTGACTATTCTAATGCCTCTCAATATAGAAAAATATTGCTGTAAAAGGCAAAATATGGATCACTGTATAATCAAAATGTAAACACGGGATATAAATATGTATTCCAAGTTTTAAGGCAATATCTCAAAGGGTTCAGTGAAAAGTGAGCAAGTATAAAAAAAAACTTAACTGAGATTCTAAGTCAGAAAAGGGGCATTATTTAGTCAAATCCATGAGAGTTATGTACTCTTCCCTACATGTGGGAGAGAGAGGTCATAAAGAAGCATTCAAAGTTTCAAAGCAACACCTTCATGGAAAACTAAGGTGGTACAATTTTTTTTATCAAGATTTAAGTTGAAAAGGGCATAAATTTGTCAAAATCCATGACAGAGTAATCACCTCTTGACCAAAAGCTGGGGTGATAGTGAAACACAAGTATACCAAGTTTCAAAGAAAAACATCAATGGGTTCAGTGAAAAAAATCTCGTACAAAAACTTTAACCGAGCATCTACACTGAAAAAGGGGCATAATTTGGTCAAAATACCTGGCTGAGTTATCGCCTCTTGTCTACAGGTTAGGTTGGTGGTCATATATAAGTATTCCAAGTTTAAAAACAATACCTTAAGGGGTTTAGTAATTAGTGAGGTAGTACAAAAAGCTTAACCGTTATGGTGACATCGACACTGATGCTCGATGAGTAGAATAGCTCTCCTTATTCTTCGAATAGTTGAGCTGAAAACTGATGGCCAGGCTAGGTAACAACTGGGGACAGGATTGATTCATTCTCGTTGGAGCATAAATAACTTCTTTATTCCAAAAGATGAATCTTTTGTATTATTAATCATTTAGTAAAACTTTTTGGAAATTATCTAACAAGGGGTTTCACAATTGTTCCAGAGGCATTTGTTTAACCATTAGAAAGTTTAATTGCACTTAAGTCAAGCCTTTTAGCTCACTGACCACAACTTGTATTAAATTGAGTAACTGATGACAAAAGTTAAGCTAGAGTGATCTTATATTCTCAAATCAAAGCTTGCCCTTGTCTATAAATAGAAAATTTACAAGTCCTACACTCATAAATCATAAAATTTCAATCCTTAATTCTAACCCTGTTCTAACATAATGCAAATAAATACTGCATTTAAGGACCAAGTATGAGAAAGTAATATTAAATCATTTTCAGACTGTAGAATACGTCAAATTGAAAAAGTTCAGAGGAGCCCTACCTGGGTTGTCTTGGAGAACAATAAATGTATCTCCAATTGTGAGTGATTCTAGATTCTAATTTTCCAACATTCAATTAATAACTATTTTGCTCAGGAGTGCCACCTGGTTTGTCTTTGAGATCAATATTTCCTGTTGTGAGAGATTCTAATTTTTCAATATATAATTAATAACATTTTACCTACATACATGTATGTACATGTGTATTTTACTGTAAAATAGAATAGTTTTTGAGATATAAACAGTCTAAAAACTTTTGGGACAGCCCTCATATTTTTCTTAATTAATTTAATTTTTATTAATTTTGTGCTTTTTCTGTTTCCATATTAAAACAATGAACAATATATGACTATTTTGTTCTTTATTCCTTCATTTACAAATGGTACAAAACTGACATGGGTGGGTCACAGTCCCTACAAAGTAGAGTCATTGAGAAGAGACTATGTATATGTATGTATAGTAATCAGCCTGATAAAGAAAGTTTTAATTGTGCAAAAACAATCTGTCAAGATATGATCTGCACATCTCTTTACCCCAAATCCATTCCCATCTCTTTTGTTATTTCTTCTGTGGACAATATTTTGCTGGTTCCAGTGTCCATCACATTGCAGAGAATATCACTGTCAAGGAGACTTGTGTTCTCTGAGGAGTGTCTTTGTATGAACAGGGCAGCAGGTTGTTAGGATCTCACATTCAACGATTCCAGAACACCAGCTCAAAGCTGCAGGTCTAGAGTTCAAAACAATACACCAGCTCGGGAGCTCAAGACAGCACTCCAGTTTCAAGCCAGGGGGTTGAGAGTTCAAGACAGTACACCAGCTCCCAGACCAGGGTTGAGAGTCCAGGTGGCCCACTCAGGTGAGGGCGTTGGCTGTAGTGTACAGCTGGTATATCTGTTTGCTCTGCCCCTGACCCAGGCTCCTGCAACATGAGACACAAGGGATGATACAGTACAATGTATCACAACATTCACGCCCTGTAATAATTCTAAATGAATGATTATCAATTAATTTCAACCCTTTACCTCCTACAGGCTACAACTCAAGCACTGGCATACAGAGCAGACCTTCCAGCTTTCTGATCAAGATCTTCTCCGTTTGGTCATTCAATATTGAAGCTTAGATTCTACAGTTTGTACAGCAAAGAAAACTCCATTTCTTTGTATTACATTTAAAGTTCAGTAAATCAATATTCATGATGTCATAATTTTGTACATGAATATTCATGAGGTAAAAGGTTAATCATATTTCGGACCTTGGAAAAGTCATATTGAAGATTAAAAACCACCACATCTTTTCCATGACTGGCATATTAAAAAAACGTTTAACACAAACATCTTTTTGTCTTTACTTAAATATTTCCCAATATCATCATTTATTACACTTTCCATGATAATCTTTCAATAACAAGTGCCGGTAGAACCAATAGATGCTCCCTGAACTGCACTTTGTCACTTGATAGGTACTTTATTAAACTATATGAGCTCCGGATAAATTTAAGTATGAAAAATAACAAAGGACAATAACTCCTAAATTATGCAAAACAGAGTTGGTGGTTCTTGTATACTGCACTTCTCCTCACTGAGATCTATCTACCGTTGAAGTCTCATGTTGATACCTCTTATAGTTTTTGTGTTATGCTCAGGACAAAATTTAAGTATGAAAAATAACAAAGGACAATAACTCCTAGATTATGCAAATCAGAGTTATGGTTCTTGTTTAATGCACTTCTCCTCATTTCCTCATTGAGATCTACCTACTTATAAAGTTTATGATGAAACCTCTTAAAGTTTTTATGCTCCAGACAAAATTATGACAGATGGACTGGACAGACAAAGCGACAACTATATGCTCTCCCTTTGGTGAGCATAGGAAGTTAAAACACTAGATTGAATATTCTTGGTGCTTAGCAATCTTTTGAGAAATATAAATAAATACAAAAGAAATGGGACTGTACTTTTTGAAACACAATACTTACTTACAAAAGACATGGAAACAAAAGTTGATTGAAAACAAGGCTAGCACTTTCACATGCAAAATAATAAAACAGTATACAACGAGTATTGCTTTAGTACTTTGAAACAGTTAGCAGAAATCAGAAATGTGACCTTTGAGTATGATTTAGACAACCTTTTTCCTCATGAATATTCATGTACAAGTTTGTAACTCCATGAATATTACTTTACTTAACTTTAAATGGTATGTGAAACAATGAAATTTTCTATGCTGTGCAGACTGTAGAGTCTGAGGTACAAAACTGTCTGAGCAGAGGGCAGGATGTATATGGGTCTGCTCGACAATGGCGTCAAAATGCGTCTATATAAAGTAAAGGGTAAACTTGACTATTTGAGTTTACCGTCGCTTCGACAGTATTTCAGTCATATAGTGACGTCCAGCTAATTACAGGTGGAGGAAGAACCCGAATGCACGGAGACATCCGGGTAGAACCACCGACCTACCGTAAGGGTGAACTTGAGTATCATTTAATTGATTTTACAGCAGTTAAAATCATGTGGCTTTATTGGTTTTTAAAATCCTAAAAAAAAAAGAAGCGAAATAATAGGTTTATAAGAATTTTGCGTAACAAATACTAACATCCTTATATGAATATTGAATGATATTGCAGTAGATTTCAACACTTCCTTGGATTTAATTATATAAACTTGAAGTCTAAAACACATCAAAACCCATTTTTGAGTCTTAATGAAATTTACCCCTAACTGATGATTCCAAAATAAATTTGAGCAGTATAGTTGTGAAGCTGACTGATTTTTTTTATTTCAATACTTTTACCTTGCTAGCAATGCAAACATCAAGAGATGCAAACTAAAAACTATAGCTGATACCAGTCTATGATGCAGATTGCAAAGTGGTTTTATTGACAACATGGAAAACTAACCGGGCCGACTTGCCACATTTGATGTTCGCCAGGAGACCTTCCCTTTCCCTCTCTGATATGCAATGGTCATATGCTTCAAACAGGCTGGAAAAACAGTGATATCATGTTTAGCACAGTGCAATCACTAGAGGTAATGAGTATCCTTGTTGCACAGAATAAAAAGTCTTAACTATTCCTTTTACAGAGGATGGAATTCAATAGAGCATATAGCCCTAACATAGCCTCCACTAACTGGCTATTTTCCCTGTTTTTTTTTTTTTTTCTTTTTTTTCAATATAACTGTTCAAAGTTATTGAAATATACAAAAATAAATGACTACTGTATGCAAACAAATGACCTTGAAACAAATCCTAATTTAATTAAAGTCAGACTTTACATAATATCTTAAGTTAAGGATAGGTCACAGGGAAATCTACCAATACCATTTTAATGACTTTCGAATGGTGCGTTAATAATGACTGTATGAATTGTAAAATCAGAACTAGGGCACATACTGGTGCAGTGTGGGATATCTGTCCAGGACTGCTCTGGCCTTCTCGGCTGACATCCCATGTAGCTGGATCAACTGCTTCCCAAACATCTCCTGCACTGTAAGGGACTTGGGGACAAGGAACGGTATTATAACAAGGGAACATAGCAGTTTTTTTGTCTCAACACTGTGACAGCCCCGTCCTGGACTATACACGACACACAATTTGAAATGAATTTCCTCAAAAAATATGTTTGTCATTTGTAAGTACATTGTTTGAACATTACTTCATACTCTGATTAATTTTGTTTTTCTTCAATTCAAAATCAAACTGTGTATATGTCATAAATATCCTAAAAAATAGAGTCAGATATCAGATATTTGTCATTGGTACAGACTTTGAATAAAGCATCTTACTGAATAATCCATTGTGCTTAAATGTAACTGCTTGTATTCATCCCTTAATGTTGTGTTTCTGTTCATTTCTAGTTATAACAAAATACAGATTTTCCCTTTAAATCATCTAAATTATTTAATTTATGTTAATAAATTATTTAATAGGTTTTTGACAAATGCGCTTTTGTTGTTATTATAATCACTTTATATGTCGTCCATTTTGTTTTCTGTTTTTCTGCATCGATTGCTGTGATTTAATTCCAGGTGAAACAAATTTATTAGCACCTGTAGCAGAAGCATAGAAGCCAGTCTCGAAGCAAGATGACTGTGATAAAATCAAGACATATTTCTACCCATCCTCCTGCAAGCTTTCTTATCAGTAAAACACAAGGTGAATACAAACTATTTTCTAATTTCTTTAACCAGCGTATTCTTTCATTAATTAGAATGCTAATCAGTTGTAATCAATTTATGTTTTTCTTAACTGATTATGCACTGTACTGAAGACAATACAGTGAACTTCCTTTCCCTTCACAGTTTGATGGGTAAGCCGGTCAGCGCATAACAAACAGGTTCTGATAAAAGGTGTTAACAGAAGATTAAACTGCATGCTGGGGACCAAACTTTACTTCAGATAAAAGGTTATGTTTGAATAAACCAAATGCACACAAGTTTTTTTTTATATTAACTTGTATAAGGAAAAAGTCTGGATTGGAGGTTAGGCTCAGATAAAAGGTAGGCTTATACGATAATGCATGTTTGAATAACCAAAATCTGACTTTATATATTTGCAAAGCTTAAGTTCTATTTAATAAATAAAATAGATGTACATCCAGGACATAAATGCCACTCTTTCCCATTTTTGGACATAACCACAAAGCCAGGGACCAAAACTCTGCTTTAACTTTATGAATTCTTAAGTGAAACAAAGGTGAATAAATATCTGAAATTTTCTTTTTAAAAATAAACACCTAAGATCTTTGTTTTTGTTCCAAAGATAATTTTCTTTAAGAATGCATCAAATGTTTTTATTGATGAAAGTTTTGTATGAAGAATCAATTGCTTAAGGCATTGCATAAAACTTAAACTAGAAATGTATCAAATGAATGTTACTGCCTTCACATTTGTGCCGATTTTTTTTTTTTTTTTTTTTTAAATCAGGGACCATAACTCTGCTATGGCTTAAATTTCAAAATGAAAACCTCAGGTGCATTATTTGACTTAAATTTCAAAATGAAAACCTCAGGTGCACTATTTGACTTAAATCTCAGGTGCATTATTTGACTTAAATTTCAAAATGAAAACCCCAGGTGCATTATTTCTCATGCTAATGAACATTCCTGTTAAGTTAAATGGTTCTGGTCCATTTACTGGAAGTGATATGCACAGTGTTTAACACTGAACTTGATGCCAAAACAGGTATATCCCACAACCTGAATGTTTTTTGGAGGTTGTTGAACTAAGATTAACTATTGAAAGCAAGGTTCACATGCATTTGTTTGTCAGGTGTTTGTACAGCTTTTCACTGGTTAAACCAATATGCATATTCATTTGGGGGGGGGGAGGGGGTTTGGCATCATGTTAATAGACAGACGGATGGACAAAGAGGGGCAAACATATATGGTTCTTACCCCCTTTTAAAGTGGGGGCATTAAAAGCTGTGAATTTTATGTTCATAGTTAAGACACACCTTGGTTTTGACGGAACTCTGGTTGAACTCATCAAACAGTGGCAGCCTGTGCTGTGTGTCCTGGATACAGGTGTCCCTCAGTTGGTCCATACTGCAGGCATACAGGCTCTTCTCCTGCCATGTACACTTACATAATACACTTGACTTCATCATAACCCCATCATGAATATTCATGTACATATTTATGACTTAATGAATACATTTAATGAGACAACGGTAATTTTCTTTGTCATGAAGAATAAGGTCTGAGTAAACAGGAGACCTTTATTAAGGTCAAAGGTTTAAGCCTATCTTGTATATATGTTTCTTTTACATGTAGTACACATAGGTTATTATTTAAATTGATTGAACCATCAGGAGGGTATCAGTTTGAAATACAAAGAAAGTAACTAGATTTTTCAATGATGAAAATGTTCCAAGATTTTCCAGTACAAAATTAACATTGGTTGCAGACACAAAGCCCTGGTGGCAATCCTATTTTTTCTTTGATCAGTAAACATCAATGGAATATCAGACAATTAATTACATACTAATCAAATGTGCACCAGCTGGTTTTCTGCTCTTCTTATTTAAGACAGAACACAAGGATGGTCAGTGTTGTAATATAATTAGGTAGCAAATATGTATCTAACTTCGTTACTGTAACAGATCTGTATCATTATTGAGGTTTCTTTCATGACCAAATACATCTAATGCATTATTTTTATTACCAGTTTTAAAGTTCTCACAAATTGAACATTAATTATTATGGACTTACGATACTTGACCATATGTGTTCAAGTTTGAAATAACCTGTTCAATATTTCCACCTTTCTGTAAAATAAACAAGAAATTGGTGTTGCACGCAACACATAAGTCCCCTAATGGTGAGGTGCATAATTTTTCCATTACCATAGCAACCAGAATTTTGATCTGAGAAAAAAAAGTGATGTCCAGAATACTGCCATAAATTCATATACCAAGTTTCATATTATCTTAAATGGTTTTTAAGTTATTGTGGGATCCAGATTTCCAGATAGGCGGACTGACCGACGAACGGAGGGCAAACCTAAAGTCCCCTCCTTGGGGACTATAGGTCCCTTACATTTGGTGTAAACACCGGTAGGGGACTAATAAATGAGAGAGTCCCAGTGGCACTAGACAACTATCCAGAGTACCATCACAGTGGCACTGGACAACCAACCAAAGTACCATCCCAGTGGAACCACAGTGGCACTAGACAACTATCCAGAGTACCATCCCAGTGGCACTGGACAACTAACCAGAGTACCATCACAGTGGCACTAGACAACTATCAAGAGTACCATCCCAGTGGCACAAGACAACTATCCAGAGTACCATCACAGTGGCACTGGACAACCAACCAAAGTACCATCCCAGTGGCACTAGACAACTAACCAGAGTACCATCCCAGTGGCACTAGACAACTAACCAAAGTACCACCCCAGTGGCACTAGACAACTAAACAGAGTACCATACCATATAATAACTAGATCCTACCTTGAAGAGAGACTGCAGGTATCTAGTGAAGACTGTCAGGAAGGCTACAGTCTCCTTTGTGTCCCGTGTTCGCTTGATCTGGAACCCATCTATAACCTGTGGACATGTTACGGGACACTATATAACTTGGATGTCGTATCTTTGGCAATCTCATTAAAATCACATCCTAATTTGCCCTCCTCTATTATCCGTGATTAGGATCTTACAACATCACATTAGGGTTCATGTCAGATTGACCTTTAAAGTAATTTATATTCATAAACAAGTGCTAGATTTTAAACCAATTAAATAATGTATTTCTAAACAACTTTGGTAAAACATTTGTCACTGGTTGAGAAAAATGTGCAGCTTGACCGGGATTCGAACCCAGAGCCTTTTGCTTACAGAGCGAATACTCTATCGAATGAGCTACCCAGTCATTGCACATCTTTCTACCCTATGTGAGATTAATGCGATTACTTCCTCTGGTTATACTGAAGGATTCTGTAGCCGCCGATTTGATTGGCTTATACAAAGGTCAATCTGAGACCACCCTCTATACGATGTGGTCAGATCCAGTAAGCATACTGAATCTGATTTCAATGAGATTGTATCTTTAGGTTACCCTCGTGGTTATACTACCCCAGCAACTTCCATCATAGTTTCTGCAGTTGTTAAACTGTAACCTCATACAGGTGTGTTTTGACGGCTTGCAACCAGAGCAGACCTAGTTAACCCTTTCCCTCATATAGACTCATTTTGACGCACTCAATAGGTACCACATAAAGCCTGATCTGCAGAAAACCACAGTTAAACCTTACTAAATTTAATTATACAGTCCTCATTTCCAGACCACTGAGGAGCAGCGAACAGCATAAAACCTGGTCAGCCTGCTAGTTACTAGCAGGCTGATCTGGTTTTATGCTGTTCGCATAGGTCTTTTCATGATTTCCTCTATGAGGGAAAGGGTTAAGTGGACGCCCACTTGCCCATGCCATGTTAAAATCACTGCATGCAAGTGATTTTCGAAGAAGATAGCCCGACGGGCAAGTTGATTTATGGTAATGAAATCATCTTTCATTTTTTTTATTTTCTACAGTATATCATGGGTGAAATGATTGCAAATTGGGTTTAAAACATATTAACTAAAATCCACCTTAATATTGTACATATTTAGTTTTAAACATTATCAAACACCAACTAACTTCAAGATTGGGCAACTTGTTTTCACTAGGGGCTAGTAGATGTTCAAAGTAACTTGCCCCCTGGACAAGTGAAAGTCAAATCCTTAAGTAAACCCCTGCTTCAATGGCTTCTTTTATGTCTGATCAAAACAAAAATCTGGGGAAGAGAGTAAAACGTACAAACTCCAATCAACAGTAAGAGGTTTATTACCGACTAGTTTCAATCTTAACAAAGATCTTCATCAGGGTAAAAAAAATCTGATCAAATCTGGTGTGGTAGACCAAGGAAGACATGAAAAACATGAACGACCTGAAAGTGTGTAATCTGGCCAAAAATGACTTGACTTGACAATTTGAGTTTACCGTCGCTTTGACAGTATTTCAGTCATATAGCGACGTCCAGCTAATTACAGGTGGAAGAAGACCCCGAACCACCGACCTACTGCAAGCCACCTGGAAGGCTTCCTCACATGAAAATCTGAATGACCCTGTCGGGATTTGAACCCACGCGATGAGGGCCATGAGTGAGCCAAAAATAATCTGTAGGACCAAATACATGGAAAGAGGGTGTTAGACACTGTATTAGAACCTGGGAAACCTGCATAAGATGGAAACCAAAGTCAGGGTCAAGTCAAGTCAAACAGTTAATTAGGTCATTTATCAAGCAAGAGCAATTTGTCTAAATAGAATCATCATAATTCACAATCTTGTGAGACATTGCTTGTGAAGACAAGAAAAAGACAATGGCAAAAAATAATATAGTGTTTTTAACACATTTGGAGGAAATGAATGCCTCTTTAACTCTTGAAAACTTTAAATGGAGAGAGAGAGATGTGCCTTTCAAAAGTAACAGACTTTCTGTCAATGAATAAGAGAGCAGTTTCATCACAATACGCCTCAGTGGTTCCTGAGCTGAACCAGTACTGTGCACCTTTGCACAAAGTTTTTCTTACCTATCTGGAATCAAAGTCTCTGGAGTCAATGGTACACTTTTACTGGACCAAAGTGCACATGCCTTTCAAGTGTCTCACCTGTGTGTTGACGATGGCTTGTTTCAGCGTGGACTCAGGGAGACTGAAATGCTGCATGGACCCATAATCCTCTATCAGGTACATGGCATGCTGCAGGCCACACTTCTTCAGTCGAAACTGAAATACAACAAACATCCAGGTCAACTAGAACATCAGCAACAACCTGTCATTGTCTGAACCTTGACTTGACTATTTGAGTTTACCGTCGCTTCGACAGTATTTCAGTCATATAGCGACGTCCAGCTAATTACAGGTGTAGGAAGACCCCAAATGCACGGAGGCATCCGGGTAGAACCACCGACCTACCGCAAGCCAGCTGGAAGGCTTCCTCACATGAAAATCAGAATGATTTCGAACCCATGCGGTGAGGGGCTGAGAGAGTGTTAAAGTCAGCACCTTTACCCTCTCAGCCACGGAGGCCCCGCCTCTGAACCTTTCAATCAAACAAGTCTTATGTGGTTTAAATTATCTCTATATTTTAATTACTTACCTGATGACTCTGTTTCATCAATATAAGCACTTATTCACTATTGATAATTAAGATTCTGTTTTATTCCAGTAACTGTATGTACTGTATACTAAGGCCATATAAAAAGAAGTGGCAACAATGACAGGTTATCTATACCTTGTTCACTTTCTAAGAAGTTATAATATGAAACCTTCTAAGTGCTCTCCACCTGATTGTACACTCTTTTCCAGGTGCAAAAGCTACTCTATATGTATACTGTTTATACACTTGTATAGTTTGTTTTTTATTGGGTTCAACGTCCCACCAACAGTATTTCAGTCATTTGGAGACAATGTCTACTAAGTACTTGAGACAGATATAGTGCTGCCACACTGCAGTATCACGCCGTAGACATGTGGCATGATACCACACCCAGTCACATTATCCTGACACCGGGCCAACCAGTCCTGCAACTACCCTTATAAACTGAGCGCCAAGCAAGGGAGCTATAACAGTACCATTTTTTACGACTTTGGTATGTCGCGGCTGGAGATCGAACCCACAACCTCCCACTCCCTAGGCAGACACACTTGTATAGAGTGCTTCCAATTGTACTGTGTGTCAAAGCAGCATCCTAAAGCATGATATACTGTTTATGTCAAAGTGAGAGATCAGGGCAATATGGTCCTGTACTGTACTACACCTGACCAATGGACCGGGGCTTTGCCATGTAGCAGGTAGATGCTGTGCGCCTTAGTTTCCATTAAGCACACACCTTATGCAGGTTTAGCCTTTTTTTAAAGTCAGCAAAACCAATGACAAATTAAGGCCAGGGGCCGTATTCAAAAATCTCCTTAATTTTTAAGGAAAATATTCCTTAACTGGAATAAATCACCTAGGGAGTGTTATAAATAAGACTAAGGGAAATCCTTAATAATTAAGGGAAATCTATGTGATTTTAAGGGAAATCTTAGAAACTAAGGGATTTTTTTCCCTAAGAAGCTTAATGAAAATATGGCCCTGATATTTCCCCTACATGCTTCACTGTGCATCTTGTGTATCTCTTGATTATTGCTTTTACAGCATCTGTGTCTTTACCAGACACAGCAGTCAGAGGGCACCAAGGACAGGCCTTACCTTTGGTGCTGTTTCTTCCCTCTTATAAGAGAGATACCCATCAGGCAAAAGTACAGTATTGCAGCGCAATGGTCCCATTCACTTTTTAATTCCCAAGTAGCTTTCAGTACCTTTCAGTACTCTCTGCTTTTCTTGAAAATTGCAGAATGATTCAGCAATTTTTTTTAGCCACTGTGATATACAGCATAAATTTCAACTGCAAATTAAACACACTTTTGCACATGATTTAAGAGCAAATCCAGTCAGTCTGACAAAAAAATCAATACTCTTTAATATTGAAATGAACATGAAAATTATCAACACGTAGTGAAAGAAAACAAAATTTGAAACTTTATCTCAGCTTTGTAAAAAGGAGGGAAATCTACATATAGATGTCTAAATATAGCACTAAAATGTTGTAAGATGTAGAAATGTGTGCTACCATAGAACAGCTTTGTAAGCAACGCTGTTCATAAATCAACAATTTCTGAATAATTCTTTATTTAACAGAGCATTGCAAGAATAAAATGTTCAAAGGCAGTATATGAGAATGTTGACCACAAGTCTTCCGAAGTCTACCGCCTGGCCAAACAGATGAGGAAGAAGAATGTCGATGTTGTTGGTGACAAACCAGTCAGAAACGATGCAGGAGATATGTCACTGAACGATCAGGCGAAACAAAAGGCGTGGCTTGAGCACTATGAGAGACTCCTCAATGTGGAGTTTGAATGGGATCCTGAACACCTGTCAGATGAACCACCACTTGAAGGTCCACCCATTCATATCACAACTGATATGGTGAAGAAGGCCATCTCCAAGATGAAGTCTGGCAAAGCTGCAGGCCCATCAGGTGTTGTGGTTGAAATGATAAAAGCAGCAGGTGAAGCAGGTGCAGTCATGATCCAGGACCTCGCGACAGCCATTATCCGTGACGGAATAGTCCCATCTGACTGGGAACAGAGCTTCATCGTTTGTCTTTACAAGGGAAAGGGAGATGCTCTGGATCAAGGAAACTACAGAGGACTGAAGCTCACGGAGCAGGCCATGAAAGTCATTGAAAGAATAGTGGACAGCCTCATAAGACAAGTAGTGTCCATTGACGAATCACAGTTTGGTTTCGTCCCAGGAAGAGGTACAACAGACGCTATATTCGTCGTTCGCCAGCTGCAAGAGAAGTACCTAGCAACAAACTCGCGGCTGTATATGGCTTTTGTGGATCTTGAGAAGGCATTTGACCGAGTACCTCGGCAAGTGATCTGGTGGGCAATGCGGAAGCTTGGTGTCGAGGAGTGGATCGTGAAGCTGGTGCAGGGGATGTACAAGAATGCACGTAGTCGTGTTAGAGTTGGCAATGGTCTCAGCGACGAGTTCGAGGTGAAGGTCGGCGTACATCAGGGCTCTGTGCTCAGCCCACTGCTCTTTATCATTGTGCTTGAGGCCCTGTCACGCGAGTTCAGGGCTGGAGTCCCCTGGGAGGACCTTTACGCCGATGACCTTGTCATAATAGCAGACACCCTGGAGAAATGTGTCAGCAGGCTTCTGAAGTGGAAGGAGGAAATGGAGAGGAAGGGACTGAGAGTGAATGCAGGAAAAACCAAGATCATGATCTGTGGGACGGGCCTGGACCTTCTACAGAGCTCAGGTGAACACCCATGTGCTGTCTGCCGCACTGGGGTAGGCAGAAACAGCATATTCTGCTATGGGTGCAACCAGTGGGTGCACAAGAAATGCAGCGGCCTCAAGAAACTCAAGGAGGACCCAAACTACAGGTGCTCCAGATGCCTGGGTACAGCCCGACCCATTGATGGAAGACCACAAAAGGAGGTTCAGGTTGGACCAGACAAGCTCGAAGTCGTTGCCTCTTTCTGCTACCTAGGAGACATGCTCTCAGCTGCTGGAGGATGTGAACTTGCAACAACCACACGTGTGAAGACCGCTTGGAAGAAGTTTAAGGAACTGCTACCAGTCCTATCTTCCAGACATCTTTCATTCAGGACCAAAGGCCGAGTGTACAGTTCATGCGTACGTAACGCAATGCTCCATGCAAGTGAGACCTGGCCCTTGACCAAGCAAAACCTGCAGCGCCTACAACGAAATGACAGAGCCATGATCAGACAGATCTTCAAAGTCAAGCCAGAGGACATGGCTACTGTTAGACCAAGGGACCTACTAGGAAAGCTTGAGATCCTAGACCTGGAGGTGATCTTGAAAGAGAAAAGGCTACGCTGGTATGGTCATGTAGAACGCTCCAGTGGCGCAATCAAAGCCACCCACACTATACAGATGGAAGGGAGACGAGGGTCAGGGAGACCGAAAATGTCATGGAAGGCTCTGACAGAGAGAGATCGTCATGAGTGGAACCTAGTTGGTATTGACCCTCATGATAGGGATTCATGGAAAAGAAATGTGAGATCTGCTATGCGTGCAGCTAGCCAGTAACCTGGATTGGGGCTCCCCTCGTGGTATTTGCTCCTGACCCTGCACGTTAATATAAATGTCGATGATGATGAAATGTTTCAGGGATTTGTTTACAGAATCTAAAATGTCTGCAAGATTTTTTTATGTGAATGGTCAAATTTGATGAAAATGATTATGTTCACACGCTCCTCCATTTTCAGCACAACAACATCCTTCTAGTCATATCTCTACAGTGAAACCCAGTATAGGTAGACAAATTAATCAGAACTCCGTTAATCAACATCCTATCACCACCTGCCATAAACCCTGTGATGTTGAAACATCAATACACATAAAACCTATACATCTCCTAATTAGTGACACAACCATTCTGCAAAACACACAAATTGGTAAGCTCTGTTGATGAAAAAGGTCAAATGGAACTGATGTGATATGTTCTTAACACAAACATACTAGCAATGGGGCCTCATGAGGCCTTATAATAAATTCTGGAGTGGTTTTCTATATGGCATACTGCAATGTCACCTCTGCCAAGTAGGCAGTGTGTTTCAAAATGTTCTAGACTTTGCTATAATTCAAGATATGTATATATTTAACTAGAACTCCCTAACTTAAAATACAGGAGTCTTTTTCACTAAACTTTGTACAAACAAATTTGATTTGAATTAGTAGTATTTTGTTCTACATGGAATTAATGTGTCTAATTTGCACAATAAAACATAAAGGAAGTTGCATTATACAAACACAAAACTTTTTTGTAAAAAAACAAGAGCTGTCCAAAAGACAGCATGCTTGACTAACTGCAATGCTCGTTGTAAATCAAATGAAATCTATTTCAATGTTTGCCCTTCTCAAATGAAATTTAAAATCAATCCCATGCCAAGTTACTGAGACATAAGCATAATAACTGTACATTCAAAACTTTAACCAAAATATCCAAGTTAGAAAAGGGTCATATAGTCAAGAGTCAATCCTCCTTGGTTTTCTGTGGCCCTGAACACACTCATAGACCTTCATGCCAATACCAAAATGATTTTTGAGATATAAGCTGGATAGTAGCTTGCATGCAAAACTTAAATCAAATTTTCTACAGCATGCAAAACTTTAACCAAACAGTCTATGTCAAAAAATCATAATCTGCATTATATTCACTCTAATCTATCTGTCTCTATAGCATGATACCATGGGACAAATCAAAGAAGTTTCAAATCAATCCTATGTCTGATTACTGAGATATAAGCATGAAATTCCTTGCACACAAAACTTAACCAAAAAGTTAAAAAGGGGCTAAAATTGTAATACATACCACCAAGAGTTATCTACCTTGATAGTATGAAACCCCTGAACATGTTGAAGATGTTTCAAATGAATTTTATGCCTAGTTAATGAGATATAAACATGAAAGCACCTTGCATGCTAAACTTTTATCAAAATTTCTTAATGAAAAAAAGGACCATAATTTATATTAAATTCAGTCAAAAGTTATGCACTATGGTTGTCTGATGCCCCTTAAAATATTTAAGTCAATACCATGAATGGTTATTGATGGTAAACTGGATAGTATTTTGTATGCCAAATTTTAAACAAATTTTCTGAAGAAAGTAAAGGAAAAAAAAGAGAAGGGGGGGAAAAAATTGCAGGAAACTAAAGGCCAAGAAGACTAGTGAATACGGACCAGGAAACTAAAGGCCAAGAAGAATAGTGAATATGGGCCCAGGAAACTAAATGCCAAGAAGACTAGTGAATACAGGGCCAGGGAACTAAAGGCCAAGAAGACTAGTGAATACAGGGCCAGGGAACTAAAGGCCAAGAAGACTAGTGAGTACGGGGCCAGGAAACTGAAGGCCAAGAAGACTAGTGAGTAAGGGGCCAGGAAACTGAAGGCCAAGAAGACTAGTGAATATGGGGCCAGGAAACTAAAGGCCAAGAAGACTAGTGAATACGGGGCCAGGAAACTAAAGGCCAAGAAGACTAGTGAATACGGGGCCAGGAAACTAAAGGCCAAGAAGACTAGTGAATACAGGGCCAGGGAACTAAAGGCCAAGAAGACTAGTGAATACTGGGCCAGGAAACTAAAGGCCAAGAAGACCAGTGAATACAGGGCCAGGAAACTAAAGGCCAAGAAGACTAGTGAATACAGGGCCAGGGAACTTAAGGCCAAGAAGACTAGTGAATACAGGGCCAGGAAACTAAAGGCCAAGAAGACTAGTGAATACAGGGCCAGGAAACTAAAGGCCAAGAAGACTAGTGAATACAGGGCCAGGAAACTAAAGGCCAAGAAGACTAGCGAATACGGGGCAAGGAAACTAAAGGCCAAGAAGACTAGTGAATATGGGGCCAGGAATCTAAAGGCCAAGAAGACTAGTGAATACGAGCAAGGGAACTAAAGGCCAAGAAGACTAGTGAATATGGGGCCAGGAACTAAAGGCCAAGAAGACTAGTGAATACAGGGCCAGGAAACTAAAGGCAAGAAGACTAGTGAATACAGGGCCAGGAACTAAAGGCCAAGAAGACTAGTGAATACAGGGCAGGAAACTAAAGGCCAAGAAGACTAGTGAATACTGGGCAGGAAACTAAAGGCAAGAAGACTAGTGAATAGGGCCAGGAACTAAAGGCCAAGAAGACTAGTGAATACAGGGCCAGGAAACTAAAGGCCAAGAAGACTAGTGAATATGGGTCCAGGAATCTAAAGGCCAAGAAGACTAGTGAATACAGGGCCAGGGAACTAAAGGCCAAGAAGACTAGTGAATACAGGGCCAGGAAACTAAAGGCCAAGAAACTAGTGAATACAGGCCAGGAAACTAAAGGCAGAAACTAGGATACAGGGCAGAAACTAAAGGCCAAGAAGACTAGTGAATATGGGCCAGGAAACTAAAGGCCAAGAAGACTAGTGAATACAGGGCCAGGAACTAAAGGCCAAGAAGACTAGGAATCAGGGCCAAGGAAACTAAAGGCCAAGAAGACTAGTGAATACGGGCCAGGAACTAAAGGCCAAGAAGACTAGTGAATACGGAGGCATGAACAAGGCCAAAGACTAGTGAATAAGGGCCAGGAAACTAAAGGCCAGAAGACTAGTGAATAAGGGCCAGGAAACTAAAGGCCAGAAGACTAGTAATACAGGGCCAGGAAACTAAGGCCAAGAAGACTAGTGAATACGGCCAGGAAACTAAAGGCCAAGACAGACTAGTGAATACAGGGCCAGAAACTAAAGCCAGAAGACTAGTGAATACGGGCAGAAACTAAAGGCCAAGAAGACTAGTGAATACGGGCCAGGAAACTAAAGGCCAAGAAGACTAGTGAATACAGGGCCAGGAAACTAAAGGCCAAGAAGACTAGTGAATACAGGGCCAGAAACTAAAGGCCAAGAAGACTAGTGAATACAGGGCCAGGAAACTAAAGGCCAAGAAGACTAGTGAATACAGGGCCAAGACTAAAGGCCAAGAAGACTAGTGAATACTGGGCCAGAAACTTAAGGCCAAGAAGACTAGTGAATACAGGGCCAGGAAACTAAAGGCCAAGAAGACTAGTGAATACTGGGCCAGGAAACTAAAGGCCAAGAAGACTAGTGAATACGGGGCCATGAAACTAAAGGCCAAGAAGACTAGTGAATACAGGGCCAGGAAACTAAAGGCAAAGAAGATTAGTGAATACAGGGCCAGGAAACTAAAGGCCAAGAAGACTAGTGAATACGGGGCCAGGAAACTAAAGGCCAAGAAGACTAGTGAATACGGGGCCAGGAAACTAAAGGCCAAGGAGACTAGTGAATACGAGGCCAGGAAACTAAAGGCCAAGGAGACTAGTGAATACAGGGCCTGGGAACTAAAGGCCAAGAAGACTAGTGAATACAGGGCCAGGAAACTAAAGGCCAAGAAGACTAGTGAATACTGGGCCAGGAAACTAAAGGCCAAGAAGACTAGTGAATACAGGGCCAGGAAACTAAAGGCCAAGAAGACTAGCGAATACAGGGCCAGGAAACTAAAGGCCAAGAAGACTAGTGAATACGGGGCAAGGAAACTAAAGGCCAAGAAGACTAGTGAATATGGGGCCAGGAAACTAAAGGCCAAGAAGACTAGTGAATACAGAGCAAGGGAACTAAAGGCCAAGAAGACTAGTGAATATGGGGCCAGGAAACTAAAGGCCAAGAAGACTAGTGAATACAGGGCCAGGAAACTAAAGGCCAAGAAGACTAGTGAATACAGGGCCAGGAAACTAAAGGCCAAGAAGACTAGTGAATACAGGGCCAGGAAACTAAAGGCCAAGAAGACTAGTGAATACTGGGCCAGGAAACTAAAGGCCAAGAAGACTAGTGAATACAGGGCCAGGGAACTAAAGGCCAAGAAGACTAGTGAATACAGGGCCAGGGAACTAAAGGCCAAGAAGACTAGTGAATACAGGGCCAGGAAACTAAAAACCAAGAAGACTTGTGAATACAGGGCCAGGAAACTAAAGGCCAAGAAGACTAGTGAATACGGGGCCAGGAAACTAAAGGCCAAGAAGACTAGTGAATACAGGGCCAGGAAACTGAAGGCCAAGAAGACTAGTGAATACAGGGCCAGGAAACTAAAGGCCAAGAAGACTAGTGAATATGGGGCCAGGAAACTGAAGGCCAAGAAGACTAGTGAATACGGGGCCAGGAAACTAAAGGCCAAGAAGACTAGTGAATATAGGGCCAGGAAACTAAAGGCAAAGAAGATTAGTGAATACAGGGCCAGGAAACTAAAGGCCAAGAAGACTAGTGAATATGGGGCCAGGAAACTAAAGGCCTAGAAGACTAGTGAATACAGGGCCAGGAAACTAAAGGCCAAGAAGACTAGTGAATACAGGGGCAGGAAACTAAAGGCCAAGAAGACTAGTGAATACTGGGCCAGGAAACTAAAGGCCAAGAAGACTAGTGAATACAGGGCCAGGGAACTTAAGGCCAAGAAGACTAGTGAATACAGGGCCAGGAAACTAAAGGCCAAGAAGACTAGTGAATACAGGGCCAGGAAACTAAAGGCCAAGAAGACTAGCGAATACGGGGCAAGGAAACTAAAGGCCAAGAAGACTAGTGAATATGGGGCCAGGAATCTAAAGGCCAAGAAGACTAGTGAATACAGAGCAAGGGAACTAAAGGCCAAGAAGACTAGTGAATATGGGGCCAGGAAACTAAAGGCCAAGAAGACTAGTGAATACAGGGCCAGGAAACTAAAGGCCAAGAAGACTAGTGAATACAGGGCCTGGAAACTAAAGGCCAAGAAGACTAGTGAATACTGGGCCAGGAAACTAAAGGCCAAGAAGACTAGTGAATACAGGGCCAGGAAACTAAAGGCCAAGAAGACTAGTGAATACTGGGCCAGGAAACTAAAGGCCAAGAAGACTAGTGAATACAGGGCCAGGAAACTAAAGGCCAAGAAGACTAGTGAATACAGGGCCAGGGAACTAAAGGCCAAGAAGACTAGTGAATACAGGGCCAGGAAACTAAAGGATAAGAAGACTAGTGAATACAGGGCCAGGAAACTAAAGGCCAAGAAGACTAGTGAATACAGGGCCAGGAAACTAAAGGCCAAGAAGACTAGCGAATACGGGGCCAGGAAAGTAAAGGCCAAGAAGACTAGTGAATATGGGGCCAGGAATCTAAAGGCCAAGAAGACTAGTGAATACAGGGCAAGGAAACTAAAGGCCAAGAAGACTAGTGAATATGGGGCCAGGAATCTAAAGGCCAAGAAGACTAGTGAATACAGGGCAAGGGAACTAAAGGCCAAGAAGACTAGTGAATATGGGGCCAGGAAACTAAAGGCCAAGAAGACTAGTGAATACAGGGCCAGGAAACTAAAGGCCAAGAAGACTAGTGAATACAGGGCCAGGAAACTAAAGGCCAAGAAGACTAGTGAATACAGGGCCAGGGAACTAAAGGGCAAGAAGACTAGTGAATACAGGGCCAAGGAACTAAAGACCAAGAAGACTAGTGAATACAGGGCCAGGAAACTAAAGGCCAAGAAGACTAGTGAATACTGGGCCAGGAAACTAAAGGCCAAGAAGACTAGTGAATATGGGCCAGGAAACTAAAGGCCAAGAAGACTAGTGAATACAGGGCCAGGAAACTGAAGGCCAAGAAGACTAGTGAATATGGGGCCAGGAAACTGAAGGCTAAGAAGACTAGTGAATACTGGGCCAGGAAACTAAAGGCCAAGAAGACTAGTGAGTATGGGGCCAGGAAACTAAAGGCCAAGAAGACTAGTGAATACAGGGCCAGGAAACTAAAGGCCAAGAAGACTAGTGAATACAGGGCCAGGAAACTAAAGGCCAAGAAGACTAGTGAATATGGGGCCAGGAAACTAAAGGCCAAGAAGACTAGTGAATACAGGGCCAGGAAACTAAAGGCCAAGAAGACTAGTGAATACAGGGCCAGGAAACTAAAGGATAACAAGACTAGTGAATACAGGGCCAGGAAACTAAAGGCCAAGAAGACTAGTGAATACAGGGCCAGGAAACTAAAGGCCAAGAAGACTAGTGAATACAGGGCCAGGAAACTAAAGGCCAAGAAGACTAGTGAATACGGGGCCAGGAAACTAAAGGCCAAGAATACTAGTGAATACGGGGCCAGGAAACTAAAGGCCAAGAAGACTAGTGAATATGGGTCCAGGAATCTAAAGGCCAAGAAGACTAGTGAATACAGGGCCAGGGAACTAAAGGCCAAGAAGACTAGTGAATACAGGGCCAGGAAACTAAAGGCCAAGAAGACTAGTGAATACGGGGATAGGAAACTTAAGGCCAAGAAGACTAGTGATAATGTAAGGGCCAAAAAGACTAGTGAATTAGGTCCCAGAAAACTGAAAAGGTCAAAAGGACTAGTGAATTTGGGCAAAGGAGACTGATGAATTAGGGCCAAGAAGACTAGTGAATTACAGCCCAGGAGGAGGCAGTTTTATTTTGGCTCAATTCTATATACTGTACCTTTTGTTCCTTAAACCTGCCATCAATACAGCTCCCTACGAGGTCATCCATCCTCTTCCGCTCAATGATGTAGTTCAGCACCAGTTCCCTCCCCTTCACCCCAACATGTCCTGGAAGTATTTCAGATATAGACAATATCTAACATAAAGAATCAAGATTTTATTTAATTTTTCTTTTTTGCTGACCACATAGAAGTTTCCTTTAACAATCATCCAGTTGTGAAAAAAATCTGACACTCTTTTCAAAGACAGCTTTGCAAACAATGACTAGAAACTCAACACATCTGTCACATTCTCATTAAACTTGACACATATGCCACACATGATAATATCAGTTTTTATCCCCTGCCAAAGGCGGAGGGGGATATGGTAATAGTCTCCATCCATCCATCCATCCTTCAGTCCCAAATTTTTGTCCAGACCATAAATCCAAAAGTATTTGAGGTATCAACTTGATACTTCATAGGTGGATAGATCTCATTGAAGAAGAGTGCAGTGCACAAGAATGATCACTCTACCTTTCATATTTTTTTAGTTATTGCCCTTTGTTATTTTTCAGACTTTGGAATAATTTTAGCAACTTTTGTGAAGCTTCACCAAAGGATCATCCCTGCCGACTTAAATCAAATTCTGTCCAGCAGTTTCAGAGGAGATGTCACTTAAGAGATTTCACAATACATATATAAGGCAAATTAGCCCCACCAATGGCGGCCATGTTTTTTTATGGATTGGATTAATTTTAGCAACTTATGTGAAGCTTCACCAAATGATTATCCCTGCCAAATTTAATCAAATTCTATCCAGCGGTTTCAGAGATGTCATTTTAAGATATCACTATATACATATATGGTAAATTAGCCCCGCCCCTGGTGGTCATGTTTTTTCCCCGATCGAAATAATTTTAGCAACCTTGGTAGAGAGTTACCCAAGGAACATCTGTACCAAAATATTTTGAAAACTGGCCAATAGTTTTGAAGGAGATGATTTTTGAAGTTTTCATATTTTTTCTTTCCATTGCCAAGCATGGCAACCAGAGTTCCACATGGATCAAATTTATTTTAGCATTTTTTGTGAAGGTTCACCCAATCCCTGCCAAGTTTAATCAAATTCTTCCCACCAGTTTCAGAAATGTTGTTTAAAGTAAATTGTTGACGAAGGACGACGGATGCAGGGCAATCACAAAAGCTCACCTTGAGCAATTCGTGCTCAGGTGAGCTAAAAATCAAGCTGGTCATGATTTGCCAACGAAATGCACAACTAGACATGGTATTTACCAGTCTTGTAAAGTTAAATGAAAATTCTACAAAGGTAGCCTAGAAATAGCCGACAAATCTTTTCTACAAGCAGAGGAACTGAACTGAATGACCAAAGTGACCCCTATGTACCCTCCATATTCTTCATATCTGGGGGGTAATATAATTCTTATCACTTGATTTCACCTAGTTACCTTAAGCAGCATAGAGTATATAATTTTCTATTTAGAGCTATAAAAGGAAACAAGCCAACGCCATGATGGTCTCATATTTCAAGGGATCAACTTTACAGAAGAGGGATTTTGACACTTTCTAAATAGAGAATATAACCCTTTCCCTCATATAGGATACCATGAAAAGACCCATGCGAACAACATAAAACCAGATCAGCCTGCGAGTAACTCGCAGGCTGATCAGGTTTTATGCTGTTCGCTGCTCCTCAGTGGTCTGGTAATGAGGATTTTACAATTAAATTTGGTAAGGTTTGAGTTTGGCTTTCTGCAGATCAGGCTTTATGTGATACCTATTGAGTGCGTCAAAATGAGTCTATATGAGGGAAAGGGTTAAGGAAACAGCTGATCCTAGGGGCATCATTTTTCAAGGGATCAACTTTATTTTAGCAATTAAGGTGGACAGCCATGGAGTGATCATCTGTGCCAAATGAAATAATGAAACTTTAGTTTGACCATTGGTTTTTGAGAAGATTTTTAAATAAAATTCTGTTGGCTGCCAAGGCAACAAGAATTCTGCATGGATCAAATTTATTTTAGCAACTTTTGTGAAAGGCCACCTAAGGATCATTATACCAACATTTACTAATTTCTTCTAAATGGTTTCAGATGAGATTTCTGTTAAGGGAAATTGTTGATGATAAACAACTACAGACACATGTTGTGCTCTGGTGGTCTAAAAGGGTATAATAATTTGCAAGTCTTAATGTTACATGAAGCTCCAGCGCATGCAAAACTTTAACCAAAAGCTGCAACGCCAATGCCGATGTAAGGGTGACTACAATAGCTCTCACATTCTTTGAATAGTCAAGCTAAAAAGACATTTCTATATTAGACAGAGTATGATTTCTAAATTTTGATCATGAAAAACTTTAAAATTGAGACCTAATACAATGAATGGCAATACATAATTCTTACAGATTTTGTGTTGAAAGATTGATAATTTATTGAGATATGTTATCTACTTTTTACACTCTTGCATTGCAAGTTGTATATGCAATATCTGTTACTCATAACAATGAACTTTATGTCATAAGTTATATCAATAAAAATTCTGTTCTATTCCCCTGAGCAATACCTAGCAGTTGGGAGGCCCTATCACAGTACCCTGAGCATTACCTGGATGGTGGGAGACTTTCTCTCGTGCCACCCAGAGGATGTCGCCCACATGCAGTTTCCGCAGGTCACATGAGATCCCGTTCTTTATGAGATCTGGCAATAGATTCTTGCTGCTGCTTTTACCCCTGGTAGAGAAATACCAAATACTTGATGGAAAAAATATCAAATACATGTATATCATACTTTTGGTTTGAATTCTTTTTTAAGATATATCTTGGTAGAGTAACTGACCAGATGTTTCATACCACGTTAGAAACAAATATCTGACATATCATCTTCCCTTGGATTATTATTATAATATTACTTATAATATGAAACGTATCATCTTCCCTTGGTGGCAAAATACACTGTTACAGCAGTGACAAATATCATGGTCATGATGAAAAGAATACTGAACAACCATTAGTTTTCATGGGAGACTATTTTTCGAGCATTCTTGTCAAATATCAATCTCCATGTAAACAGTTCATTTAGTGGATTATTTGTTTGTTTGCGTTAAACGTCCAATCAACAGTATTTCAGTCATTTGGGGACTATGTCTAAGTGCTGCCAATATGTGATTTCAGGCCATAGACATGTGACATGATACTACACCCAGTCACATTATCCTGACGCCAGGCCAACCAGTCCTGAAACAACCCTTGTATGCTGAGCTTCAAGCAAGGGAGCTATACCAGTGCTATTTTTTTTACACTTTTGGTAA
>CM037784.1:42638511-42688511 GCA_021229015.1 Solen grandis
TGAACTACTTCATTTCAAAAAGAAATGTGATTTTTGAAAGGAAAAAACTCAATGTGTCACACCGAGGTAGCCGATGTAACCTGTCCAGCTGAGGCAGAATTCCTGGGGACAATATCAACTGGAATATCGACTCCATGGCGAACGGGGATCAGATTCAAGATTGACACTGGTGCTGACGTGACCTGCATTTCAAAGGAACAATTTGACAATTTGAGTGGAGTAAAATTGCAGCGAAATGACAGAAATTTGTGTGGACCAAGTAACTCAAAATTGCATGTGTTAGGGAAATTTCAGTGCACATTAGAAACTAATAATAAGATATGTGTTCAAGATGTTTATGTTGTGAGAGGTCTTACAGAGGCACTTCTTGGTCGTCATGCGATACAAGAGTTAGTGATTTTACAACAGGTAAATGTTTCTGCCCTCAGTGCGTCCGAGCAATGTCGGGAGAAGTTTCCAAACTTATTTAGTGGCTTAGGGAAAACAGATTGGGAGTACAAAATATCTCTTGATAGCAGGGTCCCGATTCCTCCAATGCCGAAATTTAGGCTGAATTAGAGAGAATGCCAAATGAAGGGGTTATTTCAAAAGTTGATGAATCTACAGAGTGGTGTTCACCCATGGCGTGTTTCCCAAAGTCAAATGGGGAAGTCAGAATCTGTGTTGATCTGACCATGTTAAATCAATCCGTAAAAAGGGAAAAACATCCATTACCATCAGTGGAAGAGTCATTGTCAAAGCTAGCTGGGGTCGCTGGTTCTCCAAAATTGACTGAGCATCAGGGTTTTGGCAGATTGGGTTAGCTGAAGAATCCCGTCATCTGACAACCTTTATTACACCATTTGGCAGATTTTTGTTTAATCGCCTACCAATGGGTTTTTCTTCCGCATCAGAATACTTTCAGAAAAGAATGACAGAACTTTTGGATGGTTTACCAGGGGTAATAGGTCAAATGGATGATGTTCTCATATTTGGGTCATCTCAAGAAAACCAGTACCGCAGAATGTGTCAGATATTCGCAGGTTTTTAGGAATGGTCAATCAATTAGCGAAGTTCCTTCCGAATATGGCAGATGAAACACAGCCTTTAAGAGAACTCCTTAAAGCAAAGAATACATGGTTATGGGGACCAGTGCAGGAAGAGGTTATCCGCAAAATCAAAATGTTGCTTAGTACACCTAAGGTACAGTGTATTAGCACAATATGACTCAAACAGAGAAATATTAGTTTCTGCCGACTCAAGTTCATTTGGGTTAGGAGCAGTCATAAGGCAAAAACATGGTCATACCTGGAAGCCAGTGGCATATGCGTCTAGGTCACTCACTGAAATTGAACAACGCTATGCTCAAATAGAAAAAGAAGCTCTGGGTAATACATGGGCATGTGAGAAATTCAGTAATTTCTTGATAGGTACACAATTTTTGAGCTCAAAGGTCAGACATACTTGCTGGTTGTGGACTATTTTTCAAGGTATATTGAAATAGCTAAGCTGAACAGTTTAAGTTCACAATCTGTTATCAATCATTTGAAATCAATCTTTGCTCGCCATGGTATTCCTGACATATTTCAAGGTGACAACGGTCCTCAGTATATCTCTGAGAATTTTAAACAGTTTGCAGCTTATTATGGTTTCAAACATGTGACCAGTAGTCCTAGGTATGCACAAGCAAATGGCTTGGCAGAAAGGTCAGTTCAAACAATTAAGAAAATGTTGAGAAAGACTGATGACCTTTACATGACATTACTGTCATACAGGACTACGCCACTACACAATGGTTACTGCCCTTTCAGAGTTGTTAATGGATAGAAAATGCAAAACTCATTACCAGTTCAACCTAATTCTTTAATACCAAATGTACCAAAATTCAGGGTCACAAAGACTAAAGAGTTGCACTATAAGAAAAAAACAGTCGCAAAATTATAACAGACGCCACAGGGCCAGAGACTTAAGAAACCTGAGGGAGAGAGATAATGTGTAGGTATAAGATCAGAGAAAGTCTGGTGTTATCATTTCAAAGTCTAACACACCACGATCTTACAATGTAAAAAAAGATCTGGGGATACTCCGTAGAAATAGGAGACATTTAGTCCCACTGTCTGCCAAAAGTGAGGTAGAGCAAACCGACCAAGAATGTCCGGAGACACCTACACCTATATCTCAAAACATTAAATTGCCAGATAACCAGTTACCACTTGATAACAATGCTAATTACTATGTCACGAGAAGTGGTCGACTATCCTAACCACCTGTGAGATTGGATTTGTGAGCAAACCACAGGATGGAACATAACAGCAGCTGAACTTAGAAAGGGAGGTGTAATATGATACCTGTTTATCTAGATACACTGCCCATCGTTTTATACTTGGCCTGGAGAGGGATTCACTAATTGGAGCTAGCAGTTTAAACATCGTGTGCCTGCTTTATATATAGAGAACATATTAAACAGCGTATACCAGAACATTAGTATTGTATTCTTATTTTAAACCTATGCAAGAATAATATATCAATTTTTTTTTCACCGTCGGCTCATTTCTTTTTCAGAGTTCAATAAAGAAGCATGGAAATTTAATTTGAGTGATGACTGTTTTTTATTTATTTATTTATTTAATTTTCATTAGTTAAGACATCAGTACACAGCAACTGATTGACGTTAAGGAAAGAACGAAATAGGTAGATTATAATCGTAGATCTATAGAATAGCCTCTGTCAGCGGAAGATATCAAGGCTAAGAATACCCTGGAAATACCAACTCAAACGAGTTAATATATGATCTGTAAATTGTTTATGAACGTTATATCAATTTCAATTAATTATTGTATTTACCAAAGTCGTAAAAATAGGTACTGGTTATACGGCTTCCGAAGCTCTTCATTCTTAATATGTTAATATGCATATAAACATGATTATTTAAGCAACTTTACTCAATGTTTACAAATGACATCAACATGCGCCAGTGTGGAATTGAATGATAAGCACACCTCGTGTGTAGGGATCGGTGTAGTAAACACTGCCATCTATGGCTATCACGTGAATAGGGCGGAGCATAATTTTAAATAATGACATGCGCAGTTCGCCGTAAACTCTTAACAGTTAAATCTCAATTAAGTAAGCAAGTCTCGCAAAATCCCGAACTCTTAACAAATTAAATCGACCAGGAATTTGAAATTTCGGGCTCATTGATTAGATAGAAATTGCGGGCAAACTCAGAATTCGGCAATAATGGTATCGATTGATGACGTCAAAGCACGGTGCTGCAGGCACCGTGCGTGAGTCTGCTATTATGGTATCGATTGATGACGCCATAGCACCCCAATTCCTCCAGCACCCCAATTTCTCTGAGATTGTCCGAACATAACTACTTAAGTTATCTCCCTTGTTTTTAGTTAACTAGGAGAAATTGTCTAAATAATCGTAAGATTAATGAGATGATTATTTCATCCATACCATATTTATTCTATTATTTTCGTAGTGGACTAACCTAGTTTACCCATTGTTTGAAATATGTCCGCTAGGTGATGCAGTTGCATAGAATATTATAAATACCGAGATCGCGCCGTATTAATTCAGTTTTGGGGACCAAAATCCTGGCCCGAGGGCAGGTTGGCCCAACGTGAGGCTGTACTCTGTCATTGGGTAGCCAAGGCAGCAGTTTCTCATCGTGAGAGAAGGTCAATACCTATTTAGCGGGTTAGAAAGTAAATCAAACAAGTCAACACACCAACGTCGTGTAAGGGGGTGCGACTGGGATCTCTGCTCTTTGACAGCCAAGACAGCAGCCTTTCATTGTTGGGAGACAGTCAATATGTATTTAGCGGGCGGGCCAACAACAAATCGACACACTTCCGGTGGGGTGGTGCAACATTTTAAATACAACAAAAATTGAATGTGGCCAAAATGGTTAATATTTCGGTTTCGATTAAACATAACATCCAAAACCAAAATTTGATATTAAAAGCAACAAAATCCGAAGGCAGATTTCCTATGGGATAGCTTTGTTAGCGAAGTACTACTCCACAGGAGGGTGTAGAATAAAAGGTGGTTACTCCAATTAAGTGAATAAAATTCTTTAAATAAATTATTATGTAACGCTATGCGACAAAACTAAATTTCATTTTTTGTTTAGATAAAAAGCCTAAACTGAAGGTAGAACGAGTGTATCTTGTAGCAGTTACGCACTCCCAGCTGCCGGGGACCTGTGTTGAGCAGGGGGAGCCCGGAGTATCAAACGGTTCTATAGGGTATGATGGGGTGCAGCTGAATACCATCTGAGGTGGTTACCTCGTATATTGAAAATTCGGCTTATTTCACGTAACATTACAGAGGCAAATACCAAAAATTAATACCACCGATACCACGGTAACATATCAACCTATTTCCCAAAAAGCATTTGCTATCTTAATTTAAATACCAAAACGTTGATACAAAAGTCTAAATTAGAACTATACATGTAGACCCTTCGGCAGCTATCTGCAAGGATTTTTATCCTTGTATGCGCATTTCAGCTATCTAAATTCCAAAAAGAGGAATTCTCTCTCTTTCTTTTTCGGCTTTCTTTTTTTCTTTTTCTTTGGGTCGTTTTGGATTGAAGGGTGCACACATTGTCCTGAACAGAGTCATTTCTTCTCTCTCCTTTCCTTAAACCTATTTTCTGTCTATAATATAAGCCTCTCCAAAATTGACAGACCTCTCGTTCTGTTCAATGACGCCACTGGCAAAAACAACAAAAATAAACCAAGTACCCCACCCATTATGAGCTTTCTTGGATTGTAGCATCCAATGAGGACAAACAGTGTGCATCCGGATATCCAATTTCGGCCCTTTTCAAAGAAATCTCCTTTGAATTATTTCCAAGACCCCTTCCAGACATGTACATCTTTGGCTTTTATTTCAGTAGTTAGGGATTTCCTTAATTAAATATATATTATTCCAAAAGTAAATTACTTCACTCGAAATTCAACTTTAAGGCCACACATAATGCCTAGCCTTAACGGGCTATAATGGCCGTGGGTCTTTAATTAAAGAAAAAAAAGTATTAATTCAGTCTGCAACTGTTCGCTGACCAGGTAACACCGTAGTTCTGATCATGCCTGCGTCTTTGGGTGCTGAGTGTGCTGGAACGGACTTACTCTTTCGGCAGCCTCGCTGTATTAAGTGTATTATAGTTCGGCTATTGAGCTGCAAGGGCCACAGGGTGCTTAGAAGCCTCACTTCATTGCAGCAGGAGAAAAGCCTCGCTTCCTTCTGGTTAGCTTCCGGCCCTTGCCTGATCGCTAGGGCTGGGGGTGGCAGCTGGGGTGTGGGGTTTTAGCGAATAGCGCTGTGAGGCTCTTTTTCTTTATTGTTGTATACTATATACTTTTTGATTAAATACTCTCCTTAGTTTAAATAGATAATTAGCAATTAGTTCTGTAACTTTGAGATGATTATTTCATATATTCCCTTCCATGTTTTTGTCAAAATATTTTGATAGTGTTTTCGCCCCTGTTCACAAATATTTCGTAGATTGACTAAATTTCTACATAAAATGTCAAAACGAAAGCATATAGATTTATTCTATACCACTGACCCGTTGATGCATCTTTTCATGTGTCAGTGAGTCGGTGGCAAGTAGTAAAATGTCACCCAATTTGATCTTATCTACTACTCAAACGAAGAGACCTTCTTAATGGTGTTTAATAAAACTGGTTTTTCAAGTGATTATGTTTGCTCATGAATATTCCAGCAATATGCCACTACGTGCCATACAACAAGCAGTGTAGAATGTGTGAGAGAAAAACTGGGCCAGTGGAGGAACGAACATGGTAAGGTATATTTATTCATTCATACATACATTTATTCATTGATTTTAACGATTTTAGTTAGTGTTGTTTTTCATCGGATCATAGTAGAAATTAAGAAAAAGAGCACGGATAAGGTTTGTCGTTATACCGGTATACAATATATGATCATTAAAGTGGTGGTGTTGTCGTGGTAACAGTAAGGTATGTAGTTGAGGTGGCTGTGGTCGGATGGGTGTCGAACTAACCATATACAACGGTCCTTATTTATAGCAAACCCGGATATAATTTGTACACGTAGAGCTATGGAAGGGGATATCCACCAGGTCACTTAAGTTTTTTTTCTGGACGGTTTTTCAGTACTGTATATACAATACTTTTATTAAGTACTGTTAAAATGGGTTTTCACATCCGTTTGTGCATGTGCAAAATGGTATCGCAGTCGAATGTAAAGCTGTGATGGTAATCATTTTCAGTGACCGATATTTTTCTATGTGATTGTTTCGGTTATCAAATACGTGATTTATATTTGTTTTAAATAGCTTCCAGTGTAATTGATCATATTTAATAAGGTATTAGTCAGTAAATGTTTGCATTTTAATTATGCTTTTATACATATAGGCCATGACCTACAGTCTGGACAGTGCACATTTTATGTCTTCTGTATTGAGCTTGTAATTACACATAGTAATTTAATTATTACATGATGGGTGGGATAAGTAATACGTAATGTTTATTTTGTTAATATGTAACCGTAATATATAGAGAACGTATGTAGTTAATACAGTAAAATTGTACGTGTAGTGCTACTGTTTGGATACAGTAATTACCTACAAATAGCCTTAATTGTACCATCATTTCGCACTTGTGGATTTAGCTCAATCGGTAGGGCGTCGATCAGTACTTTTTTCCCATCAAGATGTCATAAGTTCGATTCCAGCTAGCTGGAAACTTTTTTTTTTAATTCTTATTTATTTATTTTTGGACATTCTTGAGTTATATTTGTATAGTTTGTATTAAGTTCTAGGTTTATACATCTATTATTTTTTTGTTAATTGTATTTGCTTTCTTTTGATTTAAATATTAACTAAAATAAAAAAAAAAAAAAAAAAAAAGCTTAAAAATTCGACCTCTCTTTCTGTCTTTATATAACTTAAATATGGAGAGGTCGATCTTTTTTAAAAACGATATTCTTAGTTTTAAGAAAATCGACCACTCCAGTGATTTTTTTACCCATGCATTCTCATCTTAGATGTAAAGTTTAAATTTCAATGCATCCACAAGATGCATAAAATATATGAAAAATGCTACTGAATTTGGAGTCATATTTTTTTTTAGCAAAGACCAACCCGGGACTCGTGCAGAGAAAATTATAACTGCCTCTCTCTATATAAATAGGCCTAACATAATAAGAGGTCATTTTCTTTCTTTTTTAATACGAAGTTCCTGTGCATAGACATGTTAGATTGTAAGGTCAAAACAGTAGAAAAAAGGAACAGAGGGGGACAGTATACTATTATAAACCGTCCATTAAAACATTATGTTTTAGTCTTTTCTTGTTATCATTTCAAATCAGGTGACATTAAACATAATGATATTCAGCTTGTAAATTCAGAATGTTTACTGTTTGTTGAAAACTGAACGTTTGAATGATCAGCTATAAGTTCATATACTTCAATATTGTATTTTTTCTTAACTATAAAATCAGTAATACTAAAACCAGTAAAAATATTGCAATACATAATGCAATGTCAATGCCACATCAAAAAAAGTTGATACCTCTTAATTTAAAGAATGGCATTAAAATGACATCGTCCGCATTATACGTTAAACGTTATCATAACATGGATTCAGCGCTGGTGTAAAAACCCTTTAAGTCTCTTTTAAGTTATCCAGTTGGCATTTAGCCCTATGCTTTTAAGGTACGCTCCTTTTCAGTTGTATGTAATAAAGCTATTGTATTGTATTGTATTGTATTGTATGTGACGTAGTCACTCTTTATTATAGTACCTACATTCTGAGCACCCGTTTCTTTTCTATGAAAACCAAATAACCTCTCAATTTTGTATGAATGATCGAACGATTGAACAAAATTCTACAACACGGGTATGCTGAAATTCAGCTAAAGTGTTGAAAACTCAATTTTGAGTAAAAAAAAATAGGAGACACAATAATTGTATGTGGCATAAAAGCAGAGAAAAACTAACTTCTCTATGATGTAGCATAACTGTCACTTTACCATGCGCAGGAATGATGTTATAACTGTCACTTTACCATGCGGAGGAATGATGTCATAACTGTCACTTTACCATGCGGAGGAATGATGCAATGGTGGTTCGTAGGTGAATTTAGATTGTGGATGTGCAGGTGTTGGTCATTTAGTGGTGTTACAATGATCTTTATAGAAAGCTTAAATTCCGGTACGAAACCGTGTAACTTACTAATAATCACATCAAGCTAACGACCTCAGATACCTCCAGGGCTTATTTGATGCACTATAGAATGGCCGATACCTGTATATCTGCTGTCCGAAGTTACTTAGGAGCCACTGATATTTGCATCTATAAATAGAGACTGTGCCGTCGCTAGATTATGTAAGATACTGTGAGTACAAATCAAAGCGCTGCTAGCGCTGAGAGAACAGCATTGCCGCATTTCTTTTGTTTATCAAAGTAAGTTAAAAAAAACTTGGGGCAAGTTTTCAAGAAACTGACAAAAAAAACAAAAAAACAAACAAAAAAAAAACGCTTTAACTTTGAGTTAACAAGATCATTACAATAAATTAACGATGAATCCGCCATTTGTTTCAACGGACTGTTAACAATTAGCCCATCACCATCTCCCTATTTCTTTAGCCTACAGTTTATTAGATTTATATCAAATATGCATATCTAATTCAAAAGGAAACAAATCTAAAAGAACAATCATTCATTATTTTATTATAGTTTGGTATTTGTCAAAAACTATAGTTAACCTGTATATCTGCAGCTCGTTAAATCCTCTTCAACTTGAAACATACAAAACTTGAGTGCCTTCAGCGCTTTGATTATCGAAGTTTCCACTACGTTTATACCTTGTGTAGAGTACAGGAATATGATAAACCTATCGCATTAATACTTATCAACACATACAAAATATATGCAATTCTAGAAGCGACTACATGCATTGATAAACATGTGGCACATAAGTATGAATGCATATAATTTGTATCTATTTAATAAGAGCATCCGCCTCGTAACTGAGAGGTCGCAGGTTCGATAGCTGACCGTGACATACTGGGGAGGGGAAACAAAAACCTTGTTACAAGTGATTTATACATCCAATTATTAAACCCCAAATACGAAGTATATTGGGGCTACTTTGGAGTCACGTCGATCGGTCGGTCCGTTTGTAGACGAGATTTGTCCGCTCTCTTTGGTCGGATTTTGATCATACTTTACAAGGCTGATAAGTACAAAGTCTAGTTGCGTATATCGTTGGCGCGTTAAGATTCGCTTGATTAAAATGAGTTTTGGCCGTTTGCTATATTCTGAAATATTTTTGTCCGCGCTATCTCTCAGCTACCATTGGTCAGATTTTGATTTAATAAGAACCAAGTCCAGTTGTGCATATCCTTGGCACATCATGGATCTCTTGATTTTAAGTGAGTTATGCCTCTTTGTTATATTTAAGCTCACCAGAGCATGAGCTATTGTGATCATCCTGCGTCCGTCGTCCGTCCGTCGTCAATAATTTGCTTTAAACGAGATATCCTCTGAAATCATAGGTAGAAATTGATGAAACTTAGTATGAATTAACCATGGGTGGTCCTTCGCAAAAGTTGCTAAAACGTGATTCATGTAGATCTCTGATTGCCATGGCAGCCAAACGAATTTTACTTTAAATAGTTTAAAAATCGTCTCCTCTGAATCCTATGGGCAGAATTTAATTTCATGTGGTACAAATGGTCACCTCATGGCTTTCTACCATAATTGCTAAATGAAAAATAAGGCCCATAGAGGGTCTGCTTGTTTCCATAATATACTCTGTCACAAGGCAAATTATGACAGTATTCTATATTTAAAATGTGTAATATTTAATAACTTCCAGATATCAGTAATTAAGTGTGCGTTGTAGTTTGATACATAATTTATTGGTTATGAAACATTATATAGACGTTATAACATAGATTGATGTTTATTTGCTTAATTCACCTTTCGTAACACTGTACTTTCTTTCTCCTTTAGACATCCTTAATCTTGTTTTCATAACAGTTTTCTATGTTTGATTATATGATTGTATTTGTGACACGTTATTTTAAGAACCAGCCGTTTATATACTAATTATCTGCTCAGTTATCCGTGTCACTTTGAGCATGATTTGGTTGCATGTGAGGGAGTCAGTTGGACATACGGAACCGCGTGTGAAACATCGAAAGAAACAAAATAAGTGTATTGTATATTTGTAATATAAGTTGAATATAGTAAAATAAAGAAGATAATAGTAAGCTGTCTACAGTCTTCGCTAATTCCCCAGTGCAAAGGAGAAGAGTGAAAGAAGAGAAACAAAGGGAGAAAGGGTAAAGAAACAGCGGGTGAATGTTTCACACTGTTACAATTTGGCGCAGAATCCGGGGTACAACACTTCTACGCTGTTGTTAAGTTCCGGTTACCTTTCAAGCCAAGTGAGATCGAGATGCCTAAAACATGAAACCAAGATAATTTGTGAGATGGACATGGAGATATCCACGACAACATTCGAATTACCGGTATAGGAGAAATTACTGGAGACAGCATCAGTGCTACAGATGTGGGCATGATAAACACCAACTGTGGCACAGGCGAAGGTGTCCAGCATTGCAGAGCCAGTGCTTTAGATGCGGAAAGTTTGGCTATCTTTGCGCGGAATTGTTATTCCAGAGTTCAGAGTAGTGCTTGTAGACGAAGAACGAAGTCAGTGAGTAGGAAGAATTGAGACTCTGAACGGCTGTTAAAATACAATGAAGAAAAGGCTGTTTGTAGCTTAGTGCAAACAGACATCAACAAGGAAGAAGACCACATAAGAACGGAGGAACAGTCGTTTCAGACCGAAAATGATGAAAGTGACATTATGCTTAGAAAATGCCAACAGGAACTGAATATGCTTAAAGAAGATGTAAAAAAGTACGAGGATCAGATTTTGGAAAACCAGTCAGATAAGTGCTGTGCTTTTGTAAGTTCCATGAGCCTGATAGACCAGTGCAGAGATGTATTAAGTGAAGTTAAGTACATATGCCCTGGAAAGAAAAGACTTCAAATAAAGTTGAGAAAGTCTACGAGTATATTGGACAACCTTTATAACTCAAAAATGTACTTTAAAAACATAACAGAGTTAAAAAGTAGGTTTGACGATAATTACAACGACGGACCATTCCATGGATGTGATGAGATACACAAGAAAGTCTTCAAGGATAAGGCAGCAAAGTATTTTGATATTTCGAGTTTCAATAGGGAGAATTTTTACGAAGTGAATGGATTTTAGAAAATCAGAAATATGATACATCGTGGACTTTAAATACTAATTAGTTAAAACATAATGATCTTTGAACTGAGACTTATATCATCTTAAGAGTTCTTAAAAAATAGATAAAGCATGTGCAATCAGTTTATTAACTTCATCATGAAAATTCATTACAATGAAATTATTGTATTATTACCAATGTCTCAAATTTGTATTTTAAATATTTGATTTACATGTATAAATTTTAACGTCAATGCGGGAGCATTGATTTTAAAAAGCATGGGAGTTTCTATACTTAAAATATGTAATATTTAATAACTTCCAGATGTCAATAATTAAGTGTGCGTTGTAGTTTGATACATAATTTCTTCATTTTAAATTTAGGTTAGACCATTGGTTATGAAACATTCTATAGACGTTATAACATAGCTTGATGTTTATTTGCTTAATTCACCTTTCGTAACACTGTACTTTCTTTCTCCTTTAGACATCCTTAATCTTGTTTTCATAACAGTTTTCTATGTTTGATTATATGATTGTATTTGTGACACGTTATTTTAAGAACCAGCCGTTTATATACTAATTATCTGTTCAGTTATCTGTGTCACTTTGAGCATGATTTGGTTGCATGTGAGGGAGTCAGTTGGACATACGGAACCGCGTGTGAAACATCGAAAGAAATTGTATATTTGTAATATAAGTTGAATATAGTAAAATAAAGAAGATAATAGTAAGCTGTCTACAGTCTTCGCTAATTCCCCAGTGCAAAGGAGAAGAGTGAAAGAAGAGAAACAAAGGGAGAAAGGGTAAAGTAACAGCGGGTGAATGTTTCACACTGTTACAACTCCATATAGAAGATTTCTAAATTCTATGAAATGGCCAAAATTTAATTTCATTTAGCACAAATAGTCACAAATAATCACGTGTGTGTCTTACATAACTGCTGTTCTTCTTCTATGAAATCGGTGGTTAGAATTGATTTTGTATGGCACAAATGGCCACAGCCTTTGACATTGCTGCTAATATAATTGCTAAAATAAAGTTGATCTCATGAAAAAAGAAGCCCCTGAAGCGGTCTGATAGTTTCTTTATATACCCTGTATAGAAGGTTTCATTGAAACCAATGACCAGAATTTAATTTCATTTAAAATAAATGGTCACCTTAAGACTGTTTACCATAATTGCTAAAATAAAGTTGATCCCTTGAAAAACGAGGCCCCCAGGGGATGACTAGTTTCCTTATATACTCTATAAAGAAAATTTAAAACAAGAAATATCTTTAAAAAAGATACTCGGCCGTGCTTGATGATTAGTGTCTGAATGGTTTAACATGTAATAGATTTTGTTGTTGGTTTAATAGTTGTGTAATTCCTGTGTCAGTGCAGCTCTTTGAAATACCACAGATTCAAATAATTTGTACAATCTTGGTAGACACTTCCACAGCCTTAAAAAACATCTGCGTATTAGGCTTCGTTTCGCGGGCTACAAAACGAAGCCGGATGTTAGGTTTTTAATGAATATAAGATCTGTCAGGTTCGAACAATCAATTCCTAAATCTATGTGTTTCCTATTTTTTACCGTTCTACTTTCAGTTTACCTTAAAAAGATGCAGTGTCTTACTATTCGGGACAAATCGTTCGCAGGTGAATAAAACTTCAACTTTTAAAACAAACAGAGATCTAAAGAACTCGTTTCCTCAACTCCTTTCTTTTCTTTTGACTAATTTTACAATGACCAATGGGACTTTAGCAAAGTATATAATAACCAATGAAAAGCCTAATTTTATTCCGCTTCATTACTGTGTTTTTCACAGGAAGTTAGGGTAAAAAAACCCGGCCTAACGGCCGAAAAAATCTTCTATGAAATCAATGGTTAGAATTTCTTTTGGTACAAATTATCACCTTACCGTTGATTACCATTATTCCTAGTATAAATTCGACCCCATAAATAATGGGGCCTCCAGATGACTTACTTAAGAATTATTTTATCTGAAATTTGAATCTGGTTGACTGAATTGATTTTATATGAGTTACGGCCCTTTGTTATATTTATTGGATATATTCCTTGGCTACTTTCATTTAACCACAACAATCAGAAATACCAAGCCTACTTGCCCATTTTGTAGGCATGTCATGCTTGCTTCATTTTTCATTGAGTTATACCCCCACCCCTTGCTATATTTCTTTAATATATTTTATATGCTCTTTTTCTCAGCTACTATTGGTCTGATTTTTATATAACTTCATAGCATTTATAAGTATCAACACTAGTTGCACAATGTAGTATCTACACCTACGATCTCTCGCTTTCCAGTTATTAAAATCTGAAACAGAAACTCGACCTGTCTTGGTTTAATCCGTTGTTTACATACACTATAATTGACGACGAGGATATACAATGGATGTTAAAACCTTGTCAACGTTTGACTGTGAGGATACGTTAAATATGCCATAGCTGCCTTAACATGAGCCGATGTATTATATCATGATAGTTCACAATGACGGTTCGTGCAAATCGTAGTAATTGAAGTTCAAAAATAAATATGATATTTCATAGATACATACTCTCCATTTGCATTATACATTGTTCAGTCCACGTTTTATGGTGCTCACAGGACATTACATGTTGATCAATGTTAATGCTATGATGGTCATTTGTCATTAAGTGATGTTCATTAAGTCTTCTCTGATGATCGCGGCCTGTATGATGCCCACATTTCATTACATGCTGTTCATGATTAGTATACGATGATAATATATCATTATATTATCCTAACTTAGAATTACATGATGATAAGTTTCTTTACACAATAATCATTTGCCATTATATGGTGATTATTTATACTTATTTCATGGCCAGGTAACATTATATGATGTCATTTTCATGTTACATGATGCTATTTAGTGTTACATGATGATATTTTAGTGTTATATGGTGCTATTCTAATATTATATGATGATATTTTAATACTATAAGATGTTAGTTTAGTAGGACATGATGCTATTTAGTATTATATGTTTAATATTTTGATGCTGATTTGCTATAACGGGATGATTGTTTGTCCTTTTATCATGCTTATATAGAGTATACGTTGCTAGTCATTTCTAACATTGTGTTCATTTTATGTAATAATATGGCCATTTTGTATTTTATGATCCCTTTTAACAATGATGTGATGGTCGAAGTTATTGCGTGCTCACAAATGGTTACCATATCCTGCTGAAACTATTTACACTGTGCTTACATGATGTGCATTGGTCTGTGGTTCCCGGAGTACTGTGTGGGGTAATATTCGGGACCGGGAACCAAGCGGTATCTAGAGGCGTCATTTTTTTTGTCACTGCCTGATAATGATATTTCATTTTTATCTCACGTGTTATTATACGTTTTATATACTTCGTATATGGATTCATGTGAGGAAGCCTTCCAGCTGGCTTGCGGTAGGTCGGTGGTTCTACCCGGATGCCTCTGTGCATTCGGGATCTTCCTCCACCTGTAATTAGCTGGACGTCGCTATATGACTGAAATACTGTCGAAGCGACGGTAAACTCAAATAGTCAAGTCATAGTCAAGTCGTATATGGGGGCTATACTGGAGTCACGGCGGTCGGTCGGTCCGTCCGTCCGTAGACGAGATTTGTCCGCGCTATTTCTCTGCTACCTGGATTTTGATTTAACTTTACAAGAATGTTAAGTACATGCCTAGTTGTGCATATCGTAAGCACATCACACGGTAACTACTATAATGTGTTTTCCATTTCTAATCAAAGTGTTTCCAGTCTCTATTTTTAGTCCAAAGCGTGAGAACGTACTCTGTGTTCATGGGAACCCCACTGAGAAATGTCATTCACTTTTCCCCGACACCGGATCTCCGGTATGAACATGAAGTGGCATCCAGCTGTGAAAGTCATTAAATGCATGGATCTGAAGAATCTTGTCTGAACATGTACTCATTGATCATAGGAATCCCACTGAGAAATGTCATTTACTTTTCCCCGACACAGAATCTTCGGTATGAAAATGAATTGGCATCCAGCTGTGAAAGTCATTAAATACATGGCCTTTTCTTCTGCTCTAACATTTAGTCATTTGAGTATAGGAGTTTTATTATTTTGATTTTAGAAATTAGTTTATTGATATTGTTTTAGTGCGAATTATGTCTAAACACATGATTGATCCGATATTGATTATTTATCGATTTTGTTTAATTCAAAAATCAATATTTTCCTCTTTTTTTCACTAACATTTAGTCATTTGAGTATACGAATTGTAAGTAGCTTCAAAATAAATCTGTTTTCAATCGACTTATTGTCAATTATCGATTTCATTGATTTCCCATTTTTTAAAGAGTTGTTTGTTTTGAGGATCCTGTTGTCAAAGAAAACAAACACATTTTAATCTGTTACTCAATTCGCTTTAATATGCACACATTTTCCGTTCTACAATTATACAAATTTTAATCTGTCACTTATTTTATTTTGCAATACAATTCGTTTTAATATGCACACATTTTCTGTTCTACAATTTTATTGTCCTTAGTCTCAAACATAGAAAGTTGAATTGGCCGAAATTCCTGGTGATCGAAATATTTTGTTTTATTTTATAGGGGAACTAATATTCTGGCGTTTCATGAAAGCAGACTTTCTTTCCCTTGGTGGAGAGTCTTGTCTCTTGGGTTCTGACTTGGCCATTTCTACCGCTTATGCCACAGGGGTAACATATTGAATGGTCGGTTCTTTAGATGTATCACCAGTCTGTATTTTTTCTACCACATAGTTACCACATACTTTATGATTAGGACGTAGTTTTCCCTCGGCCATGAGGCGAAAATGTTGTGACCATCTGTCTATGTTCATTATTAGTTTTTATTTATGTCTATTAGTCTTCTCCCTTTATAAACTTATTCATGATCATCATCATCATTATCATCATTATCATCACTAGATTCCGAATCTATCTCTCCGTGACCAGTGACCTCATCGAACCAGTGATTGTACTTTTTCAATACTCGTTTAATCACTTTCTTTTTATTGTCTGAATCCAAAATGTCTCGAAGAATTTTCTGATGAACGACGCTTCTTTCTAGTTGAGCCGCTGTTCTCAAAAAATCTGTATACATTCGCATGAATTCTCTTTTATCGTATTCAAAGACAAACTCGTAGGCTTTTGAACGGGCTTTTTGTTCTGAGTTTCTTTCATTTCTATATTCGTAGTATTTTTCAACCCAAATTGTTTCCGTTTTCTCACCAGCTTTTTTGGCTAAGGGTTCGAAATATTCATTTATGTCTTCCATGTAGTCTCAATAGAACTTTCATTATCAGACCCATCATCGCAGGTGATCCAATCTCGACGGCCTACTTTACTCGTAGGCTCATCTTCATTATGTTCAGCTTTTCTTTTCAATCCCGCTGGACACCACATGTTTTGTAAGTTACTAATGTCCGAAAACAGAACCGCAGTCCTCGCAAGAAATCATGATGTTTTGCAAAGTCTCGATTGGAACAGTATCCTGTCTCTGTATATCGTTTGGTGGTTCCATTCTACAATCTGTTTCTCTTATAAATTCCATCACATTTGTGTGCATGCGCAGTGAAGCCGGTGTAAGTGGCTTTAAATCTACGAGTAGATAGCCATAGGGATGACTAACAGCCTTTTCAAAAGGTCTTAACAGTTCTTGGGGGTTACTGGGGTACATTTGTCGGGCAAGGGTCATAACCTGTTGTCTGTCTACAGGGTTGTTATATAATACCAGATAATGGCAATTTCGTCTCTGGGTAGGATCTTTGCTGAAAAACAGGCTTTGGTTGAGAGCGATGACAGACAGATTTTCTGTGGTGGCTACCTTCCGTGAATTTATCGGTCACTCGTTGGTCTTTCACCGCTTCCGTAGCCATGTCGTCTAATATGATCACATTTCTGACTCTAGGGTCCAAAAACTCATCTTTTTCCCGATTAAAAGGTACTGCTTTTTTTTAATTCTACTTCCGGAAAAACGTGTCTTTGTATTTCGTCATATAACGGTTGCCATCGCTTGTATAACCAAATAATACGTTGTGGAGAGGGACGACGTTTTTCATAAGCCCTCTGTAGTAGCTGTGACACGAAGTAAGTTTTACCGAAAGAGGTTGGTCCGCTGACCATACACGTAAAGGGATGTTGAAAAACAAATTCCTGTCCATTAGTTAATATTAAAGGAGGTATTTCCCTAACTTTCTTTTGTGTCTGTACTCCTTGAATTATCGAACCCCCTCCTTGAGGAGGAGAAAGAGGATGAACTCCTCCCCCTAGAGCAGGAGGAGTCAATTCCGGAGGAGGAGGCGTTTCATTGAATGTCTTTCCATTTCCATGTTTAAATGCACAATGTCTTAACATATTGTCCCTTCTTGTGAATACTTGTTCACACTCTAAAAACTTTATAGAAAACATGTTTTATGAACTGAAAAAGGAGGCACTTCCCCTTATAAGTTTTAAGACGTTGATCCTGCTTGATGTTATTTTAATCAGTGTTCACAAATCTCTAGATCGGGCGCCGAAAATACCTCGTCTTAAGATTTCACTTTGAGCTTTTCAAAGCTATAAAAATATTTAAATCGATGGAAAACTAAGGAAAATAGGATCGATTTTAACATATGACGTCATTTCCGGTTTTAAATGCTCACGGACTTCCGGTTGAGAGAGTTCAAAGTATACATCTCACTTAGAGCTTTTCATAGCTATAAAAATATTCAAATCGGATAACAACTAAGGAAGATAGAGTCATTTTTTACATTTGATAACGTCATTTCCGGTTTTTATTCCTCATGGACTTCCGGTTAAGAGAGTTCAAAGTAAAGATCTCACTTTGAGCTTTCCATATCTATGAAAATGATTCAAATCGGTTAACAACTAAGGGAGATATTACCTTTTAAGATTGTACCTTTAAAAAAAGGTGGAAATCAATAAAATCGATAATTGACAATAATTCGACTGAAAATTAAAACAACATATTTATTTTGAAGCTAATTACTATTTGTATGCTCAAATGACTAAATGTTAGTGAATAAAAAGGAAAATATTGATTTTTGTATTATATATAAATATAATCGATAATTAATCAATTTTGGATCAACCATGTGTTTACGACTTGATTTGCACTAAAACAATATAAAAAATTGAGTTCTAAAAAATCAAAATAACACAATTCGTTACTAAAATGACTAAATGTTAGAGCAGAAAAAAGAAAACATTGGTTTTTTGTATATATAATCGATAATTAATCCATATCGGATCAATCATGTGTTTAGATTTAATTCGCATTAAAACAATATCAATAAATTTATTTCTGAAATCAAAATAACAAAATTCGTTCAATGTTTTATACTTATATACGAATGGTATATTTAGTAAACTAAAAGAGGTAATGTTTTTTAATTAGTTTTCCTGCTGACACGGTCCCAGCTTTTTCACCCCGCTCTAGGATTATTTCGATTACACACAAACATGTGTTTTAAGTTAAAATCGAGAAGCCCAAAACATACATTCCGTTCACACACACCATAAAAACATAATCTTTTTCACGCGCAGAGTACATTTTCTTTCTATGAATGTTCTTAGAGTGAAGTTGGAATCTTTTGTGCAGGAAAACTAATGTATATACATGTCATTAACTTTTTTGGAAATTCTGTTGTGTGATATAAAAATTGGATACTGAGGAAAAAAAGGTAGGTGACAGTATTCAGTCATTTGAAGACTATGACTACTTGAGAAAGATATAGTGCTACCACACTGCAGTATCATGCCGTAGAAATATTGGATTATACCGCACTTAGTGTAATTATCCTGACATCGGGTTTACCAGTCCTGGAACTAGCCTCATATGCTGAGCGCCTACTAGTCCTGGAATTAATCTTATGTAGCGTACACGAGGTCTAATATTGAACTGGGCAATTCTTTACCCTGACCTTAGCTAAGCCTATCTTTATATTTACAAATCAAATAACTCCGAGCGGATGAAACTTGGAAATAAATTACTTAGATTTAATATGAATCAGCTAAGCTCATGACTCCATGCAGCTGAGACTAGAAAATAAACGACTATTTATATTTATATAAGATTTTCCTTGGGGCTACCTGCCTGATGATTAGACCAAAAAGATTCGACAATGATTCCTTAAATAATTTAGGTTAAGATTAATCAATATATGATCACTATGAATTAACTAATAACAAAATATGTGAATATGAATCCTCAAAGTTATATATAAAATATTCATTGTTTAGCCTGATGCCTGACTTCCTGAATAAAAGCTATCATAGACTCTATCTCAATTCCTTAAAACTAACTTGAAACCACACCAACCCTAATGTGACAAAACCATCAAGCAAAAGGGTGGTGGTGATATGCAATTTCAATTACCCGAGAAGTTCAGCACATTACATATAATAAACGTGACGATTCCACCAATCGTTACTTTTCGGCTCTAGTAAATCGGCCCAAAGTCCAACTACTAATTCTCTTATAAAGCTTATTATATATTAAGTCGACCTACTCCTTCGAGAACCAAAACCAGACTGACTGAAATATGCTTTCTGTCTCGCTTTTATACTACTTGTCAGAGCGCCACCTAACGGCCTCCGAAGCTTCCCGAAACATACGGAAACTACCGACTAGTAACTTTACAGCTAAACACTGAAGTAAACCTTACTAATTTCATAAATCAATACTCTTCCATAAGTTTAATAAAAAGCAAATCATATTAATAACATTATCAACTTATTCCAACCTAAAACATACCTTTCTCTGCTTGAAACCAATACAAAATGTATTCAGGGCCCGGAGAATAAACAAATGAAGTGACATAAAATAAGGGAGGTAACTTTTGCAGCCAAGCCTTAATATATCTGTTTATTTACATTACACTTATATGCTAAGCGACATGTAAGGGAGTAATACCCGTACCACTTTAACGACGTTGGTATTGTTGATAATACACGCTACTTAAAACGCATAAATTATATACGGCCTGTCTATGCATTTAAAAAAAAAAAAAACCTTATATTTCCTTTTATATTTTGTCTGGTATCCTTGAATCCAGCCAAATAAAACAATAAACGATCCATATCAATTGATAGAAGCACAAATGATTATTTGCGGTTTTTAATTATGCATCGTGTATATTAAAATGCACAAAACGTTTCATAAGAATGCATCGTTATTTAAACAGGCATTAAATAGGTGGAAAAAACACTTTGTACTCAAAATGGCAAAGACACATTCTATAAATGTCAAAGGGCAGTATGTAATGCCGAAATGCATGGACAAAACTCTATAGCAAGCAAGCATTGTATAATAAGAAATGAACATCATTTACGATATTTGAACATCATATAACGATATTTGAACACCATATTACGGTATTTGATCATCATATAACGATATGTGAGCATCATATAAAGTGGTATGTACATAATATTACGATATTTGGACACCATGTAACGACACAGCAGCATCATTTAACGACTTTCTGACAGCATAAAGAGATAAAAGCACATTGCATAATGACAAGTGGGCATGATGTAATGGAATAAAACACCACATTTTATTTTGTTTGCATCATATCTTTAAATGTGTTTGCCTATGTTAAAGCAGGTATGGCGTTCCATACGTTCCCAATATTTTTTTTACTTAATAGACAAGGAAAATTAAAACTAGCCATAAGAATTTTTTTAAACCTTGCATAATTATAGAGAATAACACTAGAAATAAATTTTTCGGGAAAAATGGGGTCTCCATTCTACTTTTTGAGTTATCTGTCCCTGAAAGTGAGTTTCTTTTACTCTTTTCAGTCATTTTCAAGGACAGATAACTCAAAATCAAGCCCGTCGATACCTTATTTTATTTTACATTATTGTTTGTTGTTTTAATTTCAGTCATTATGCAATGTTTAAAACAATTCTATCCAATAAATTTTTACTATGTTTTAGCAAATAAACATACTGTATTTTTCATGAAAAAAAAAAAAGATCTATAAATATATTTGCGTATGCGTCTATAGTATCAAGTCTGCTGCATAGAATTTCTAAAACTGTTACACAGTGACAGGGAATAAAGTACCAAACATCGAGTTGGAATTGAATTAGGTGTTGCTAGCCCATAATATTGACTTATCTGCCCTTTAAAACTCACTTTTAGGCAGATAACTCAACAAGAGGGCCATAGAGGCCCTGGATCGCCTACCTGAGTATAAGGTTACCAAAGGAATATCTGTACTAAAATATTTTGAAATCTGGTCAGTAGTATTGAAGGAGATGATTTTTAAAGTTTCATAATTCATTTCTTTCCACTGCCAGAGTTCCTCATGGATTATTTTAGCAACTTTTGTGTATTTTCACCCAAGAATCATCCCTGCCAAATTTAACCAAATTCTGTCCAGCAGTTTCAGAGGATATGTCATTTAAAGTTTTCACTATGTACTTTTAAGGCAAATTAGCCCCGCCCATGGCGGCTATGTTTTTTAACGGATCGGACTAATTTTAGCAATCTCGGTAGAGGTTACCCAAGGAACATCTGTACTAAAACATTTTGAAATCTGGCCAGCGGTTTTGAAGGAGATGATTTTAAGTTTTCTTTTTTTTTCTTTCCGTTGCCATGGCAACCAGAGTTCTACATGGATCAAGTTTATTTTAGCAACTTTTGTGAAGGTTCACCCAAGAATCATCCCTGCCACGTTTAATCAAATTCTGTTCAGCGGTTTAAGAGGAGATGTTGTTTAAAATTTTCACTATATTCATATAAGGCAAATTAGCCTCGCCCCTGGCGGCCATGTTTTTTACGGATCGGAATAATATTAGCAATCTTGGTTGAGAGTTACCCGAGGAACATCTGTACTAAAACATGTTGAAATCTCGCCAGTAGTTTTGAAGGAGCCACCGTATAGTAGGGGTGTTTTATAAAAGACTAAACAATCTAAACCGGAGCAATACTCCGATGAAAGTATAGTCAGCTCTCTTTACAACAGCGGTGTTTGTTTCAGTGAAATTTTAGACTAACTTAAACTCGGTAAGTTAGACATCAAGGATCGTATATAAATATCTATTATTATCTTATATTGCCGCTGTGTTTCAGGGCAGATAAGCGATACAACCTTATATTAAGCCAGTTGTCGTTCGTGCCTTGCAAATATGACAAGAATCTTGTCAAAGCGAAATAAATCTATACAGTTGAAATCACATGTAAAAAGATGTCAACCTGCATTAGGCGGTCAATTTTAATATTACCAAACTGAAGCATTTTGTTACATATTTAAGCTTCATTTAGCGGTCACTTCAGTTTAGCGGCTATTTTATCTTGTTTCCTTGACTGACCGCTTAAGACAGGTTTGACTGTATAACATAACATTTCAGTAGTCATTAATGAACAGAATCATGGAAATTAGGGGTTATTATTCTTTAAATTACCATAAAAGTAAAAAAAAACAACACAATATTCTTGGAACTATTTGTAAACAAAATGTGAATCTGAATATTACAGACACTTAGGTCGTTTAAACTGATCGTTAGTTTTTACAGAAACGTTTTTATGTAGGGGTTTGCCACTTTACACATACATTGGTCTTATTCTGGCGACAAAGCAAATAAAACAATATATTTCGAAATGTTTAGAGGACGTCTGTGTCATCATTTTGAACGTTATTGGTAAAAAAAATCAGGTAGCGTTTGGTGGAAAATCCGGGAAATGTTGACATGACGATTCAGTTCGAACTAATTTTTATTTTTCTATATAGCTTACTATATAATAGTCAGGTACACGGGTAATGATTTAGTACCCGGGTAGAAGCGTTACCCGACCCGATACCCGAGTACTCGAAAACTCGTCCTAGCTCTAGTGGTCAAGCATAGATAAACAAGTAGAAATGTTTTGTAAGAGATGCCATGGTTGTCAAATGCATGTAGTTTCAGAAACTGGAACCAAACCTGAACCAATGGCAAGGAATGAGCTGCATTGCTCATTGTGTAATACTTTTCAGTGTATTATGTTGCTATAAAAAGTGTTAAATCCCTGGGGTTAAAATAAGCCCCGCCCTAGGGTCACTTTGTTTTACAAAGGCTTATATAGAAAAAAACTAGAAAAGTATTCTTGTCAGAATCCACAAGGCCAGGGGCCATATTCATAAAGCTCCTTAGTATTTAAGGAAAATAATTCCTTAACTGGAATAAATCTCCTAAGGTGTTTTATAAATAAGACTAAAGGAAATCCTTAATAATTAAGGGAAATCTTCTTTCTTAGAAGTTAAGGGAATTTTTTTCCCTAAGAAGCTTTATGAATATGGTCCCTAGAGTTTAGATATTTGATGTGTAACATTGCCTTTATTGACATATGCCAAGTTTGTTTAAATCATGGCCCTGGGGTAATAATTGCCCCGCCCTAGGGCTCACTTGATTTTACATACATGTAGACTTAAGGTCTTCCCATCCTAATAGCGATCTATTCAATCAAAACCATGCATATAACTTAACAATAAACATGTATGTAAGCTTTTAAGTGTCAAACAATGGTAATCTTAGAGGCAAATTGACATGTTATAACAAGTGACAGTTCTTTTATTACCTCCCTTTGATTATTTTGTTGCTGAAAACTAAAAAATAAATAAATAGATAGTAAAAATAAAAAAAAAGAAATAAAAAATTAAGAGGGCCATGATAGCCCTGGGTCGCTCACCTGAGAACCAGGTATTAGTGGGAGGAAAAGAAACAGCAAATATCTTATGATATTGTAGAAAATGGGCTCTGTCCTCTGCCAGCCATAAATCGAGTGAGTACTTTAGGACAAGAAGAATTTCCAGTTTGCACTATATACATATAAGGAAAATGGGCTTAGCCCCCTGGCCGCGATGTTTTTCAACGGATCAAAATAATTTGAACAATCTAAGTAGGGAGTGACCAAAGGAATACCTGTGTCAAATAATTTTGAAATCCAGCCAGTACTTTCGGAGAAGAAGATTTTTGAAGTATTTACTATTAACATATAAGGATAACGGGATCCGCCCCCTGGCGGCCATGTTTTTCAACATTTCAAAATAATTTGAACAATCTTCGTAGAGAGTGACCTAAGGAACATCTGTGCCAAATAACTTAGAAATACAGCTAGTACGTTTGGCCAAGAAGATTTTTCAAATTTGTACTATATTCATATCAGGAAAACGGGATCCGCTCCATGGCGGCCATGGTTTTTAACGAATCAAAAAAAAAATTGAAGAATTTTGGTAGAGTGTTACCTATGGAACATCTGTGCCAAATACTGTAACTTTGAAATCTAGCCAGTACTTTTGGAGGAGAAGGTTTTTTTCTTCAAATTTGTACTATATACAAAAAGAACGGGCTCCGCCCCCTTGCGGCCTTGATTTTAAACGGGTCAAAATAATTCGACAATATTGGTAGAGAGTGACCCAAGGAACATCTATGCCAAATAACTTTGAAATCCAGCCAGTACTTTTGGAGGAGAAAATATTTGAAGTTTTTAAAATATACATATAAGGAAAACGGGCTCCGCCCCCTGGCGGCCATGTTTTTCAACGGATCAAAATTATTTGAACAATCTTGGTAGAGAGTGACCCAAGGAGCATCTGTGCCAAAAAACTTTGAAATCTTGCCAGTAGTTTTGGAGGAGAAGATTTTCAAAATTTTCATATGTTTTTTTTTTTCTTTCTGTTGCCATGGTTACCAGAGTGCTGCATGGAATCAAATTCTTTGAACAAGTTTGAAAGGGTTTCACCCAAGGAACATTCTTTAAAATTGGTCCAGTAGTTTACACCGGACGACGGACGCCGGACATTCATCGGTCACAATAGCTCACCTTGAGCACGTTATACTCAGGTGAGCTAAAAAAAAGTGATTTTCCTATGCTAAAGTTATTTTTTTTCACGAAAGTTGATACAAAATCATAAAATGCATCTTTCTACCATAAGTTTTTCTCATAAATCGAATTCCACTTGTTCATATTCACAGAAAATACATATTTTCCATAGGCTCCAATGTTAACTTATATGCGGATTAGCTCCCCAAATTAGTTACAATTGAAAAACAACAACTCTTGGTGAAATATTTTTATTTTTGACAGAGTTTCATAGAAATATAACCATCAAGGATGGGAAGACCTTAATTTTGAAAACTAGAAAAATCTTCGTGCCAGAAACTAAAAGACCTGGAGTTTAGGTTTGGTATGTAACATGACATTGCATAACTCCGCCCCATGGGAGAGTCTTTAATAGATCTTCTTGTCAGAAACCCCAAGATCATAGGTTTAGAAATTTGGTATGTAACATGGCATTGTGGTCCTGAACCAAGTTTTCATTATGGCTCTTGGGTCAAAATTGGTCTCACCCTATGTGTCACTTGAATTTATAGCTATGACTATCAAAATTTGGACCACGGGTACAGTTTTTGTATGGAATAACGATTATTTTGCTGTACTTCAGCATGGAGTTTTATTCAATATGATTGTGTTATAAAAGGCAAGGCAATATTTCTCAGGTGAGCGATTCAGTGCCATCTTGGCCCTCGTGTTATGTTAGATATATTGTTATTTCTTGTACTGTCCACATTTGTGTCCGATCTACTAATACGGTTTTATTTGTAGGCTGATGATTTAACTGAGGAACAAATTGGAGGTAAGGATTCCTTTCTTGTGTATTGATAAAGAGTATATAACATTGCTCATTGATAATTTCTACTTCAAGTATCAATTTGTTTATTAATACTGATTTTGACCAAGTAGCGATGGTTTTGTGGAATATTGAAGCAAATCATAAAAACGAAATAAAAACTCTTTCAGCTTTTATTTTCAATGATAATACTTATATTCAAATGTATAATTGAATAAACTAAGCGCAATATATATATAAACATGGAATGTCACGCGTTCTCAACTCTTGAAGTTCGCGTCGCTTGCGAATTTAGGATATAAAGCATAACTTATACATACACAGTGCATACGTTGTAACCTTTTTCTAGTTACGTGAATATGCGCACCGATAAACATTATCTTTTTTTTTCTCGTCAGTAGTCCAACATCTGAGCCTTATTAGAATCTACTTATCAGTAGGAGTGCCACCCATCACATTCCTACATTCCTTAACGATCCTTATTGCAGAATATGTCTGTTAATTTTGATGTGCATTTTACGGAAAGGAATATCCTCCTATATTCTTATTACTATTTCTAATTTTCAATACTTGAATTTCTTTTTTCAAATGTTAATTTGCAAAATTGTAACATCGCATATGCTAAATGTCTGTAATCTAATTACTATAAAATATAATCAATTTCATATTTACCACCACCTAATTTGCAAATTAAAAATCTACCGATGTAAAAAATACACGTAAGTCGGCTCTTTTGATCGGGGAATGCCCATTTATAAATCTCACCAGCAAACACACGAGTGTTTGCTTCTTGTAGACATAGTTTGGCAAGTTCTAGTTGCTAATACATGTTTTAGTACATCATTCTGTACTTAACTGGTGATTTTGATATTTTACTTTTTCCACAAATTGTGTTAATCAGTGAACATGTTTGTCATTATCATCTCTCTCTCTCTCTCTTATCATATATCAACCCCATGCCCATCTCTCTCTCTCTCCCTTTTTATCATATATCAACCCTCTTGCTCATCTCTCCCCCTTTTTATCATATATCAACCCCCTTGCCCATCTCTCTCTCTCTCTCTCTTATCATATATCAACCCCCTTGCCCATCTCTCCCCCCACCCCCACCCCCTTTTTTTTAAATCATATATCAACCCCTTGCCCATCCCCCCCTTTATCATATATCAACCCTCTTGCCCATCTCTCTCTCTCTCTATCATATATCATCCCCCTTGCCCATCTCCCCCCCCCCCCCTTATCATATATCAATCCTCTTGCCCATCTCTCTCTCTCTCTATCATACCCCCCTTATCATATATCAACCCTCTTGCCCATCTCTCTCTCTCTCTATCATATATCATCCCCCTTGCCCATCTCCCCCCCCCCCTTATCATATATCAATCCTCTTGCCCATCTCTCTCTCTCTCTATCATATATCATCCCCCTTGCCCATCTCTCCCCCCCCCCTTATCATATATCAATCCTCTTGCCCATCTCTCTCTCTCTCTATCATATATTATCCCCCTTGCCCATCTATCCCCCCACCCCCACCCCCTTTTTTTAATAATATATCAACCCCATTGCCCATCTTCCCCCCTTTTTTATCATATATCAACCCTCTTGCCCATTCCCCCCCCCCCCCTTTATCAAATATCAGCCCCCTTGCCCATCTCTCTCTCTCTCTCCCTCTTATCATATATCAACCCTCTTGCCCATCTCCCCCCCCCCCTTTTTTATCAAATATCAGCCCCCTTGCCCATCTCTCTCTCTCTCTCTCTCTTTTATCATATATCAACACCCTTGCCCATCTCCCCCCCCCCCCCCTGTTTATCATATATCAACTCCCTTACCCATCTTTCTCTCTCTCCCTCCCCTTTATTATATATCATCCTCTCCTTTGTCACATATCATATACGGTTGCTATTACAGATAGTTTATGACCTTCCCTTTGTTTTAAGATTTTTATGCCCCAACCAAAAATGGGGGGGGGGGGGGGGGGGGGGGGCATATAGATTTGCCTTGTCCGTCCTCCCGAAACTTTGTGATACGCATAACTCCGAAAGTATTTGTACTACAGACTTTAAACTTCATGGATATATTATTCAGGACATGAACGTGCGCACCAGCGTATTTTCATCGAACCGCCGTAGAAGTTGACAGAGTTATGGGCCTTTGTTTTGAAAAATATGGAATTTTATGCTTGTGACGCACGTAGTTCTAAAAGTATGTGTATTACAGGCTTGAAACTTCATGGCTTTATTATTCAAGACATGAACTTGTACACCTGGGTATTTTATCGGAACTTCGTTGAAGTTGGCAGAGTTTTGGGCCTTTGTTTTTGAAAAATATGGAAATTTATGTCTGTGACGCACGAAGCTCCATATATAACATATTTGAACTACAGACTTGAAACTTCATAGATATATTATTCATGATATTATTATGCCCCCGGGTATTTTCATCGTATCATCATTGACACTGACAGAGTTATGGTCCTTTGTTTTGGAACGTGTGTACTACAGACTTGAAGCTCCGTGGATATATTGTTCAGGACATGAAATTGTGAAACTGGGTATTTTTATCGGATCACCATTAATATTTACAGAGTCCTTTGTTTTTCGAAAGAATATGGAATTGTAATTTTGTTGCACGCGTAACTCTGAAAGTATTTGTACTACAGAATGTAACAATTCCACTGATTGAGCAGCATTGAAAATAACAAATAAAGCTATGGAAAAAAGTGACATGCCATCCAAAGCATAGCAGTAAAATTCTGAGAAAAATGTTTTACACTGACTTTAAGTGTGACTTTTGAAAATAAACATGTGATTTCAAAACATTGCTGTTCTTATTTTTCTAATATGCCTGGGATGAAATGCCTGACGCTTGGCACAAAACTAAGTCTTTAGATCCATTTTGCTAAAAAAACACACAGCACAACAAAATGCCAATTTCACCAATAGCGTCTTTTCAACAAATACCAATCTCAGCTCAAAAAAGTAACTAATATTTTTTACAGTACGTGTACACATATAAAATATACAGGTTTTATGCAGAAACTGTCATGTTATTCGTAAAAGAAATGGACTACTTAAATGTTCCAATTTTTGGACGGCGATAGCCGTCTTATGCTAAAAAACGAAATCAGGCCTTGCTGATTTGCATATTTTCCACAACAATTTTAACTGTACCTCTCCGCGCTTGTGCGGATCCATGCAATGCGATTCTGCACTAACGAATACGAGTGGAATATGTTACACAGACGTTTAAATCATAACCGTAACCGTTTTTAGAGTGTTATTGTTTGTTAACATGTTTTCTTTTGCCATTATTTTGCACTGGAATCATCAGTTTTAAGCGTGAAAAAAAATATCCGTGACATTTCTTAACCAGAACAGCAACCCATCTTACGTACATGAAGATCTACTCCTGTAAAAAGAAAAAGTTGTGCTCCGTATGTATGTAATTGACCCAAAGTAGTCCACACAATATTTTGCATGATGGCGAGTTAGGTTCCTCCCAGGGCATTTCTTAACTTTGAAATAGATAGGCAAACATTCTAGTATCTTAAATAATCAAATACCTGGTCAATTTCTACACATAGAAAACAACTGATAGAATTCGCTAGCACTAGAGAAAGAGAATGACCTACTTATGCAGCTCTTTATGAATGAAAGGTTCATGACCTTTACTCCGGATTATCATGTTACAAACAGAACTTCTGTAGCAACAGCGGGTGGAGTTTTTGTCGTCATGTGACTGCTTCAATAACTTCAGAAACTCTGGGTTTAGAATGTTAATCCCGTCGCCGTCTCTCAGCGCATTGTGCGCTTTGATTAAAGTACACATGCGGTCAAAGTGTTTCCACAAATCAAAGTGTTCTATCACAGGTCGTTGATTATTTCTGTAAGAGTTCGAAATAGATCAAACGCACATTGAAACGTTTCCGGCTGTGGTATGTGTTGACTTGGAAAACCACACAGCTCTTCTAGTACTGGCAAAAAATCATCTGTGCATCCAAATTTGGGTTTGCTTTAGTATGTTCATTTCGTATGCGAGTTAAAATTTCAAAGCTGCACGGAAGTGGAAGCGAATAGTCGAATGTATTATAAATTTTTGGCTGGTGGAATGCCATTTGGGACCTCAGAATTTCTTTGCTGTAGAATTCTGTGTTGATTCCATATGTGTCTACAGCTGTCTAGATCACGCTGTGTAAATGGCATAAACAGAATCTTAGAATTTCCAAATGTATCTATTGTCAACCTTCCGTGACATGTCTTTAAAGTGTTTTTTCCACGGTGAAACTAACCCGCAATCTACTCCAAAACTGTTCAATCCTTTGATTTACAGGAAAGGTTATCGTTAAGTAACTGTTAACTGCAGTCATGTTGTCATTATGTTTATATCTGAAAACTTCCTGAATATCACGTACTAAAGCATGTTCAGTCCCCGCATCTCCTCGAACAAGTCGTGGTACACATCATAAACGTTTTACAAAGTTAAGGTAGTGGCACCCTAACCCTGTTTTTCTATTCTATACATTTAAAGAAAGCATTTTGTGCATTATAAGAAATTTCTAACCAGAGGTTCTAAAAAAATATGATTTTTAGTTAATCTAACCCTGGATTGAAATGCTTTTGCAAATTGTGTGGTGGTATAGGTATAAAAACTACTATAAAATCATCAAATTTCCCAATTTTTCCTCACGAATTGATTTTTTCATATACTTAAGGCATATATCAAAAGGAAAACATATTAAAACATAATAGTAAACTTCATAAAATGCATATGTATACATTTTTATAGAAAATATTCATATTATAGTTTGATATTTTTTCTCCATTTATAAAATAGCAACACTACAATTCCAGGTTAAGTACATAATTTTTGTACAAATTTCTCAAGACAAGCTGTTAAAAATATTCATATACTATATCAAACATAAAAATGCAAAATTGTATACTGTAGAATCATTAACTTCGTGGGGAAGTAATTTTCGTTGATTTCGTGGATTACTTTATCCACGAATATTCATCCCCACGAAAACTGTTTATTTCACAGACCTCATGTTTTTGAGAACATGGTTCCACGAATATATGTACCAACGAAATTGATTTAATCACAGATTCCAAGAAATTTAATGTCAACGAAAATAAATGATTTTACAGTAGGTTTACCGTAAAAATATCAAGTTATAACAGTATGTATTACCTAACCCCCTATTTTTCAAGCTCAGAAAAAAAAACAAGGAATATCAGGTATTGACTGCGTCCTAAGTTCTTTTCAGGTACAATGTCAGAACATACTTGAAATAATAATCATGATTATCATATTTAGTGCTTTTTTCCATTCAATGGTTAATGTAAAATCATTGTAAAGTGAAACAAGCATATAATGACATTATCTCGAAGAAAAACATATTTTATATGTGAAATATTCTCAGAGACAAAATTCACTACTTTACTGAACATAAAAAAATGAACAACTGCAGATATATTTTTCATTTCAAAGTTATTTATTACATGGTTTTAAGAATTAAAGGTCTAAACATTCAATAAAAATTATCTGAAGAGTTTTATACAAAAACTATGTGACCAAGTACGTTCAATCTAAGTACGAAAGAATCACTGTTACAATTTTCCGCTTTACATAAATTTCCTATAAACGAACATGTGTTTCTGTAATTATGGTTGATTAAGATACCCTTTGCTTTTGAAAATTTGCATTTCTGTGGAAAATTTTTCGAAATACCATCAATTATCACAATTATGCTTTTTGACAGATCAATGGGAAATTCAAAAATGACGCCACCGGAAGTAATTTGGGAAGGTGTTTTTCTTCTCTTTTTTCAAAAAAGGAACGATTTTTTTTTAATATTTGAATAGATGATTACCAATCAAAGCTATTACATTTGATGAAGAACGATATAAGATACCATGAACTTTTTAATGAAAAAGAATCACATTCCGATTCTTGGCGTGTTATGACGAAGAACGTCGAAAGTTGGGCGATCCTTGCCGACATTTGCCCTAATTTGCCGAGCCTATTAGGGTTCCTCGACCTTAAGGTTAAATCCAGTAACAATACGTGGGTCGTTGTTTGAGCAACTCGCCTCTAACCACAGACTATACCTAGAGTAACCGTCAATAGCCCCATGTGTAGATATACTGTATGGTTTCAGTTTGTCGTATCCATCTTTGTGTAAACTATAATTCGGTTGTGTATACTATGATTTGGTCCACTATTTATGTAAGTTCTGCGATGCAGACGGTGACGAGCTCTCAAATTTACACCGTCGTTATCAACAATTCTCAATACACGCTTGACTATGGAATGTGTCACATGTATTTTAGTAGTTGAATTGGTAAGTCTCCACAGAATTCTATATCCATAATCAGCGAATCATCTCTCATAAAGTTTTGATAAAGCACGTATTATATCTTGTAATGGAAATGTATCATTCCGTCTTCGGAGTCCTAGGCTTTTTAGAATCAGCTTCAACTAGTGCAAACTAACTACCTTGTGATCTCTTTCCATGTATAACATTGTTCGTAGTAATATGCAAACAAAGAATTTCTGTCCTCATTTGAGAGAACTGCCAATACAGGTTTGATTGAAAGAAGTACCAGGCATAACAATATCTGAAATATAAATGCAAAATAATATTAATAAATAGTGTTATCTTAAAATATCTTTACGTGTCATAAATATACGTTAAAGAATATATTAAATTTGTAAACACACACACACACACACACACACACACACACACACACACACTGCAAGAATAAGATATTTATATGTATGTAAAATCTCGTAGAAACCTTAATTGATAATGCTCTTTGTTTTTCATAGGGTCCAAAAAATAAATGTAATATTTTGTTACTGAAATGTATCAAGAGAAAAACCTCTTTGATTACTTTTTTTATTTATGTATGACACTTTTTATCTATTTGGCATCACAACCAGATCAGACCCCCCCCCCCCCCTCAATCAGACCAGACCCCCAACTAGTTTAAAAATTCTTGATCCGGACTTGATCATGAGAGAAGTTCTTCACACAGTTTAGCTGTCGTCACGACATGATTTAAGGCAACACGCTGATAAAATTAGTCAACATAACGACGTCCAAAGCTAGTGCCACGTATTTAATGTCACTGAACAAGGAACTACGGAAGCCTCAAAGAGACTCAAGATTTGAGAAAACATTTCGACAAAATTAAAGTGATATACGTTAACCATTTTTGTATTCTCGCCTTATATGTTTCGAATTAATGTAAAAATTACATAGCATTTCACCATCAGTTTTTCTGCAAAGACTGAAACATTGCACATTTCTAATTCTTCTTTGTCAAAAACTTATTGTAAACCGTTTCTTGAAAAACCTTTTTGTGCAATGCTTAACAATATTGAAGTCATGTCATATTTTACATTAATTCGAAATATATAAAGCGAGAATGCCAAACAGATTTAGCGATATCGCTTTAATTTTGTCGACACCAGTTGTTAGAAAATGTTAAAACATGTCGACACAATTAGCTAAATCTTTTTAATATTCTCGCCTTTTAAAAATGTTTCAAATTTATGTAAATTAACATAGCATTTTGACCCCAGTTTTCTAACAAAGACAGAAAAATTAGACATTTTGAATTCTTTTTTGTCGAAGACTTTTTGTGAACGATTTCTTGAGAAAAAAAATGCACAATGCTTATAAAGTATTGCAATTCACGATTAAATGTTCTCGCATTCGTGTCATATTCTACATTAATTCGAAACATGTAAAGCGAGAATACCAAAAAGATAAAGCTATATCGCTTTAATTTTGTCTCACATCTGAAGTCCCTTTGAGGCTTCCGTAAGGAACAGATGTTGTCAAGACGTCGTATAAGACAAAATGTGGCGATGAAATTTGTCGACATGCCCATCACTTTCACGTCAAAACGGGGTGTCAATTAATGCTTCCATACATAATATCTGCTTTAGATACTGTCATACACTTTCAATTTAATACATTTACCGATATCAATACAATTTTTACATCTAAATGACCAAAGGACTTTACCAATGTTGCGGAGCGTGTCGTTTGGTACCGCAAGCACCTGCCGATTTCCCCGAAGTGAGCATTTACGAAAATAGCGTTTTCCCGTGCAATGTGGCCTTTCAGAAACAAAGACTTCACCAACTTTAACGAGGGAGGATAGAACTGTGAACAATCTGCTTTTAAGCATTTCTACATTGTTTTTAAACGGGAAAGACGGGTCTAAACGTTATATTGTTGCCACACATACAGGGTGTTTCATAATATGTGTCTCCATTTCAAATGCTTATAACACTTATATAATCATTTAGATACACATTCAGTTTTTATGAATGTTTTACACATGGAACAAAGTTTTATATAATGTATAATTCGAATTATATTATCTGCAGAGTTTATGGAAGCGTTCAAACTGTTCGATAAGGATGGGGACGGCCTTATCACCACGAAGGAGCTGGGCACGGTACTAAGGTCCCTTGGACAGAACCCTACTGAGGCAGAACTACAGGACTATATAAATGACGTTGATGCCGATGGTATGTTGCCTTCAGTCAAGTGTCTCTGCAAAACCCAAACTGAATATCTTTTTGAAGATTTTTTCTGGGTTTTGTGTCAAATATTTATTCGATTCAACTTTCAAACAAATGTTGGATACAAAAAAAAAGACTTTTTGAAACATTAAAGTTATAAAGCAATATAATTTTATGTATACATGTACACGACGGCCGGTGACACAAACATACTAAAGTTTTCAAGGAACAAAAGCTTGACACGGTTTACGGAAATGCATCCGCTATTATCGGAAAGGCTGGCTAGTAATTAAGATGCATACAGTACCATTATTCACGGGGCAAAAGGTCATCGATACAGAATGACTAAACAATATTCTGACAACGACGAAAATGAAATATCTTTGCAAGGTAGAAAGGCTGAAACATAGAAAAGAAATAAAAACGTCCGTAGGGCCGAGATGTGTTTTTCTATGAAATATTTGATGGTCTGAGGCGTTTCTTTACTACGTTTGTTACTTTATTTATAACCATAAAACAAGCATGAGGAATTGGATGCATCCATTCCTTCCTTTGTTGTAGTACATGTACATTTAATAGAAAATACCCAAGAAACACGAGAAACTGGAACTCTGCATGGTTGCATGTAAGCAGTAGAGGCCAAATATCATATTTGACACAATTGAATATAATTGGGTGATACAAACATGTTTCCTGTTTGTTGCTTCATTAATATGCATGGCGTTTCGAGCGCGTTTCCGAACGCGATCGGATTGTTTCCGAATATGTAATATTCATGTGTATTCGTCAGCAGTTAAAAAAGTCGGCGTTTTTTTTTTTAAGATTCAATTCGATATGCTTCCGACTAGTTCAGTCTTTCGACTAATCTGGGAATATAAATGTTGCACAATTACTCGTATTTTCATACAGAATCTTAACGAACAACAGGTAAAAATAAGTGTCTTCAAGAGAAACAAGAAATATCTTTAGAAAAAAGTTATTCGGCGAAAGAAAAAAAACAACAACATAGATAAACAACAACATAGATAAACAACAACATAGATAGACAACAACATAGATATAAAAGTGTTACAATATCATACATCATAATAACGCTGGCAAGTTTTAAATTGTCTGTGATTTTTAGTTGTGTGTGACGTCAGTCACACCAACTATAGTATTATGTTTTCAACCCAGGTTCTCCTAGATTTAAAACCGAATAACCTCTCAATAGTGTAAATATGATCGAACAATATATGTATCTCTACAACATAAGCACTCTTTCATTTGAGACACACTCAACTTAAGCGCCTTCAGCGCTTTGAATTTTGAAAGATGTACTTGTCGCTAAATTTAGGAGATGCAACATATGAGCCAGTGAAACAAGAAAGAAAGAAAGGGGCAAAAATGTAATTTTAACAACTGCCCCACGGTGGCTTATGTTATGCATGAGTTTTTAAGGGACGAATCCACTAACGTTTTCTAAATGCTTTTTATGCCCCGAAGGTGGGCATATAGTAATCACGCCGTCCGTCGGTCCGTCTGTCCGTCCGGATTTCGTTTCTGCTCCATAACTCTGACATTCCTGATGGAATTTAAAGTTACTTGGCAGAAATGTTAACCATCATAATTTGATGTGTCGCGTGCAATCCCCAGGTCTGTAGCTTCAAGGTCAAGGCCACACTTAGAATTCAAAAGTAAAAATGGGGTCTATTTTTCATATCCGCTCCATAAATAAAATTATTTGGCACCACCATAAGGCAATGTGTTGCGCGCAATCTCCAGGTCTGTAGCTCCTAGGTCAAGGTCACACTTAAGAGTTCAAAGGTCAAAAATGGGGTCTATTTTTTGTGTCTGCTCCATAACTCTGACATTCCTTGATGGCTTTTTGAATTACAAGCAAACATGTTTACCACCATGAAGCAATATGTCGCGCAATCCCAGGTCTGTAGCTCCAAGGTCAATGTTATATTTAGAGTTCAAAGGGTTTGTTTTTTGTGTTCGCTCCATATCTTTGTCACTCCTCAACAGATTTTGAAGTTTTTTTGTTTTTGTTTTTTCTTTCATAATATGCACCGTAACGATACAGTGTGTTGTGTACAATACCCGGGTCCATAACTGAAACGTCATGGTCACACTAAGAGGTTAAGTGTCATAAGCCCTGATTGTGCATTGGTTTGCCCTCCGTTTGGCTAGCCAGAAATTGGGATACTGTGATAACTTAATAACCATATTAAAAGCTAGCTCAGTGAAACTTGGTACATGATGGCAATATCGAGATTATGCACCTCACTTTGATATTTTTTGGATAAAAATACTGGTTGCTGTGGTAATGGAAATAATCAAAATATGCACGACCGGTAGGGGACTTATGGTTCAATTATGCATATGATTCTAGTTATTGTGAATTTCGTACATGCATAATGCTTTAGTGATTTCAGTGTTAAAATATCAGGGAAAAATCAAATGAAATGTCAGGAAATTTTGTACAAAACTATGAATATGCACTTCGGGGGCATTCGTCACATCATGTGACATATCTTGTTCAAATGGGTGTTTTTTATGTTAGAATTTTTCAACTAGATACTTTTATGTTTAAATAGGTAAATTAAATTGTTATCTGCCAATTGACAATTGTGCAGAAAGATTTGCTCCCTGAAACTCCTATTTTATGATGGAATAACCTAAAATAATTAATGCAGATCAATGAAATGGGTGTTTTCCAAACTCTTTGGTTGTTAAAAAGATTAAATTGGTCAAGAAATATGTCACATCTCACACCATAAAAAAGTAAAACGAACGATGACTATATTTGCTGTTATGAATATTTTTTAAGATGGTATTCATTATTAGATATTGCATAATTGCAAAATGTACATTTCATTGCTTCTCTTTACGTCATGTGTGTCTTGCGTGGAAAGGTTTTCTTTACATCATCAGGACCGAAGGCTTCCCCTCCCCTTACGCTTTATATTCTTAATGTAGTGTACATGTAGAAATTGTTGTATACATATTTTTCATGCAGAAATTTCGGGAGATAAAATACTGATGCTCTATATCCTTCGTACTCTTGTCCCTATTTCATGAAAAAGAGGAAGATATATAACTATGTTATTTATAAAACCAGTAGGCAATGAAAAAGCATTTAAATAATCTAGAGAGTTCATATCAGTCTAAATTTCTTTGAACGTTGATGCTGTGATGAAACTGGCGTACCGTGTGTTGTCGATTCTAAGGAGGGCCTTCCTCTAGTCAGATTGTATGGTAACAAGGAATCAAGAGAGCTAACTACGCCTTTCATTTGTGCTCTTTGAGAAACACATGAATTTTAAAAAAACATCATAAATATTCATTATACATGTGAGACTTTTAAAATTTAATGCATTTCAGGCATTATTTATTGAATTAATAACAAAGTAAAATGCACAAATTAAAAGTCGTTCAGTTAGGTCAATAACCAATTCTTTCAAAGTGCTCCTTCTTCCCATGATCTTCCATTCTGTCATCAGCTCAGCCAGATCGTAGGTTGTTCCGGCCAATTTGTGAATGATATATGTCGTAGATGATTATATTCATAAGCATAATTTCCTTGACACCTCAAAAGAAGTTAAGTAGTATGCATCTTGATAAGATAAATAAGTTTAATATTTGTTTATATTATTGATAGAGATAAGTAGATATATATTAATGTGTAACATTAGATTAAAATATACTCGTACTACTAAAACGATTTGATTTTAGGCTTTTATATCGAGATGGTTTAGCTCTATTGGTACTGAAATAATTATTTTTATTTTATATATGATATCTGATTTACAACGTAGTTTTGTTTTATTCAGTTTCGACTACAATGTGGTTATAATTAAATATTTGGTAGGGACTTCGGATTTTTCATGTGAGGAAGCCTTCCAGCTGGCTTGCGGTAGGTCGGTGGTTCTACCCGGGTATGGAGGCTATTCGTTGCCAAAAATCCAGCCTTGTTGATCTGAGTTGAACAGTTTATTTCCGGACTAAATACACAATTCATTTGAATTTCTTAGTATTTAAACTCCAGAGATACATTCTTGGACTGAATTTGCCGATGCAACATTGTAAATACGTATTTCAACAAAATGCATTTTGATAAACTACAAAACGCCTTCTTACTTTAACGCTCGCAACTTTACATTGTCCGACCATCATGATTCGGCTCAGTTTAATCAAGGTTTACACGTTTGCAATGTTGATAAATAAGCTCCGCCCATTTCCCCGCCCACTACATCATCGTAAATAAACGTAATTGTCCGCTCACTTTCGGTATTTTCCGACAACGACTGGCAAATCTCCACGCAGTTATCTCCCATGTACGAATAAGGGAAGTGTTGCAGCGTGTAGGTCTACACATTCAGGGTAAATGCATTATGAGAATTAAACAGTATCACAATTATTTACTAAGCATCATGTGTTTCAGTCGCATGAGTGCTATTTTATGCAGGTATTGAATCAACATCAGAAGATATAAAAAAGATTTGTTTTTGAAACGTACCCCACCTACATTGTAAAGCCAGCAATATAAGCGCAGCATGGTGTAAATTTATATTTAGATTTTTATATCCCTGGCCAGGACTTTTAACTTTGATGTTTTTTTAGTCGAGCCACCAAAGCCACATGATATGAGAACCCACTTCACCACAATTGAGCTTTTTTCAAAATGTAATATCTAGCCACTGCCATTACTGGTGTTGTGAATTCGCGCTCAATGCCACTTTCAAAAAAAAAGTCGATTTTTTTATTCACAATTTTCAGAAAAACAATGCATAATTTTCACAAAGAGAACTGAGGTGTACCGGACTCAATTTTTTTAATAATAATTCAAGAATACATCCAAAATTAAGGTGCCTTAAGTAGTCAATATTAACTATTGGCAGTATAAAGTTCAAGTTGAAGTATTCATTATGTCTTTAATCAGGAGATGTTCTATAAGATATCTCCTGCTTTATTAGAAATTGATCCTTTGCTTGTCACCTAGTATATTAATGTTTTAAATGCAAAAAAAAAAAAGTGTCTGACTGCCAATATTATTTTGAATCTCTGTGTTTGTTCATATACATACCTGCAGATTGATTAATTTCATGCCATCAACTGTCTGTGTCATAATCCAACTCTTTATGGGTTTTTTTTTTCCGGACAGTAAATATTACTGCTTGACTATAAATCAAGATTTTTTTATGCAAAACAAATATATTTATAGAAGGAATAAATCAAATTGATATTTAAGGTTCAGCTAAGTTGCTGCTTTACTATAGTCCAATTTTCAAGTCAAAACAGATGGGAGATTTGCTACAGATAGATCTATACAATAATTTTTACAGGACAAATTCTGGCTGCTGCCTTTCCCAGTAATATTAAGTAACATTTAATTACTATATCACAAATATAACCTTAATACTAGGGTATGACTGAATAAAAAAAAAAGAGAAAAAATCTATGTAGTTTCTAATGTAAAGTTTTCATTTCTTAATATTCACTTAAAACGTTAGTAAAATCAAAACCAAAATTATGAAGCTTAAATGTCCGTACATAGCAGATCTACATAACATTTTTTCAACCATATTTTTTTTTCGTTTTCATTTTACCATGTATATATTAAAAGAGTCCAAAGGTAAGTATAATGATTAACAATTGATGTATATAAAATTATTGTTTCTACAAAGTATCATTTTCAGACTCAGGTAAATACGAAATCTTTCTGTACTTACCGATTTATCATGGTGTAAGAGTTACCTCTCTTTATTTTCCGCTCGTTAAATTTGGCTCCGCCTTTAAATCTTCGCCTATTTCCGTGATACTGCCATATATGGAAGTTGCAAAATCGTCTACAAATGTTAATCGCGTAGAAATGTAAAAGTCAAGTTTGCAGTTGTAAACCTGAGAGTGTTACATGTATCTGATGCGGCTCCATTCTCGAACGTCGTGATGTACAACGTAAAATGTGTCGTGTATATCGTACATTTCGTAAATTTGAGTTTGAAAAATAATAAATATTATTTGCATTTTATCTTAGCTGCATGTTACCAAATTACATTCTAGAAGTAAAATCGTTACTAGTTAAATCGAGATAATCAAAACGCACAATACGAGCACAATATGTACCTCTCGAATAAACGTTTATACTTTTACAAATCTGTTTAGTTGAACCGAAGTATAAATTGTCATGATTAAAAGGCTGGATTTTTGGCAACGAATAGCCTCCATACCCGGGTACCTCTATGTACTCGGGGTCTTCCTCCACCTGTAATGAGCTGGACGTCGCTATATGATTGAAATACTATCGCAGCGACGGTAAACTCCAATACAACAACAACAATAAATATTTGTTGTTTTTTTTAATTACCTCCCTTTAATTGATTCTTAACCCAGTGGAAATATGTCTGTGTGTCTCAGGAAGTATACAAGGAGGAGGGTTGTCAGTCAGTCGGTCTGTCACCTTTTATTCAGGTGATATGACAATAATTTTCATGAACTCTCTCATTCTGGTTATGACCAAAGACATAGCATTGATCAGGTGGTACATGTTGTAAGTCAGCATATTCAAAACTTACACATATTTCAATGCGCTAGTTAGTGAGTTTTAAGAACCAGTAGTTGTAGAAATACGATAAGTTAAGTACTTGTAGTTGGAGTTACAACTGCACGCAAAAAGCATTGCGCTATCTGGTGCGATCTGCCCTGCGTTCAGTTAACCTTAGCGCTCGCAACTGTGTTACGGATTTGGTCCCCAGCTTACACTCTATACGTTATGAAACAACAAAATACAAACGCTTACGTTATGGACTTTAAAGGGTAATTGAACGCGGGGCTGGTGTGGTATAACATCATAGGATTTTAGGCCTTGAGAATATTTACATTTATTTACTATAAAGTTGAAGCTCAGAGTTGTAAATATGTATTAAGTTCGGACTAACGTGAAGAATTTCTTTTAGGGCCTGGTATAATTTGTTTTAGTTAGGGAGTTAAATTTAGCTTGTTTTCTGTCTCTGAATTTTAAATCAATTGAGTGTTGGTTATTTGAGATAACCAATCATTGTTTTACTCACTCTTAATGAGCTGCATTCTGATTCTCAGAATGCAGTCTCATTGCTATGATCTCGGTCTCCGGAACCTGATAACTCAGATTTCAGTATACATGCTCCCCACGAAAAAGGCTCAATTGTTTCTATATAATATCGTGATTTACTCGTATCTCTCTCGTATGAGTAACTTTTTCAGAAAGTTTTGTATTTAAATCATATTTTTTAAAGTCATAACACGTATGATAAAATGGTATTTCATTCTGGTTCATATTACAGTCTGCGGCTATATGTATGGACCTGTGAATGATTTTTAAATCAACACATAGTATCTTAAAACTTTGAAACGAAAATATTGATGCAACTTGAATATAATTACCATAAACGGTCGACATTGCATTGGTGTTCATAAGATACAGTGTATTACGAATTGAAAATAACTTTTTAGCTCACCTGAGCACTTGTGCTCGGGTGAGCTTTTGTGATCGCCTTTTGTCCGTCGTGCGTCGTGCGTCGTCCGTCGTCCGTCGTCAACAATTGCTTGTGAACACTCTAGAGGCCACAGTTTTGGCCCAATCTTCATGAAACTTGGTCAGGATGTTTGTCTACATGATATCTCGGATGAGTTCGAAATTGGGTCATGTGGGGTCAAAAACTAGGTCACCAGGTCAAATTTTAGAAAAACCTTGTGAACACTCTAGAGGCCACAGTTTTGGCCCAATCTTCATGAAACTTGGTCAGGATGTTTGTCTACATGATATCTCGGATGAGTTCGAAATTGGGTCATGTGGGGTCAAAAACTAGGTCACCAGGTCAAGTCTTAGAAAAACCTTGTGAACACTCCAGAGGCCACAGTTTTGGCCCAATCTTCATGAAACTTGGTCAGGATGTTTGTCTACATGATATCTCGGATGAGTTCGAAATTGGGTCATGTGGGGTCAAAAACTAGGTCACCAGGTCAAATCTTAGAAAAATCTTGTGAACACTCTAGAGGCCACAGTTTTGGCCCAATCTTCATGAAACTTGGTCAGGATGTTTGTCTACATGATATCTCGGATGAGTTCGAAATTGGGTCATGTGTGGTCAAAAACTAGGTCACCAGGTCAAATCTTAGAAAAACCTTGTGAACACTCTAGAGGCCACAGTTTTGGCCCAATCTTCATGAAACTTGGTCAGGATGTTTGTCTACATGATATCTCGGATGAGTTCGAAATTGGGTCATGTGGGGTCAAAAACTAGGTCACCAGGTCAAGTCTTAGAAAAACCTTGTGAACACTCTAGAGGCCACAGTTTTGGCCCAATCTTCATGAAACTTGGTCAGGATGTTTGTCTACATGATATCTCATGAGTTGAAATGGGGGTCAAAAACTAGGTCACCAAAATCTTAGAAAAACCTTGTGAACACTCTAGAGGCCACAGTTTTGGCCCAATCTTCATGAAACTTGGTCAGGATGTTTGTCTACATGATATCTCGGATGAGTTCGAAATTGGGTCATGTGGGGTCAAAAACTAGGTCAGCAGTTCAAGTCTTAGAAAAACCTTGTGAACACTCTAGAGGCCACAGTTTTGGCCCAATCTTCATGAAACTTGGTCAGGATGTTTGTCTACATGATATCTCGGATGAGTTCAAAATTGGGTCATGTGGGGTCAAAAACTAGGTCACCAGGTAAATATAGGTAGGATCAAAATGTAGGCCACTTAGTCAAATGTTAGAAAAACACCTTAGATGCCAGATTTTTTGTCATTTTGCCTAACACAGCCATCTTAATCAGGTGAGCGACACAGGGCCATCTTGGCCCTCTTGTTTTAATATCGTATCCAAGTCTGTAAACTTTTAAACCGGGCTCCGTCCCAATAGCCAATGTATTCCATCGCATTCTACAACATTCAATCAGAGATGGTCGACATATATTGTACCCTGGTTAGGAATTTTTTTTTTATAAATAAACATTCGGAAAGTATTTCGTAAAGGTTAACGTAAAGGTTAACCTACATATCAAGAACTTTAATACCGAAAAAATCTTAAACATGACGGTTTCTTCGCAGAGCATTATAGTATTTGTTCTGAATTATTTATTCTATTCAATCATTAAGTCTCTATGATTTCAAAATCCAATGATTTGCCTTGCACAAACTTATAAGTTAGGATATTGTAGCAATATTTTTCAATTGGCAGCTCTCGGGACTATCGGTCCTTTGATATAAGGTCTGTATATATCACTACAGTCGGGTCACTTAGATTACATTTCAGGAAGTGGTCCTTAATTGGATATTGACGTCATCAACGTCACGCGGCGATGCGTCATACGTTAAGCGGTCACGCGGCGATGCGTCATACGTTAAGCGGTTCTTAAGCGGGTATTGACGTCATCTAGGTCACGCGGCGATACGTTAAGTGTCGAGTACCGACGCCAATTCAAAACTGACGGTTACGTTTTGAAACGAACTCCAGTGTACCAATTTTTGGATTGAGTACATCAGCAACGCCATTGATATTTTAACTGTTAATAAACTACGCTATTTCGACGTCACGTTTGCGCGTGTGTGGTGAAGGAATAACAAGAAGGAAAATATAAATATTTTGTTAATAAAATTGGTTCAACGTATTTTTGAACGATTTGTTTACTGTCCAAAGATGTACACTCATTTACGTTTAAAGTAGCTTTAGGAACACTCCACTTTTACTTTTCTTCAAACGGGAAATGATCTGAGGACTTATACCGCCAGACCGGAATTGTACAATACAGAGCACTCGTATAAACATTCACCAATAGAGTATTGAACAACATCAGCCACCCCATTCAACATTAAGTTTGTCCGAATTCAAAATAAAGTTTTAACCTTTTTTCACCCTAGTTTTAGTTTTTCCTATATATACCCAATCAAGTGATACTATTCTATAAAAAAAAATACCTGTCTGTGAACACACATCCGCTGTATTAAGCGATTCTTGTATTACTCTCAGTCTGTGAGCCCATAACTCCGAGAACATATGATTTAAGAACAGAAATATATTAATCCCAGATATTAATAGAGAAAATGTTTTAAGACACATTAATTATAACATTAAAGCTTTGTGTTTAAGCAATAAATAAAAGTATATGGAGAAGCTTCACTGACCGTAGGCGTGTCCATATTCGCATGTTTCCAATTATTTTGTTTTATTTTATTTTAATATTTGTTCTCTATAAAAAAGCTTTGGGATGTATAAATCAAGTTGTCATCAATACACATTTAAAACATATTATAAAACGACCAATGTCAAAACTGTCAGTCATCCCAGCATGAATTTTACAAAATGTTGTACAGAATGTACACAAGTAAAAAAATGCAACAGACATACCTTTTTTTTTCAACAGAACAAAACATAAGAAATTGATCATATGTTTTTTTTTGTTGTTATTAAATTTCTATATGACCCTGTATTTTGTCAAGAGTCAACCACCAGGGAGATTTCTGCCCCTTAGTATATCACTTGTTAATACATACGGGCTTGCGATGTTTAAATGTATAGCTGCATGGTTAACTTTACACCCAATATTACCTCGTATTTGCTGACACAGGACCATGTCAGTTATCATGAAGATGAAAGAAGACATCCTCGGTATGATATTCTATTCTGGTTCAATGTCAATCAAGTTCAGGTCACTTTCTGCATGTCCTTCAACAAATCATGTCTCTTTTTTTTTCTTCTAGATAAAAGTATGATTTAAGTATTTAACATTTATAAATATTACGAGCTATTGTGAAGATGATTCGTTTTTTTTTTTCCTAAGAATATTTAATATGTTATTTTTCAATTAAGATTAAATGTGACATCATATACATTAGTATTGTTTGTCGACCTCTCTTTAAGCTACCGAAAGGCTCAAAATTAATAGGTTGTAAATATTTAATAATCTCACTCTAAACTTAATTTAAACAAACTTTATTTCAATGTTACAATGATTTTAAAATTAATTCAGAGATCCTACATTTCTTCAAACGAATATTGAAATTGTATAAATGTATCATTGATTCCATTCAGTCCCAACATTCTGTCGGTACCGGTCATTCAGGGTTTTTCAGCATTATTATTATAATTTTTATTTGAATATAAAATTGGATCTTCTCTTAAAATTTCTGTTTTAATGTCTGAATGATATACGGAAATTGGTTATGCAGACATAATCTCCTGTTTACTTTCGTTTTAAATAACTAAAACGCCATAACACGGTTTGCCTGTTTTGTCATAGAACGAATTAATAGAAAAGAAAAATGTATTTAGATTTTCACGGTTGTTTCTGGTTTTTAATGTCTGTCCGAATATTTCTAAGCTACCGTTTCAAGTATCCTTAAGAACCCTTCCACTTTAGTCGTCTTCAAATCGGATATGCTTTTAAGGATATACATCGTCAGAACGGAAATGTACGAGTATATCACTGGCTGAACATGACATAAAATGAAAGGTACAAAACAATGTATTAGGGATTTTTATTTTCATGAACGTAATTAATATGAGTTTATAACATTATGATACACATTTGTTTTTCAGTAAACAGACGTAGAAATATTAGTCACACCATACTTCAATTAGTTAAGTTTTGATTATATACCTTGTTCCAGCAAATATACATACATTAAAAAAATTCACGAGGAAAGATATAAGATATGCAAAGAGGATTGTCCTGTTTTTTCAATCTTTTTTTTTTCAGACACGCATCTCTCGTCATTGCAAAATATCCTTTGCTCTTTGTAGAATTTCCTCTATCTGTCTTATGAGATGTTTCAATTCCTCCTAAAACATACATGTATATCTTTATATAAAGATTTCCTTTTCACTTATTTTTAAAGTAATTGTATTAACGTTAGAAAGAAATAGTTCAACGAGGCATCGTTACTTGGATGATGTGATATAAAATATATATAAAAAAATATGAACTAAATACATTATTTTCAATCTAGGTAAATTTGTAAAAAAAAGATACATCTAACAAGATACATACCAATTTTAACTCGCATTCATACTGGATGCTTGACATTTCCAATTGTGGCGACAGCTCTTGACTAGGAGATGATGTCTAAAATAAGAAAACATTATATCAAAATGAATTGTAATGCATATTTAGATTATATTTTTAACAAGCTCAACTCTAATATTGAGTCCGTTTTGGTTCATATTGGGTGTTATCTTTTTTCAACACATTGTAAATGTTTTGTTAAAATGATTATATAATTAATGTTATTACAATTTCAACACAGTTATAAATTAACGAATTTTAAATGCAATAAGCATGAAGCGTTGAACATAAAATTTACTTACACAAAAGAGTCTCTTCCTTTCAGGAGATTGGTTTCGGTTAGGCTGAAGTATAAATATTTATCTAAAGATAACCATACTTTCTTTCCGAAGCCATTTTTTTAATATTTTGTATAAGTATCTGTATTATAATATCACCAGTTTAAATAAATTAATTTACTTAAACAATATAAGAGTATTTTTTCCCCTGAATTTATATTTCATTAACATTCATATTAGTTATAATACTTACAAGTTATGTTTTGTATGTTTACACTTCTAAATCTAATAATAATAATAAGTTGAAGAATAAAAAAAAATATATATTATTTACCGTGAACAGAAGAATAGGCGAGTCTTCTGACCCGCTACCCTTTCCTTTTTTTTTATCGCAGCTCTTGTCTGAAAAGAAACAAAATGATATATTATCGTACAGTAGGGGAATCCTCCGACCCCGAGCCCATCTGAAAGAATAAAAAAAAAAGTATACACATCCACATAATATTATAATAATCCATTTTTTCAAAAATAAAATTTACACCATACATACAGTTGACTAAAATATATACGTACAGACATTGCCATGGTTACATGTACAGTGAAAACTATTTGGTCAAACTGAAGACTTGGTGGCTTAAGATCGATGTAAGTTAAGGACTTCCTGAGTTCAAATCAAGATCAATACATCTGGTCATTTTCCGATTTAATAATGAAGCTGATCACTTCACATATAATTTGATATTAAATGAAAGGGGAACAACTTCATACATATGCCGTTTTATACGGTGTCCTGATCGGACCAGTTTAAATCTCGCCTCTCCAACACGCGACAACACGATAATTATCGCGTTGTCGCATGTCCAAAAAAAACATATATACATGCGAGATTTAACAATCCTCGCGAGGTTTTTGGGCGATAATTATCGTCTTAATTCTCGCATGTCTTTCTTAAATCTCGCGTTAGGAATTTGATTGAATCTACAATATAGACATAGCGCGCGCAGATTTTTTTAGTTATTACAAATCCTCGCGAGGAACCTCGCGAGGATTAAAAATAAAACCTCGCGAGGTTTTTACAAATCCTCGCGAGGTTTTTACAAATCCTCGCGAGGTTTTTCAAACCTCGCGAGGTTCCTCGCGAGGTTTTATTACTAATCCTCGCGAGGATTTTACAAACCCTCGCGCCCTCGCGAGGTTCCTCGCGAGGTTTTATTACTAATCCTCGCGAGGTTCCTCGCGAGGATTTGTAAAACAAAAATAGAGCGCTATGTTTTTGCCGGACTATTTTGACGAGGAACACCGGGCGACAGCGTAGGACTGGTTTCTAGTGACTCTTTAAATTTTGATAAGATGTCATTGTTTTAGCAATCATACCAGTTAACTGATTTGTAGACATTTAACCTATTATCAATAACATTTCTACACGTTGTTTACATGAATGATATAGATTACTTTTCGTCAGCACTCAAAACCAGAAAGCATGTTCGTACTATAACATAGCTTCCAATCGGTTTTGTTTTTTTAAGTTTAATTGTGTACGTACGAGCATATATTTGTGCCGACAGCCTGCAGTTTAATCACGCGTTGATCTGGTAAAATACTGATTACATGATTTTCTTGGAGATCCTGTTGGGAATAGTTATGATTACTCGCATGAATTTTGAAAGACAGCATAAATGATGAAAGCATTCATTTCATCTACTGATTCACTCTGGAACACTATAACAAATTATTAGGCTTCAATTAGTGTTACATTCAAATCCTAAGAAAACCCAATTAATACTCATGATCTTATAACGCATTATGTTTAACAGAGAAGAGTTTTTTTTATTTATGTATTTTACAGGAAAAAGTTTTGCTAGTGTGATTGAGATAAAATACAGTACTACATTAATAAGGTATTTTTCGGTAATTAAAATGGAGGTTCCCCTATTTCATTTATATGTAATTCAAAGAGTGTTTTATAATACAATCCATTTGTTATGTATCGATTAACATTGGGTGATCTATATAATATTTCCTAAATATTACGTGAATATATTTTAGTAGTTTAATTAAATAAAAGCTTAGACCCTGGACAAAAGGTCCAAACAGTATACTACTACTGGCCACAGATTTGGTCTTTTGTTCTTATTATTTTGAATAAGTCTGTGTACTGGTTAAGACATTAATAAATGCACGTTTATGAAATAACTCCTGTATTTCAAATATAGTTCTTCATCTAAAAAGCGTTCATTTTCATTACACGTTGTTTTCGTTTTCACAAGGCTAGACACGCAATAGAAATAAGGGCGACTGACGAGAAGAAACGGAGATTGATTTCGATCGATGTTTTACTATAATATTTGTGTGATGAGCCGTTAATGCTGAAATTGAATCACCAAAGGCTAAGACACGGATTTTAATGTTAAAAGAGAAAATGTTTGATAAAAAGAATCGGGCTTCTGCTATTGAAATGTACACATATAATGAGACACAAAAGACATAAAGTCTTAAAATTTAAAATGAAACAAAAAACGACGTTTGATGGTTCATAAACGTGTGTATAATCTATATATACTGATGCAAAATTCGATAATACCAATGTATTTTATGTATAAGCAGTTGCAAAATCAGCTGACCCCTTTGGTGAGGCCAATTTTTATCCCAGGGTCATAATTTGAATAAAAAATATTTGATATCTACTAGACAATTCTACACAACATAAAATATAAAATATCGTCGCCCGGTGTTACCTGTCTTTTTTTATTTTACAAACCCTCGCGAGGAACCTCGCGAGGATTAGTAATAAAACCTCGCGAGGAACCTCGCGAGGGTTTGCAAAAACCTCGCGAGGATTTGTAAAAACCTCGCGAGGATTTGTAAAAACCTCGCGAGGTTTTATTTTTAATCCTCGCGAGGTTCCTCGCGAGGATTTTAATAACTAAAAAAATCTGCGGCTATGTCTATATTGTAGATTCAATCAAATTCCTAATGCGAGATTTAAGAAAGACATGCGAGAATTAAGACGATAATTATCGCCCAAAAACCTCGCGAGGATTGTTAAATCTCGCATGTATATATGTTTTTTGGACATGCGACAACGCGATAATTATCGTGTTGTCGCGTGTCGGAGAGGCGAGATTTAAACTGGTCCGATCAGGACACCGTAGTTTTATCACATTATACAAACATATATTTGTGAAAGTAATATAACACGACTAAGTTGTAAAATTAATGATTTCATCCTACAATTATCCGTATACTTTATT